>JAVJGG010000094.1:35902200-35951761 GCA_035590195.1 Aviceda cuculoides
CAGGCCAGGTTCATCACGTCCTGGTGCAGGCAGAAGGAGTGTGACAGCACCCGGGAGCTGCAGAATGGAAGGGGCAGGAGGAGCAAAGGCAAAGGCAGGAAGAAGAGGACTCCCCTGGCCATGGCTACCAGCCCTATTTTCACTGTGGCAGAGTTGGCGAGGATGGCAGCGTGTCTCAGCGGGTGGCAGATGGCCACGTACCGGTCCACGGCCATGGCCAGGAGGACAGTGGACTCGACGGCCGAGAGGCTGTGGATGAGGAACATCTGGACAAGGCAAGCACCGAAGCTGATCTCCCTGGTGTTGAACCAGTAGAAGGAGAGGATGCGTGGCACCGTGGACGTGGACAAGGCCAGGTCAATGGCAGCCAGCATGCAGAGAAAGAAGTACATGGGAGCATGCAGGCTGGGCTCCGTCTTCACGATGAACAGCACCACGCAGTTGCCTGTGACCGCCAGGACGTACAGGGAGCACAGAAGGATCGCCATCCAGAAATGAGCAGCCTCCGGCCCTGGGATGCTGGCCAAGATGAAGGAGGATGGGCTGAGGTCAGAGCTGTTGGGGAAGGGCATGGCACATGGGGTGAAGAGCAGTCATGCTATGCCATGGCACATCCCCTGCTGCAAGGGAAAGAGAAACAGCAGCTTTATAAATCCTTTCCCATGACCGTGAACCCCAGGGGACTGTGCCTGTGAAATGTGAGGGAATCTTACAGTTGCCATACTGATACAGAGAGCTCCTCTCTAATTTCTTTAGCCCATGATGGCTATATACAATAACATACGCAGCCACAAAATAATGGCATTTGAATTTGAACAGGAACTACTTAAATTCTTTTAAATGCAGAACACTGTAAAATCAACATTTTAAATTATAAACCCAACAGCTGAACTTGTTTTCTTTTATTTTTAAAGGGCAAAATTAAAAAAAAAAAAAAGAAAACACAATTTTAGTGCTTCCTGTTAAACTCCAGTTCTGCTTGAGTTTTTCCATATGTGCTGTGCTGCCCTGTCAGAAATGTACTCTGTGAAAGTGGCTGTGCTGCCTCCCACAGTCCACCACTCCCAAGTACTGCAGACACGCACAGTGAGACATGCATATTTATTTGTTTGCACACGCAAATTGGACTTTCATCCTTTCTGCCTGAAAACACATATAGAAATGATCCAAGGAGAATGGTGAGGCCTTTGCTTTAGGAGCCTTTCCGTTCTCTGGGATCAGATTTTTAAAAATATCGGGATTTAAAAAGCGTTGGGATGGAACGTCAAAGGCCAGTGCAACGGCAGCTTCAGAGCCCCAGCACCGCTCAGCCCAGCCCGGCAGACCCTGCCCGGCTCCCAGCCCTGAGCTCTGACCCAAGAGAAGGGGGGGATTAGCTCAAACCTGGGCGTCATGGGACTTCACCCATCCACCCCGACGGATCAGGCAGCACGTCGGTAGCTGGCTGTACCTGCCCTGGAACAAACCCGCTGTCTCCTCTGCCCTGTATGGACAGCATGAGGTCAAGCACATAACTGCTATCTGCAACATTTCTGAGCTTTCTGATTATTTCTTTCATACCCTATCCATGTAAAACAAGGATGCAAGATGTTTTTATGGCAAGCTCTGCAGGCTATTAATACAGCTATTTTAAAAGTCATGTTTGGTTGTGAAAACGTTTGGGATTTTTACTGCACATCTGTGGTGAAGCCCTTATCCTAAAATAGCAATCATGATTTATTTCCCTGATGTGGGGTTTTTCCATCTTGAATCTCTGACAAATAAGACTCATACTCTAGCTTTTTATACACAATTTACAAACAGCGTAGGTGGACTGTTACTGTCAAGTTGTCTAAAAGCTATTCTAGTGATGAAATTTTCAGCAAACTGCTTACATTATGATGCAAGCTGAATGAACAAAGCACTTCAGTAACTGCCAACAAGTATCTGAGCCAACTTACCTGCCAGCCACTGAAGCGTAATTACAGCATGAGTCTCATTGTAAAATATTTGCCATGCTATTCATTTCTTTTGAGAGAACGTGACTGTGAGAGACAGACATACAAAGTAAATAATCCCTGGATATTTCAGTTCATCTTTAGTTCTTAGGCATCAATAAATGCACCAACATTTTCAGAAGTGACTAATGATTTTGGCTTGTTAGTGGGATGAAGACAAGGTACTGTAAGGACCTTGCTTTCTGTAGAGATAAAAACTGGATCCATGTCTTTAAAAACACCAGTAAATGCAGATTTATTTTCCTAGAGTGATCCTCCCACCAGCAAGCCCCAGTAACTGCATTTAACAAGAGGTAAGCACTTTCAGACAGCAAAACTATCCAAGCCAGAAGACCGCTAGCAGCAGCCTGATCTCAGTAAATGCTCATAAACATTGGCCAGATTTGTCCCATGGAACCAAAATGGACAAAACTTCCCAGGATGGAGCAGGCAATGGGAGAGTCTTCACCATCTGAATCCATCTCTCCACTGCTCCCTCCTACGACAGAAGGAAATATGTATACCCCCTCAAAAGTCCTCTGAGCCATTTTGAATATGTAGCCATTTACCCATATCATCTCACCAGAAAAAAAAAGTATACATCAACCCAAAATATTACTTCAGAAGGAAAAAAGAAAAATTAAAACCACAAGGCATCACTCAAATTCAAAGCATTTTGAACCAAAATTAAAATTCATCTTAATTGATGGTTTGATCAAATGTGATTCGTTCTTTTTCCTAGCTGTTTGTCATTACTTATAAGCAGAAAAAGCTGTGCCTGCTTGTAGCTCTGCTGCTGTTTTATAAATATGCCCAGGTCCTGGCTAGGTCAGTCGCTCTGGGCAGGCACTTGCTGCATTTGGAGTCATACAAGCTGTGCTGGTACTAAAGTGAGCAGGACACGGCCGGAGCCTCATCCCACCATCATCCACACCGTTAACCCCTTCCTCACCTCCAGGGACATTCCTGGCTGCTGCCGGCTGGTCCTGCCCCAGGCAGTGCCCAGGCACGAGGGAGGGGGTAGTACCAGCCGGGGAATAGTGTCCACGGGGCTGTGGAGTAAAGCCATCCTGGTTAGGAAAGGAAGAAAGAACAGTCGTGGATGTGGCCAAGAAGCACCAGGTGTCTCCAGGACAGAGAACTGTCCTCCTCTCTCTTTTAATTACAGTGTGGACAAAGCCACGGAGTGCGGCAGGGACTGCAGCGTGGCTCCGCATGCGTGAGGGTGATGGGAGAGTTTCCTGGGGCAGGGCTCAGGTAGGGCTCGGGATGGGAGGAGATGGCAGTGGGAACCAAACGGATGTGGCAGGAATGGCCTTCCTTCTCCTTCCCTTTCTCCTTCCCCTTCCCCTTCCCCTTCTCCTTCTCCTTCTCCTTCTCCTCCTTCTCCTTCTCCTTCTCCTTCTCCTCCTCCTTCTCCTTCTCCTTCTCCTTCTCCTTCTCCTTCTCCTCCTCCTTCTCCTTCTCCTTCTTGCTCCTTCTCCTTCTCTTTCTCCTTCTCCTCCTTCTCTTTCTCCCGCGGAGGGCAGCTCCGCATTGCTCGGAGGAAAGAGTCCTGCTTAAAACTGATGGCCCACGGAGCCCGGCTTGTCTCCTCGCATCCACGTACCTCTGAAGCAACTCTGCCCAGAGCCGCTCCTTTATAATCACGGGTGGAAGCAAGGAGACCCGAACGCACAAAGTGCCTGTCTTGTGTACAGCGTGAAGAGCTGGCTCCGAAGGGCGGCTGTAGGGCGTTTGGTGACTCAGTGCCAGCGTTTTATCCAGAAAGCCTGGAGACTTATTAAGCCAACGCTCCTCTTTTGTTTTTGCTGCAAATCTTCTTATACTGGGAAAGGAGGGAGTGACATGAGAAACCACGCTAGCCAGTTATCTAAATTGCCTTTCCAGCTAAGTTTTACTTGAGCAATAATTTGACAAGGAGGCTCCCAAATTCTGGCTTACTCTGCACGGGAATCAACCTTCCTAGAGCCCAAACCCAGAGTCAAGATGCATCCATAGATCCTGTGCAAAAGGGACAGCCGGAGAAAGCTGGGCTGGGTGTTTGTGAGCAGCTCCTGTCTGATGACCGATGGCAACTCTCGGCCGTAATATACCAACTCAGAGGGCTGACTTGGGCCAGTCATTATACTCACACGGACCTCAAGACTCACATACCTGCTGGGAACACCAGTATGCCGCATTTTCAGAATGACTCAATGTATTTTTCATCCCACTGGGACTTTCTCCTAAACCAACACATTGTTTTCCTGTTAGACTAAGACATATCCAGCCAAGTGCTCAGATAAACCACTTGCCTGAAGCCATTCCCATCACGTGTAGTCTCATTCATCCTATCCCACTATTTACAAATATAGGCCCTGATCTTGCAGCTAGCTGGACCCCTGTGGATAGACCCTTGGGCCTGAGCAGAGCTCCACTGACATTAATGAGGTCCTGCTGTGCAGAGCTAGTAGCAGCATTACATCAATAATCCATAATAAAGTCTAATCAACATTAAAGCTGAGCGGCCATCTGGCCAGAGTGAAGCATTCAGTCGTCCACCTGCATGAAGTGCTCCCGTGCCAAGAATGTACCGGGGGGAGAGAGTCTCCTTCCAGCGGAAGACATAACCTGTGGATGTGAACAGCGGTTACAACTGTAGATTAGCAGAACAGACCCTATGGCATGTGCTGAGGTTTCAAAGACCTTAGCTACCTACAAATCCCATGCAGTGACAGAGACTGTAGGACTTCAGACAATGCGGACACTTCCATGTTCAACATTCAAATTGCTTTTTGCCCTGGGAGCACTGGTTTTCTGGGTTTGGGCCAGAATGCCTCATTTTAGTTTTTGTGTTATTTTTATGATGATAATTTTGGTCTAAGGAACCACTTCTGTTCAAAGTAAATTAGATAAAACCGCTCAGGACAGAGTGTCCTTGCCCCTTAGCTGCTTTTGTTTTGGCTTCATTTTAAATGCTCCCCCCGGATATTGTTATTTCCACACATTTCAGAAGTACAAAAGGAATGCAGGAGTCAGACTCTGTTTATATGAACTTGAAACACTGAGGTGATCACAGACCTTTGCAGGAGCTCAGATACCATGATGACAGGTGCAATATAAGAACCACCTGTGTAGATTACTTCTGACTTACTCATTGCAAACGCTGAATTCCTTGTGTTTTGCATCCAGAAGGAACTCTTGGGCTGTAATCCAGTATTCAGTTGCAAAGTTGATAATTATGGCATAGTTGGGGAAAGGAATTATTCAACACAAGTGCAAGGTCACTGCTGCGGATCTGGCTATCTTCAACGTCAACAGGGCAAGATAAGTGGCCTTAGCAATAAGACCAAGCAGTTCACCTGCTAACAGGAGCTGAAGACAGGGCTAGTGCAGAGACAAAACCAAGGTTTTTAAGGAGTATTTTGTATTGAATGTCTCTTCCACAAAGAAATCAAGGTCTCTATTTTAGCATCACCTTTATACAAAGGAAAGCTGATGGGAAAATCATCTACAAACAAAAGTGGGCATGAAAAAAATTTGCTCGTTTGTGTTCAATTTCTTGCAGTACTTTGGTTTGGAATCTCTAAAAGACACATTAAACCATACCTCCAGCCTGCAAATCAAGTGCTAATTAAAACTGCATTAACTCTAATGGATTGGAAAGAAGAAATCTAATTGAGAAAACTTATGTTTACCTAAGGCACGCTGGAAAAACAAACCATCCCATATTTCTCTTCATTCTTTTTTTTTTTTCTTTTTCTTTCTCTCAGCATGCACACACAGAATTCTCTCTCTTACTCTATAATTTACTAAATCAACCTTTTGGGGGAGGTTTAAAGAATACCAAACCTCTCTCTCAGCACTTTGCAACCAACCCCGTACTATCACAGCTTCAAAATTGTGATGCCACTCTCCAAGTCATGCCTGAAATGGTCTTGTGCTAATGAGTGTCACGGGTGCTTACTGCTATCTACCCAATTACTTCATTATCTTCTTCCACTCTGAGGACCAGCCTGTATTTCCCATACCAGGTGTAGCTATTGCTCTCACTTACTGGGACCAGTCCAGTCATTCCATAAATTCTCTCTAGGTTAGAGCATGTTTTGTCTTGTCTTCCTTGATTTCCCACATGGATGGGGCAGAAGCATCACTGTGGAATCTACTTAATGACAGGAGCTCCTAGAAGCATTAGTGATAAATGACCTGTTTGGGGTGGGAGGAACCAACCATGTATTTTTGGTGCCCTTATTTCTGTTCATTTCCCTTTTAGGTCCTCATATGCACCTCCATGTGATGGGGACATATCTAAAATCGAATTTCCAAAGCTATACACCCATCCTCAAAATCACCAGAACCTGGGCTTGCAACCTGATGGGGAGGGGGGAGTTAAGCTGAAAGTAGCCCCCCTGAGGCTTGTTGTCCTAATGAATACCATGCCACAAATTAATGAAGGAGGTTTTAAGAAAACATTGTGATTTTTAGCCCTTCAAGCACCAGCAAATCTGCTAGAAGTCCAGACAGCTGATTATAGCTTGTTAAGATGTTGATTGTTTACAAATTAGATTTTCGCTTTGAAAACCCTGCACCTATCAGCCTGCTAGTGTCACTCATCGATAAAGAGAGGGTGCTTTCTCTGCCAAAGGAGAAAGGCTGATGTTAGGTGGTCTAGTCTGTAGTGAACTTATTTGGTTTTACCCCCTACCATCAGACATACTCAGTATTTTTCTAACCTCCCCATTTCAGATGGTTTTGCCCTGGATTTTCTTCAGCATTCACAAATTCATTTGTTTGTAATTGTTTGTAACTGAAAGTTTCAATAAAGAGTGCATGTATTGCCTTTGCATTTTGGATATGCAAAATACTTTTTGGCTTTTCTCTAGAAACAAAGGCTGGTGTCTGGGGAAAAAAAAGAAAGGAATATGATATAAAAGAGGAGTTTCTGTACGAGAAGATTTGTTTTCTCACTGACAGCTGTACAGCCCCACAGGCAGCACAAATTGGCTAGGTTGTGAAGTCAAGGCCAGTGCCTACAGCATTCGGCAGCTTCCTGTGTCTTAATCTTCTGTTTGGGGAATGAACTGTAATTTGTTTTCATTGACCCATAGCTTCAGTTGCAGAGTGTAGGATTACCTTAATGGACCAAAACTTGAGAGACATCAACTTTCTTTTTAGTCTTTCCAGTGCTGTATCCTTTCTCGTGCCATTCACTGCCCTAGGTCTCCGCAGAGCATCCTGTGCTTGCTGTCTGCCCAGCAGCTCTAGAGCAGAGAAGGGATGCTCTGGGGCTGTCTGCGCAGCTTCGGGCAGGGCTGGCCGAGAGTCCCCCCGAGAGTCCCCACCGCCATTCTCCTGCACCTCTTGCTCTTGAGCGCAGTTCCACCACCCCCAGTCCATCTCGCGAGCCTGTTTCAGTAACAGGAATCCTGACTCAGGGGCTCCATAAATCAAACCATGAGCCCCCAGCAAGACCAATTTCCTGGCTGCAAGTGAATGTGCACCATAATTTTCTGTGTGCCATTCAGACCTGCTGTTTAGCAAAGGCTGCAGGTTTTTCTCTTTCATCAGAGAGTGCTATTGTGCATCCCTTTATACCACATCACGGTGCGTTTACTCTGACCACGGACAATAGATATCCCTGTGGGTTATGCAGCTCGTACAGGACTCTCAAAGCAGTGTTAGGCCGCAGTAAGAAAGATGTTCTTTCTGTTAAAGTGGTGGACTTGAGGAATACCAGTTCTGCTGCAGATCTTGGCCATGTTACTTCATCTCTTTGTGCCTCAGTTACTAGAATGGAGATAAAACTTTCTTTTTTTGATTAGATTAGCATCTTCAGGGCATAGACCGTATACTCAGCATCTGCTAAATGGGCCATAGTCTCTGGAGCCTCTAAATGCTATCATATCCCACCAACAATGCTACCTTTTCGAAAATTGCCATGTGTTGCACAGAATAAGGAAAAGAAGTAGAATATGTTTCTCACTTTTGAAGCTCAAGGTACTATCAATCAGCAGCTGTAACTTCATGTGGTACACTGACAAAACCTTGATTTTATTCCTTAGGATACAACTTCTAGCTCTGGCTCTACATTATGATTAGGCAGCGGCTGGACAGACCTCATGCAGCTTGTTGATGTCCTCGCAAGGAGTGCTTAGAAGGCAGATTTGCAAAGGCCTTTGGATACCTACAGGTACCAATGGGTTCTTTAGAAAAATATACTACACACTGATGGGGGAATCTGAAATCTTCCAAGTCCTTCCCAAAACCGCACAAAACTCCAACAAGTCAACAAGAACAGACTCAGGGGAAGCTGCTATGCAACGCTGAAACTAAGCCTGAAAATTTTGAAGGCATCCATGAGTCACTAGGTTTGCACTGACTGTTTCATGCGCAATAGAAAACAGGAAAGTAATTAACAAGCAAATGAAAGTGTTCACCCAGACATTTTAAATCACTTTAAAATTGGAGTCCCTTATAACTGTGCCTGTCAGATGTGTGGGACTCTTTAAAGAAACACACAAAAATTAACTGATTCCCAGATCCCTTGCCTATCTGCCATTCAGATCATTATGTCATTGGTCCAGAAGACGGTAGGTATTTGTACTGCTTTACTGCAAAAATTCAGGAGCCAAAAGAAATTATAATGAGTCATCCTGGGATGTTATCGACTCTTCTCTTGCATGGGAAGTTCCTCTGGCAGAAGGACACCTCTTCTGCCATTTTGCAGCGGAGTTCAAATGATAAAACATTTTGTCAATGCAGTTAGCATATCAACATGGAAATCCCTATTGAAAAATGCACTGTTGACAAAACAGCTAGAAGGCAGCTTATCATAATATAGAAAATGGAAGAAAAAAACAAACCCCAGAAACTTGTATCCAACCAGTCACTGTGTTGGAGAGGGACCACAGAAGCCAAGATCCACAGGGTTTTGGACACTCCTCAGTCAGAGTTGCAAAACAGAAAATCTAGGGTGATAGGAACCAGATTATCCTGGATATAAACCATGACAATAGCTCCCAATTTCTGCCTGTTTCTTAACATTATTGTATTTAATGCTGTGTTTAAGCAGCACCCATAGCAAGCCAATCTACATCTTTCAAACACTTAAAGCCCCTCCCCAAAAATTATGGCAGTGGGCAGTAACTTCAAATTGAAGGAAACAATAATCAAGATTTCCCTGCTTGCTGCCCGTCTTCTAAACCAGAAATGCTCACACCCCTTTCCAGCTTTTTTCTTTTACCATGCAGGCCAATACAAGAACTGACGTCACATAGTCAAGTATCTCTGAGATTAGCAGCTGTAAGAGGAACCCAGGGCTTGTCAGCAAGAAAGAAAAATTTATTTGAGATCCACAGTCTGTTATTCACAAAGGAAGAACTGGTTGTTCTTTTGTTTGTCAGACAACAGAAGAAAGTGTTCTGTTTTCAGTTGCTTCCATTAGGTTGTTCCTGTACGATCAGTACAGTGGATGAAACAACTTCCCGGAGTGAAGCCCCACCAGGAGCAGGTGGCTCAGGAATGCCAGATACTTTGAGACCTACTTTAAAAGCCACAGAGGAAGAAGCACTCTTCTCCCTCTAATTGCCCTTGACACCCTGCCTGTGCTCCACCTCCACAGTACTAAGAAACTTTATTTTTATTAGTTGGTATTAAATTTCCCAGTAGAAAAGTGGGAATTTTTTTCCCTTACTGTAGGAAAATTCAGGTGAAATATATAAAAATTTGGCACAAGTTAAGATCAAAATTTCCCAAAGTGGCCAGTAATTTCTGACGGCTCTAACTGCTCCCCAAACAGTTTTGAAGCGTCGGATGATGAGTCAGAATGAAATATTCACCGAGATTGCTAGCAGGCCTCCCGGCATTCAAACTATTTGAATATGCCTTCAGGGAAAGAAAGAGTTAATGGAGTTACCTTACATTTAATATTCATTTTTTTTCAGCTTTGTCAGGTAGCAGACAACAAGCCCAGACTTGACTTGGAGCATCAGCTCTGTACTAGCATAGTCTTGTGGGTAGCCTAATGTAATATTAATTGAATTGACATCTCTGTTGAGATCAGTTACACATGTAGGATTCAAGTTATTTAACAGTTTGTGCAACTGTATTTGAATTTTGATCATAAAGAACCATGCTGGGTTAACAGGGCCAGAGGCAGGGCCAGAATCATGTAGAGCAGAAGTGACCTGGGAATCATATTTCTAAGCCATGATTTGTACAGGAGAGAAAACAGACTATTCGCATACATTGTTCCAGAATGGATGTTGCTTTATAGCGATAAGCATATTCTTTACATAGTCAACATTTAATCTTAAACTGACCCTAATCTGACTCATTAAAAGACCAGGGAGTGTGAACAGCAAAGAAACATCTCTGAGTATCTTCTATCAGCTGATCTAATTGTGCCTTCCCCACAGAAAGAGATCTGGATGCTGGGCAGATCTGGGCAGGTTGGAAGTCTCTGGAAGGGGAATGAGATGAGGATGACAGTCTAAGTTATTTTACAGTGCAAAGCTCCAGAGCCTGAATCACTGACAATTCACTGGAAAAGTGAATTTGTTTCTGCCCAAAACGAGTTGCTTCAAATATTTCCAGATTTTGCCATATGCACAAAACCAGAATTGAACGTTCTTGTTTGAAAGGTGAACAATCTTTCCATACTCTTAGTAAAACATAAAAAAAAACCCCTGCACATTTCTCATGGAAATTTCCATTTCAATAGGACCTCCCCCCCCCACCCCCATACATTTTCTTATATTTTTAACCAGATATGTTGAGAACTTCTATCTGCTCTGGATTTCACTAGGCCCTCTGCTCTTTGCCCCTTCATCTTGGTTTCTGGAAGAGACTTCCACTGTCAGCTGAGTTTCAGCCTTCCTGGACTGCTCAGGACCCCCATCCTTATCCACACATAGAAAACTTACTCACCTGAGAATTCATTTGCTTACTTAGCTGTGTAAACAAAAGCATATCTTGTGAAAAAAAAGTAAGAAAATCAGGCTGGAGACTTAGAAAGATAGGTAATTTTTATCTAAATTGGTTCACCCTGATAGGAAACTTTGCTGTAGATGTTAATGGTGTTTTTTTAAAAGGAAATCCTAAAAAAAATCTGAACAAATCTGAATTAAACCCACTTGCTCCAAAGTGGGTACAGTCAAAAACTGTGTACAGTGAAATAGAACAGGAGCTCTAAAAAATTAATTCTTGTGCTGCTTGCTTCCCTGCTTCCTGTGGCTTATGCCAAAACCCCATGCATTCCAAATCCAATCCACTGCAATTACACCAGTCCCCAGCCACGCACCATGCATCTGTAGGAGCATAGGGAGCAAGAAATGGATTTCCCTCAGTTAAAGTGTCAAGGGAACAGCCAGCAGGTTGGAATTGTATCCAACCCTTTGCTCAGATATACAGTAGTGAAATTAAAAATACTTTCTGCCCTTTGCCAAGATCAAGCTCACAAAGCTTTTGTGATATTTTATCCTGATGCCATTAAAACACTAAAACCTTTCAAAGAGATAGTATGCTGCTATACAAATTTACAAAATTTACCTGTGGGAGCACCTTTTTACCAGAGTAAAACACTCCACACTACCATGTTGCTGTATCTTGGTGAGACAAGTGTCTCATGCTGAGATGAACTCTTACAGTGTACGTCTATGGAAACGTGAAGGCTTTTGAAGTTGCATCTTCAGACCACAGGCAGGCAGACCTCTTGGAGACCCCACCAGATAAGTCATTGCAATAGATTTAGACACGGCGTTTGCTTAAGGAAGCTTATGGCTGGGTGGTTCTCATCAAAATCACAGAGCAGGACCTCTAAACAGCCTGGTATCAAATCAAGATACTCTAGTGCTGGCCCCCAGGAGTCTGAGAAACTCAGCCCCCCCAAGCAGAGAGCAGCTGGCAGCAGCAGGTAAATCACTGTCAAATTGCTGCAGCGGATGTTGCAGCCATAATGTCTGCCAATAAGTAAATAATTGTGGGGGAACACCTGGTTTTCATACCACCTAACATACCTGCCACCGGCACTCAGGACACAGAGGCACATGTGGAAAGCAGAGCAAACATTTATTTAAAATCACTACAGAAAACATGAAAATATCTGGGGGCAGGGGAACCCATGGTGCAGAGACACCTGAAGGTAGCTATTTGTTTTATGAACTAAAATGCTTTTGCACAGGAGAGAATGGAATAGAAGCAGGTGGTCTGGCAAGGCAAGAATCCAAAAGCCTTATTTCCAACCATTAGTTTCAGATTGAAATATAATGATCCATTTCAGTCAGTTGGCTGTAGCTACCCTAGATATGTGTGTAAGGGATAAACACATGTCCAAAAGCCCCCATTTCAAAGTCTTCACTCATTCAGGTCCCGATACCTAAATACTGTCGTTTGTAGTTGCGATCTGTATACATCAGGAATGCAAGTCATGCTGCTGAGGCTGCATTATAGATTTCTGTAATTTGTTGCACAGCAGCTTCTAGATGACCCAGTGAGATCAGATCTGTGTTGTCCAAACACATAAGAAAAGTCAGACCCCCACACACATAGAGGCTCATCACTTTCCATCTTGTCATACAGGAGCATGCCTGCGCTTTTTTCACAGTAATATCCTACCTCACAAAAAAAGCTATACTGTACTTCTTGCATATACACCACTTCTGGTCGGAGAGCCTGGGTGCTTGGGCCCCTGCTGGCTGGAAGGGTCTGTAAGCCTCGCCAGGGAACTGGCATTATCATGATGGTATTCAGCTTGAGAATTGTAATTATCCAAACTGTCATCTACTGAAGAAATCTGTAACCTTTTATATGAGAAATGTGGCAGGAATATCTAAGGTTTTGTAACTAAGAGAAAAGGGAAGTATTTCTGGTATTACACATTATAAACACAAATTGACTTGCAGCTGCTGCCAGCACACATCTTTGTAAGCAATGAGGATATTTTTGCCCTGTCAGGATTCAGTGGAAATATATCTCATACATAACACATTTGCATAATATCTGTAGCTTTTGTTATCATAGCCCCTCATAGTAAAAGCCCTAAGGTCATCCCACAAACATCTTCAGTATTATCTTGAGGACCTTTTTCTTCTACAGATGAAAGCATAAGAAATTTAGGGTAAACATTTGACTTCTATGGTTCACGCTACAGACATAGTGTCTTCACTGAGGACCGTATTGTCATACCATGTACTCAAACCCTTCAAAAAGCTTCTGCTGCCCAAAGGGAGAACGACGCTTGTTTTACAGTTAATTTACCACCCCAATCTCAAAGCTAACATAACTTGGTGTAGCTCCACTGACTTTTATGGACTGACAACCATTCACATGTGGCAAAAACATAGAGCAGGACCCTTTCATAAAGGATTTAGACATTGATTGCACCGGGGAGTTAAGCACCTAGCTGCCTTTTAAAATCTGACCACTAGAACCACTCTTAGTATCTTCTGACAAGCAAACCTAACGCGAGACAACAAACTAATCACAGTTATTCCCAGATAACCAAACTATACTAGCAAAATTTTATATCATCCTTTATCCGACTGACAACCATTGTTTGGAAATTAATAGCTCCGCTGCAGGGAGAGTCTCTTAGTCAGGGATCATCTTGGGTTACGGACAAATGAGGGAGTGGAGATGCCAAAGTAGTCTGTGGCTTAACTTTTCAAAGGCAGCTATCACAAGACCAAAGTTGAAGGAAAACTCAACAAGTGAAGGTACAAGCATTTTTGTACTTTAATGTGGACTACGCTTATTCTTTTATATGACCCAGATAAAAATCACACACAGTTCTCACTGTATCTCCTTTTCTAATGCTCATAAACAGAGCTTTTACAGTGCTTTGAATTAGATCTGTGATTTGTCAGTGACATGTATAATAATTAGACTGTGAAGATGTACAGTTAATCCATTTAAAGGTGTAAAGAAGTCCATTTAATGAACATTATAGTCACATTAGACTTGGAAACATCTAACTCTTTTGTTGAATAAAAAGAAGTTCAATGAGATTAACTTCTCTTAGTTGGTTTTAAAGAATGCTCAAACATGTCCTACTCTGATAGTGTACTATTCCTTGGTGCATGGTTTCTGCATACCAATGTCTTCAGTGTAGAAGAGTAAGAATAAGACTGGGAGACATTCTATTTCAGTTAAATAATTACAAATTAAAGAGGATCACTTCTACTTTCTATACTTACTGTAGTATGATAAGAAGCTGAACTCCTTGAACTTGTAATTATATAACAGAAATGTTAATCTCCTGGTTCGGTATTCAGTTCTACTGCATTAAATGTATTCTTACAATTATCAAGTTTACTACATGGCACACAGAAATTTCTATTGGGAAACCTATTATTTGATCGTATCAGATTTTGACCATAAATACTGTAATGGAATTCTGTTTTCAAACCTCTCATTGCCACAAAATGACTAATGAGGGTTAATACACCTATGTAGCTTGAGAACCTAAAAAAATATTCGTATAATTTCTGATTTTCAATTTGTAATGCTAACTGAGCTTCCGATTATTTTCCACAGCTTTGTGCAATTAAAAAAAAGATTTAAGCTAGAGAACATATAAGTCCAAAATACGCTAAGTAACTTGTAATAAAGAAATTTAATCTTAAATATATGTACTTTAAGCAGCTGTTCTCTTCTTAGGAGCAACTCATTTAGGCTTAAGAGTTACTGGCCGAAGCTATCTTCTTTTCACAGCATATTATAATGTGTGCTATTGGCTTTAATGGTTTGGAAGTACAATTTACATCCTCGTCCATTTAAATATATAAAAGTATTTCAAGGGGTAGGGCAGACAGTTAGAAAAGAAAACAAGATCATTCTCTGACTTCCACTTCCATTTTTTAATGAAGAACAATCTTTCCAGTAAAATTCTGGCTCCCAATGCTTTAATGAAGCTATACCTCTATTAAAAACTGAAGATAAAGTCTGTGGATAGTCATTTCAGAGAGATTTTAGCCAGTGAAATGCTTGCTTCCAGCGGAGATACCTGGCTTGTTGCATACATCAGGCTACATTCTTTTGTAGTTTGCAGAGCAAAACCTGATAAGATCAAGAGACAACATAATCCTGGCTAATGCAGAGTGACTTTTTATGTACTGTATGGGATGCATCTGAACATTAGAAAGACAATCCTTCCACCTGGGGAGGCTTGGGCAGGCGAAGTACCCTCTTGAGGGCTAACCCTGCACCTAAACAGCATACGCAGGTTTCACCTACTGAGCATGCTGAGCCTTCCAGTCATTGCCTAAAAGAGGCATTTTACCCTGTCCCAAGGAACTGTGTATTGGCATCTTACAGCTCCCATCATTATCCGCCACTCAAAACTCTCACAGTACCATTTGCAAAGCACTGTCACGAACACATCAAAAAACCCCATTTCACTTCCCAAATGTGTCAGTTTGAGTTTTATTAGACACTTAGGCAGAGGCTTCTACAGGCGAAAAGGACAGGAGGAAAGAGAAGCATGAAAGAAGAGCAGCCCATTCAAGACAAAATTTATTGCTAAGGATCTCTGAAGCTAATGCTGCTTTTGACATATCCTGGATGTTATGCAGTCCAGGGAGTCTGCAGGCACCTGGGGTTGAGATAACTAAGTTCTCCCTCTAAAGGTCAACCTTAAAGTGCCTGTGCAGTGCCCAGATTCTTTGACTTACCGAGGAACAAGTGCCCACCAGCCACAGGGACGGAGCTATGCCTGACAGTCACCCGAGCGAGGTTCTGCTAACCCTGGCACCACCCCCATGTCCCCTTTAGACCTCAGATTTCTCAGCAACCGTGCTCTCCTCAGGCTTTTGATGCTCACTGGAGCAAACAACTGAGATAGATAAGGATAAAATCAACTTTGATTGCGCTGCATAGAAAATACATTTCCCTTTAAATTTCCTGCCTGCCTGAGTTATTGGATACACACACAACACCCAGTCTAATGACTCAATCATGCAAGCCAAGCTACCCAGGCGGACCCGCAGAGCCTCTTGTTGCAGGCTGACCTGCCGAGCCTCTTGTCGCAGCCTGACCTGCCTTCTAACAGAGTGTGGTTTGCAGTGGTAGAGCTCACGCCACGCTTTCAGAGAATAACCATCGTCTAAAACGTCACGTGAGATTCTAAACCACTGCCAGTTTGAAATTCTCTTTTTTTTTTTTGTCTTTCCATCCTAGCTAGGCATATTAGTCCAGTACTTCATTATCCTCCTATTATTAGCAAGTTTCAGCTACTCTCTAAACTAAATCTCCCCCGTTTCGGCTGAAACATTCTTGTCGTACGCACTATGGTCCTGGAGGATAAGTTACTACCTATCTCCTTAAATCCACATACCTCTGCATTTCACATGCATGCTTACATAAGTTGCCACATCTGCCTTCTACCACAGGCTAACCAGAACCTTTCCCATTTCTTCAATATTAATTATTTAGTAATTTTTTTCTGGACTCGTGATCATTCATGCTCCTTTTCTCCCATCCCACCTTTTTTGAAGGGTGGTGCCTCTGAACATGCTACTTCAGCTGAGGCTTTGTTCCCCCTGGACAGACCTGAAGGATTACTTCTTGTGTCCTACAGCCTCTTTTTCTGATTAGTAAACCAACAACGGTAGTTGGCATTTCCACAAGGCATTTTTACTTCCCTTCAACATGTAAGCTGAGGTACACCAGATCTTTTTCTGAAAGGTATTAAATAATTTCAGTAACTAGTTAAGATCAGTATCCAGTGTCATGAGTTGTAGATATCAGTCTGTTTTCCTAGCAAATGCACGTTTATGATCCACTCCTACTTGTGGCATCTTCCAGCACCCTCTCTTGTTCTGAATGCACCTGAAAAACCCATTGACTTTTATTCCAGGAAAGGACTTCTCGATATCCCAGCTTGTCCGAGTCACAGCACTGAGCCAGCTTGGGAAACTTGTCCCTTTGCTGCTGGGTCTGCCTGTTCTGCAAGTTGCACACTTCATTCTTTGGGACCAACAAATTCACAGGTCTGAGCAGGCCACTGAGTCAGTCAGACCACAGGGACAGGAGCATACTGGGGTAGCTGAGACACTGCTGTAGCCATGAGTAAGAATTAAAAGTGCTCTGGCAGTGACTGGGGATGATTCAGCTTCACTGTGAAAGGGCAGAGGTTCCCACCGAGTTCCCAAGGTGAAGTCAGAGCTGTCTCGTGCCAGAGGCTGCTGAGGGAGAGATGGCAGGGAGCAGATCCTGCCCTCCCCCATGACAAATCCTTCCCTACCTGGTCAACAGGGACACATCAGCGAAGAGACAGAAAATGTCACCACTCCAGATTAGCAGAGTCACATCTGACTACAGTACCATGAAACTGCATTTTTTCTCTACGACAGCAGAGCCCCACATACTGAACAAAGAGCAGCAAGCAAGCAGGAACAGCAAAGCAGCAGATACTTGTTTGTTTTCAAAGTACAGCTAACAAATACTTGGAGAAAGTATTCCAGTCTCATTACCTTGTAATAAAATTCATATTTCCCTCCCATGCAGTCTTACTGTAACATCAACATGTCTCGATTAGGTTACAAGACTGTTCAGATTATTAAATAGTATACATAAATGTGAACCGGCACATTGGGAAATATACTGCACTGCTGTTAAACATAGCAGATAAAGCCATGGGAACGAGGCAACAGAATATACTGCTGTAAGATTACAGAGATATAAATTCACGTCCTCTGCCGTGGAGCCGCTAGAATATCGGGAGAAAGTTATTAGAAACAAAATGAATTCAGTAGCGCCTTGAACTCACTATCATAGTCTAGGGCAAGTTAATCACTTCATCCTCATCCACTAACACATTTATCCACCTACTAATTCTCCACCTAATTAGAGAAAAATTCAGAGCTCTACTGGTCAGGGAGGCAGGGATTAGGGTTAAGAAAACACTTGTATTTGAAACCCCCTACCTTTGCTGGTTAGTGTGAAAGATCCTATAAGAAACTCCCACCCTAGCTAATCCATGACCCTCAGCAGGGAGGAGTGTTAACAATTTGGTTTAAAACTCACACTCTCAGACAAATGCATCAAAAACGGCTTTTCTTCTTTGATTTATAGGTATTACTTGTTTTTCCAAGCTCCATTAAGGACTCTTCATCATGTACTGCAAGGGGCATTAAGCACTGAAAGTTGTTCCCAGCTCTGTATTATTCAAAGGCAATTTACACTAATTATTGGAGTCCATGGTGTTACCCATACTCATAGAATGATCCATCTCAGCAGGCTAAAGTACTTTTGAAATGTTAATTTATTACTGAGGTATAAAAACGTCCTTACATTAAAGCACAATTCTTTCTTAAATGCCAAAGGTTTTCTATTACTGATATATTACATACTTACTGTTTATCTTAGATACAAGAATAAAGATGTAATTTAAGTTACTATATAATAGTGCCTATAAAAGCCACTATTAACACAAATTGCACTGCATTTAAACTTAGTTATGACACTGATATTATTCTTGGTTTTTTTGTTTAGTGATTTTCTCAACACACGTGCAAACAGAGCACGCAGAGCTACTTCATGGAGGCAAGCTTTTCAGACAAACAGCTGAATGGCAAAGTGAAAAAAGAGTTTCACTGGTGAAGTGTTTCACTGATTCCAAAATAATCTTATTTGCATTAAAGTACAGATATTAGTGTGATATCACTGCTCCGAGGACAAACAGGGAAAATGCATTCATAAACCGGCATGAGAGCGCACCCGTGTACCAAATGCCAGCAAACAAAAATCCACTAAAAGTACCCAGTATTCAGTTAAATTGTGGCACAAAAGCCACTGATTTTAGCAAGAATAGCTTGGCCAGCTCTGAGCACCCCACTTCTTACAGCTTTTGTTTTTCTTGGTTGCAATGTGTAAAAATACAGCCATGCCAACAAAAATTTATTTGACCTTGTGTTGACAAAAGCTCTTGGACAAGCCAGGGGATTATTTCTTAACTAGCTCAACCAACAACTTTTGCTTCACTTGAGAAGCCACTGCATTGCACTCAGTGGTAAGAGGAAACCCTGCCTTGGAAGTGTCAGTCTTGGGATGCATAAGGAGTTTGTGGCAAAAAGGCCCCTTTGCTTTCCTATGCCCTCTCCAAGGTCCCAAAGATAGTCCTCACCTGTGAAATGTACACTGTTGTGAATTAAGACCATCTGCTTTATATCTGAAAAAATCTAAATAACATCACATAAACAAAGCTTGCCATGATAGTCTTAAATCTTTTTATCCAAAAATTTTTGGCAACCTAGAATTTGTGTACCTGAAATACAAAACACAGCTTTGGAATAGCAATACTTTTATTCCCAAACTCTGTCAAGATTTCATATGACCTTACCCCAGATTTCATTTACCTCTCCAGGTCTCTGTCTGACCACTGGAGATACCCTTCCTTATACATAGCAGTTCCTGTAATCAAAGGAATTACGAAATAAAGTGTTATGCCAACATAAATCTCGATCTCCACTAACACAATCTGTTTACGCAAAGAAATCCAAATTCCAGAGTGATGGCTTGGCTTCATAAGCTGGCCAGTCCACTGCAGGTACTCAGGAGTCAGACAATTTGCAGAGGAGTCAGGCAATTACATGTGGGAAGTACTGTGCTCAATCACATGCCTAAATTCCACACACAGGACTATAATTTGCATGCACAACAGTTTGCATACATTAAGGATTTTTTTTGCATAAAAGGCCTGGTAGATGCCAAAGCAATGACTTGTATTCAAAACCACGGTAATCCTACCTGCAAGTCAGACCTTTAGATAAACAAGTTTGACTTACAAAAAGCAACTCTGTTAAACTATGAAAATCTGCTTTAGAGGAACATATGTTCTCACAAAACATGTAACTGATCATGAAAATGATTCATCTCACAAAACACAACACTCCACAAATTTCTCCAATAAAATTTATGTCATGAATTAGAAGTGAAGCATATTATTATTTTGCAGCAGAATCATGAAAAAAATTATGCTGATCAGTCATATTTAATCTTCATTAAGTCACAGTCTATGTATTATCTATGGTATCTCTTTTATTGTAGGAATAGGTGGGCACAGCTAATCCCAGACTACTGAGGCCTGGATCACCACAAATTCTTTGGAAAGAGGCCATCCTGATATAAACATCCACCTGACAGAATAATCCCATCTATCCATAACATACTGGCTTTTTGCTATGCAGAGAAATGTATAGGCTTTTCAACTTTCTATTTTATTCCTCACTGAAAGTTAGCCAGCCTTTGACAATTTGGACCATCAATTATCTCCATATAGAAGTTACTTCCAAATGTGAAAAAGTCAACCTATTTCTTTTTTGCTAAGCTAGCCAAGTGCCTAATGACTGGCAGGAAGGATGGATGATGCTGAAGAGCAGCAGCTCAGAAGCAGGAACTTGGATGGGCAGCAGCAGCACACGGCAGTTTCAGTTTTAGCTGAAGTCCAACTGGGAAGAAACACACCAAAGCAGAGAATGTAAATACTGTTCTTGTCTGAAAATCTTACTGTGTCACAAACTGGTTTGCTTCTGCAGTTTAGTCCCAGCAATTAGTAGGAACCCTGTGTCTCACAGAAACCTACTCAATTCTCTCCAACAAAGGAATGGTTTGAGAGATAAATACAGCTCAGGTGTCATTTCAGGCAATGAAGTAAATTCCGTGCTGCTCCAGACTCATCTTTATTCAGATGGAAGTCTAGAAAAAGAATCATTTGAAGTTTTGCAAACTTTCAATTGTCACTGACATTTAGTCTGTGGTTCAACTCAAGCACAAAAGGGCAAACTGAAGCAATTTGTGGTGAGTTAGACAAATTTAGGATCTATGGACAGCATGCTGCAGATCTTTCTGTAGGAAATATTTTCTACATTTGAATTAGTGGAAATTCCCTCAGAAAATAGCACAGGAACAATGTCCAACCAAATATTCAGCTTCTCTTCTAAAGCCCAATTTTAAAGATATTGGACCTTCTTTACTGGTAACACACCTAGGACATTATACACATCTCGAGCTGACTAAACATTCAGCAAATGGTGACATCTGGGACCTAGGGAATTTTAACTAGCAAACTAGAAATCAATATTCTGCTTCGCCCCACAATTCTTTTTTTTTTTTTTTTGTAACGTCAGCAATGACAGACTCTTCTGAGGAACACTTCTGAGAAAACAGTGTTCAAGCTAAATGAAAGGGAAAATTCTCCTTATCTCTCAAGAAAAACAAGCAGCTTCTCCTAGATCTCAGGTTTATGCACTCACTAAAGGCAGTGGCCCATCGGTTTTCAATGGCTGTGGCTCAGTACGGAGTAAAGATTTCATCACAGGGCCATATGAAACATTTCAGGTTGCTGGAGAGAACAGATACAGATATGAAGCTCTAACCTAAGTTCCAGTCAGTCAAATGGCTGCAGGATATAGGTACCTAATGAATATGTTTTATCTGATTAGACAGAAATCATTTTTATTTAAAAAGTCATGAGAGAAAGATCTGTTAGTGATCTTACTTGTATGCATTTAATTTTCAGTCATAGTAACATATTTTATTAAAAGAGTATGTCTGCCTCAGAAAATATCAACAGGTTTGCCTAACAGTATCAAGCCAGATATTCTTTATTTTGTAAATTCATCAAGATATTGTCGTGCTGCCATTCAGATCACATAGAAGCTATGTATTATATATGCAAGTCTAGTGGCACCAGGAATCTCTTTTTCTAATTAATACAAGTCAGAGAAAATTGTTAGGAGGAGGGAAAGAGACCAAAAATGAGAGAAAAGGAGATTTCCACACAATTGCCCATTGCAACATGAAAACTCAGCTCATCTGCATAATATTAATGATATCAAATATGCAAACAGATGTTTCTCTCATTAAATGCTGTATGCAAATAACACCAGGAGGAGTGGTAATGTTGTTTCAGGGTTGGGAGATCACGGGGGGTAATTAAAGGTTAATCCAGTTTTCAGTTCACAGACTGTACGACATGAGTGGTTGTAAAGAAAAATTGTCACTTAACCTTCAATTCATTATCCACAGCACATGGATTTTTCTTCTAAAATAACAAAAACATATATGTATTTATCCGCACTCTGGTGCCAAGGTATGGTGCATATCATTAGAGAAGAACAGAAATTATTTGTTGCTATGAATGCCATTAAGTAGGTGCCAGAATGCATTAATTAGGAAAAACAGAATTTGATCAGAAGTTCTCAGACCACAATCTAAATGCTGTAATCTCACTAAACATATTTCAGTTGCTGAGATGTTGTCAAATGTTAATAGAAAACCATCTGAAGTACTTGTGGAACAAGTCCCCTAAAATAATTAAAAGCCTAATGTTCAAGATTCCGCACAAGTTTTGCTGTAAGCCCTGTGCGTTGGATGGTACCATCAACAGCAGGCTGCCAACCATCACTTTTGCTCGGAGTATCCTGCTGGGCGGATTGAAAGCAGTAAACATTTTAGCACTTAGATCCGAGTTCAACACGCCAGATGAGACATTCCCACTCCTTGCTCATAGGAGAAAATAAAGTGATAAGTGTCTGCGCTGCAGTCTAGCCATGTTCTTCAGCAGCAAGATCTTGTGCTGAGGGAAAGGCAAGGCCAGTGTGAACTACAGTAGCCACAGGTGGGAAGAAGTAGAAAGAAGCAAAGACATATCTTGATTTGTGCAACCCTTTCTATATAATATCTGGGTGAAAATCGATGTGGGTCTGAGTGAGAGTGAGAAATCAAAGAGGAGACGATAGTTGGCTCCATTTGGCCTTGGATCCAGGGACTATAGCATTCTCTGCATCCAAGACTATATGGCATGTTTGGATACTTGGGTGTTTTACTTAAAAATATGCTTCCAGAAGTCTTGCAAATTACTTCCTTTAAATATGGAACAAGAACAAGACCTTATGTGTGTCTCTCCAGTGTGTCTCTCACCATCTGGCTGTCCCCACTGTCTCTTGCTCCTCCCCCAGTAACACATGCCACTAGACCTTCCATCTGTGCCTCATCAGTTCTTTGGGTCTGAAAACCAGTTTCCTTCCCTTCTGGCCTCTCAGGTTGCCATTTGTGCAGCACATCGCTTCTGAGCCTCACAGTCAAAGAACCATGACCACACCAGCCTAGCCTCAAAATTCACCTTGGCTTCCTGGGCTGAATAGCTCAGATTTGGCCCAATAGCTTTCAAACAGCACTGAGTATGATACATCCTCAACTTAAGCTATCATGACTGTTCTAGCTTTAGAATTTCATTATGGAATTCGGTTTTTAAACTTCTTGTTAATTGAGGGTACCAAAAAACACATTTAAAGTGTATTATATGAGATAAAAATCATCAAACTTACATATCTTTGTCTGCATTCATGTGGCATAAACTCTGCTTCATAAAAATTCCCCTTCTCAATGATTTTCACAGCTATTTACAGCCTACTTCCATTTGAAAAAGGTCTGATAGCCAAGAAAAAAAGCCTGTGAAAATATCACTTTTTCTGAAGTTGAACACTGCAGAAGGATTTTACTATACTGTATTTTGTCTTGAATGGCTGCAGTGAAATAGAAGCGTTATCTTCCTTGCCTTGAGTGTGCAAGAGCCATACTTTCCCTTGGATAGTACACTTTGTAATGTTACTGTATTTAGCTAGCCACAAATTTTAGGGCAACACAGGGGTCGTCTATGGCACCACAGAAAAGACTTTCAAACATCGAAAGCTCCACTTGCTCTGTGCACCTCGTCCAGTGACACCAGCTTTGTATAAGACCCACAGCTGAAACAGTGCACAGGGGGAAAACCCACCTTCCAACCTTCCTCAGCTGGAGCCTGGCTGCCTACAGCCGCACATCTTTTCCCGTGGCCACCACCCGACCTCCGCAGCAGCTGCTGCCCCTTCTGAGCCGCCTGAATAAACAGCTGAGGATTACCCTCTGGTGAGAGAACACCCTCCGGCGCAGTCGGTTCTCTGTCACCGCGGGGTAAGGGGAGCGTAGGGCAGGATGCAGCACAAGCCTGAAGGAGCGGTGGCCGGCAGGTGCAGGAGTCCCGCGGGGGCCTGTTACAGGCTGATAGCATTGAAGCAGCCTTCAGCTCTCTGCTTTGATCACTTCGGCACAAAGGTGGCTTCCACGCTTTCCCCATCGCCCTTGTTCCTCGCCCAGTATCAGGACCTGGAGAAACAATTCAGACTGGAAATCTCACAGTCACTTATCTTGAGACTCCATCAGAAAAGGGGCCTGTCAAAATCTCATCTCTGGCTTATTGCCCCAAGTGCTGTCAAAGCCCTCTGACTCTGTGAGCAGGTGAAGGTCTAAAGTTGTACCTGTGAGGTCTGAAGGAGTTCTAGTAATCAGCACCTGATCCCTATTAAAGCAGATTACAAGTATCCCCTTGAAACGTCATGATGCATTTACAGGGAGAACCATACAAAAAAATTCAGCCAGAAAATTTTTCCTTATCGTGCTCAAAATGTACTTCCAGGGCAAATGAGTGCAGGTGACTGTGCAATCAAATGGGGCCACTGAGGATTTGGTCCAAAGCTCACAAGAGCATAAGAAAAAGTCTGACGAATTTAGTAGGTAAATGCACGCATGCAACCCTGAATGCTGGCTTCTCGCAGGTGCGCTCATACACGCACGTATGTGCACACAGGTCCCCACGACTGCAAACACATTCCTGCATCTCCGGCTACCTGGGAGAACGTTTGGCTGAAGGACGTAAGCCCCGGGATTTGGGCATACACAAAGAGAATAAATAGGTATTAAAATCTATTTATCAAGAGCAGAGTTTTGAACGTCTAATAGCTGCAGTTTGTTAGAGGAACAAAAAGATCTTCCCTGGCTTCAGCCATATCCAAGGGGATTAATTTGTCACTCTTCAAAAACAACTCATTGGAGGAATACCCTCTTTGATTCTTTATTCTCACATTAATTAGGAGTAATAAGTACACTAGATACACTTGGTACTTAAAAAATTAGTAGAAATAAATCTGCCACACATCTCAAGAGGACAACAAAGATCTGGCTGTGCAGGGTGAGAGCCTCGAAAGTGAATCCCGTTCGCAGGACAACACCTACCATGCCGGCCCGGAGCAGGGCACCGGCCTGGGACAATCCGGGAGTGAAGGGACCTAGGGACGGGGCCGCCACCACCCACTGCCTCCTCAGGGGCCCGCGGCGGGAATCGCCACGCCCGCCCCCAACGGCCCCATCTTGGCGGCCAGGGCCCGCCAGGCCCCTCCAGGCCCCTCCAGGCACCTCCAGGCCCCACCAGGCCCCTCCAGGCACCTCCAGGCCCCACCAGGCCCCGGCAGGCCCTGCCAGGACCTGCCAGGCCGCAGGGAGCACAGGTGCCTCCCGCCCCGTCCCATCCAGCCAGGGCCGCCCCATCTCACCTGCAATGGCCTCAGCACGGCTTCCCTGCCAGCCCTCGTGAGGCACCAGAAGGCGTCGGTGCAGAAGGGCTCGTAGTGGGGAGCGGGGGGGCCTGCAGGAGGCACGCAGAGCCACGAGTGGGACCTGGCTGGTCTCTTTACGGTTTTTAAGGCACATATTATGTCCTGCAGTAGGCCCACAGGCACCATAGACTCCCATGTCGTACCTCCCAGCCTGTTCCTCAAGCCCAGGTCCTTTGCAGTGGCTTCGCTCTTGTCAGCAACATTTCCTGATTTACCATAGCAGAGGAGCTGGCTCTAGGAGCACAGGTTAACAAGGGGGAAAAAAAAGAGTGGTTTGTGCTGAAATATATAATAAAAGTCAATTTGATCCCTATTTAAAACCCCAAAAGACCAAAAGGTGAGGTTACTGAAAACTTCTCCAGAGAATAATTCTGACTGGATTGAACCAAAGTCTGTCTCCTCTTGTTGTTGGTTCTCAAATGGGAGACCCCCTCGATACTTTGGGTATCTCTGAGTCCCTCTTACAGGCAATTTCTCTCACTTGAGGACGCCCTTTCCGTCGGTGGGACTGTTCACCTGAACGCAGCCATCCCCTGGCTCTGGGGACTGGCTCTGCTCCCCCAGCAGCCTGGCCCGGCCAGCCGGGACCCCTGCCCATGGGAGAAGGCCGGAGGAGCGTGGGGATGCTGGATTTCCAGCCAGTTGTTCTGGGCTGTGAGTGCTGACACCTCCACCTTTCATCGTGTCCTTAAACCGCATGGCTTGAGAGGCAGCAGCCTTTAATGCCTGCTTGTTTAAGGTAATTACTACATGTATTTCCTCCCTGCTGGTTCTGCTGAAGCGGAAAAGGCTTTGGCCTTCACTATACATAATAAAGAAAAAAAAATCTGGTTTATAAACACCACTTTTTCTATACTTTCAAAGGCAGGTTGCAGGGTGAGAGTCAGGAGAATGGTCCCTATTTGGCAAGCAAGCTAATAACAACGAAGTTGCTGGAGGGAAATCTCTTGTTGAGTCTCCCTGAGCTGGAAGGACGCGGAACACTCTTTGTTCCCTTGGTAGTAAACAAGAATCCTTTAAAGATACTCCACTGTCCCCACCACTCACTGTCCTATAGGTTATCAAAAAAACCCTAAAAAGCAGACCAATTGAGTGTAAAGAGTGGATTTAATTTCAGAGAGGGTAGGAATTTGTGACTGTTTAAAGATATTTAGTGTTAATTAAAATTTATGCAACCCAAAGAGATATATGGCACCGTTTTTCAAAGGTGGATGAAGTCAGTTTGATTAGCAAGTGGTTTATTACCATGTTAAAATATGCTTTTTGATTCTTCAAATTCAGTGCTTAGTACTGATGGAAAACATTTGTTTGTGCTCCATATAGCAATGAAGGTGCAAGTTACTTTAAAATACAAAAAAACCCCATGATATACTAAAAAATACACACTTATGTTCTACAGGGAAATCTTAAAAGTAAGACTTTTTAAAAAAAGTACTTTGTGGAGGAAATCATATAAGCAATATGGAAATTCTCCATTTAAAATCTACCTCGCAGTCAGCAGTGTGTTGATTTGAAATGCCTTGCCTTTCTAACTGTTCCCCTCCTCCTAATAAGCACTGCATCCAATTTGTATGTTATTCTGATGAAATGGTTGAAGCGAGAGAAAATGAGTAGTTTGAAAAATAAAGGAAAGTTCTACAGAAGAAATGAAGTGCTATCATTGAAATCTTTATTTATGTGAAAAGAAAGGGCTAAAACATTACCTCAGAATTCAAGATTACAACATCAGTAGGATATAAAGTAAATCCATTCTAGTAGTGAAACATCTGAAACCATAATCCTTTTTCAAAGACCTTTTGTTATTTTAATGTCTGACAAATTATGCTTTTTTAAAAGAAGAAAAACACTTAGATTTAAGAGGTTTCTTTTACTTCAGTAAAAGTAGTTTCACTATTTAAAAGTTTTAATTTTCTGTAACCAATAGTATTTACTATGCTGGCTAAGTATTAACACAAGAGTAAGGTTATTTTAGCCTCAATAGGACCAAGTACAAAGTTGCCACCAAAGACTTTTGCATCAAGTTGTTATGGCAACTTAGTGTTCTAAAAAGTATTAAGTTTTAGCAAAGGGTTTTGTTTTGTTAATTTGGCTGCTTTTCCTTCAAGTTTTTAAGTTGTTAAGTGTTCTAAAAATGTTACATCATTATTATTCAAATGACAGGAGGTCTCAGAACATATTTAAAACTTGTTTATGTCACAAGACATTCCAGGATCATGTCCAAGGACCCCCATCCCTGCCTTTAGGGGGAACCCCCTGACCTCAGTATGAGCACAGGAGTCATTCCACAGTGTTCCTAGCACTAAGAAACAAGGACAAAAAGAAACAAACTACATATTTACCTCCAATGTACTAGAGGAGAGACAGGATGGCTCAAGGGATGGAAGAAAGGACCTTTCTCTTGTGCATCCAGCATCTCTTTCATGTGATCATGTTGAAAAGCCAAGACAATAAGTTCCTTATTGGTATTCTGGACTCTCGACACCACAGGAAGAACTGGAAGAGTGAAATAAGCTCCTGAGAGCTCTGCAACCAAAGGGCAGGTTTTGACCGGTGCAGACATGGCAGGAAATGGTTGCAAGAACCATTTTAGGTCCTGTGCTACACGTAGGGAAGAGACAGAATTATGGGCTTAAAACCCCACAATGGACAAGAGCTCAGGATCACAGATTGTCACAAGCCGTTTGCAACAACCCTCCTGAAATGTCCCAAGTGCTGCAAGTTCCAACCCTGAAGGCCTTCAGTTCCCTGACCCTAACCCTACTCCACAGCACAGCCTCTCCGATCTCCAAATGCACTGTGAGCTATGGCTTCATCCTGACTCCAGCACTTGTCTCACCTTGCTCGTCTGGGCAGGGGAGCACTGCAGCTCAGCCCAAATGAGTAGGAACAGTCGGTCATGGAAATGAACAGAGCATCCTGGCCTGAGCTCCCCGGGCAGGCTCATGGATGTTTGGCCAGATGTCTCTGCTGGCTTCATCTCAGTTTGGATTTGAGGGCTTGAACGGGTGTGGTAAAAGAAGGGAAAATAAGAGAGTAAATGAATTGTGCCTCTCATGAAAAGGAGCCCCTTTTTCCATACTGACAAATTTTCAGAGTTTTTTAATGAAGCTGGACACTCTGGGGAGACTGTGTTGTTTTTATCAGAATTTTAGCTTCTTGTTTTTCCTCACCAGGTCTCTCAACTCCTTCCTACTTTTCCTACTAGCCTCTTTTTAAATAGAAAGATGGATGGAAATAAACTGGGGAAATTGAAAAGGAAACTAAAATTTTAAAAAATAAAAAATTGACATCCGTGTCCCTATAGTAGATTTAGAAGGTAAAAAAAAATAATTTATTTTTAAAAATCTGAAATTATTTTGACATTTAAAACAATATTTTCTTTCTTTTGCAGAAGGGTATCAATCCACTAAATACCTACATTGTAGTCATTTTCCTAGAAGGCAAACAAAACAAGACGCTTTGTCTACCAAATTCTGCCAAAGACTTCTTGCATGAACTTAGGCAAATCATTTAATTTGACAGTTTCTCAGTGCACTGTTTGTACAATGAGAACAATACCACTTCCTTTTTCTCATCCTTTGTCTTGTTTATTGAGATAGTCACTACTCCAGGGAGTACACAATCTCTAATTATGAACAACTAGCATAATAGCACCCTGATCTCTAGGACCTACCGCAATACAAAGAACTAATAATCATCACAAGTCTTCTGTTCTGATGCATGGTCTGCAAGAGCTATGAATACTAACATATGCTGGAAAGTTCTGGTTAATTTTATGTCTTTGAAAGAAAATACAAGCTTAATTTTCCCATTGCTGCCATTTATACAGACTTAGACTTTCCAGGAAGCTTCTGCCTTTACATGTCTTCCTTCTACTTTTCAAAACAGAAATAAAAGTCTCATTAAATAAAATAAAGATTATGAATGGCCAGTCTTTTCCTTCCTACCAGTTATTGTCACCCAGGAACATGCAGGAAAGGATGTCTACATTACCATTTAGTTTCACAGAGATCTGTAGAGATCTGCCAGCTGCTGGCCACATGCTTAATCCTAAAAGGAATTATCTATGTTCTGTGTTGCCTGTACATGTCTGATTCCCTGTTTATGTATCTTTACTTGATTATGGCATCTTATAAATCCAGCTAGCTTAACTTTATGGTTAGACTCCAAATCCTCCAGTTTTTGAGGGTTTTTTTTTATTCAAATGAAATTCCACTGCCATTGTGGAAAATTCATGCAGTAACAAATGGGATGAAACCAGTAAGATTTCATACAAATGTATCCAACGCAAAACAAAAAGCCTATGGAATTTACTTTACAATGACATCCCTTCTTTAGAGTTCATTTTTGAATGATCTGATAGCATTTCATAGGAGACAGAATTCCCCATCAGCTTCCACGGCCCTGTCCAGAACCTCTGTCCACCAAGTGACTTGTATGGTTTCCACCGCGGAGATCCCTGGCCACCCCAGCCATCGCAAGGGTGGGATTGTATTCCTTCACTCCCCTCGCCAGCCCTTACAAGAGGGGACTGTGAAGCAGGGAATGATGAAGTGAATTGCTCACAGTCAGAGGAAATAGCCAACCTGGGAATTGAGGTCCAGTTGCTCAATTCTCTAGCAGGAGCCAAACCACAGGCTATTGTTTGCTATTGAAGCCTGTAGACATCTCCAGATATTTGAAGTCAGCTTTTACGTGTGGTCTTGCTATGCGCATACCCATGTTAAAATGATACAACACTGTACGACTCCAAGGCAGGCTTTTATACTTCCAGGCCATGGTGAATCTTTACCACAAAAGCATTCTAAAATGCCTTTTACATAGCAGGCTTATTTTTCAGAATGCAGGAACATATCCCTTGGGGATGCAGATTGTTTCCTCAGGATTCAACTTAAACATTCCCATGTGGTAAAATGAAGTAGGAGGATCCAGTGAAAGGAGCTCTCACTTCTCATTTAATTTACTACCTAATACTCAGCAGCCCAAGATTTATAAGACACTACAAAACTGTCTACATGTTTCCCCTTGTGGCAGATAGCAGATAACTGTTAATAGACTTGCTTAGAAAGTTTATTTAAAGGAAGAACTTAACTATATTATTTTTCATGGAGGTGTGAACATTGCTTAAGGAGCTTAAGTCTCCATGTAGAAGTATTATCAGATAGGTTCATGAGGATGCTAATGTGCATTAACATGGAACTGCAAAACCAGCTTTAACTGGTATATGTAGATAGGGCTATTTTGTAAATAATGCCCTCTCTGATACTGCAGAGTTCTGGGATTGCTGAACATATTATTATTTCCAGGTATAATAATATTAACCCATAATGCACACCCTCTCTATCCCTTTTCTGCAGCTCCTGTAAAATCAACAGCAAAACCACTCGTGCAGAATCCAGTCTCGTCTGCAGCTGCACCCGGCACCTGCCTCAGTGAGATTTTGTCCGCCCTTGTAGACAGGACCATGCAGCCGTTGTGGGAAAGTGAAGGTGCTGGAGGGGCTCTAAACCAATTCTTATTTTCACTTGTCAGATGTGTCCACATACTTTCAAACTCCGCCCTGGCCCTAACTTAAATCTTTACTGCTCCCTTGAAGGACAACAGCAAGGAGCTCACTGGGTGGGACTGGGCTCTGGTTTCCACACACTGCGGCATAGCTGCCTGAGCCCTTTCCATACTGTTGAGCAACCTTAGGCCTTCAGTAAGATGGAAGGGTGCACACACAACACTGGTCAGCACTTTCCAGGATTTAACCCACACTGCACATGCTGTGTGGCGATGAAAACCTGATAAAAGGAGCATATATTACATTATGTCCAGCTTTAGAGAAATATTTTAATGGAATAAAGAAAGAGCCATACATTTTCTTTTTTGGTTTAGATGTAAGGTTCACCTCCCGGTATTTACAACCTAAAGCCCTCCAATATTGGGTTAGTTAATAGGATCCAGACAAAGGAGCTGACTACGGGGAAAAGCAAGAGACTCTTTTCGTTTTACCAGCCAAGGAGAAGAAAAGACCCAGCTTGATAAATGGTGAGAAGTATATTAGATGTTAAAAAATATTTCATTTTTAATAATCCTAGGTGTTACTGACAACCCAGGTAAAAAGCAAAGTTCATTTCTTCAAAATATATTTAATCTGACAGTATCCCTTTAATTAAGTAGCAATTTAGATTTTCCTCTCCTCCACATACAAAGCTTTAATGAAACATGAAAGCCACAAAAGAAATTTGTGTGTGTTTCATGGCAAGGCGTGAGGAATGATTTTTCTGTTTAAATTCACAGACAGTAGCTATACAAATAACATTTAATATTTGTCGGAAGTATTATCTGCCTTTTTCCCTCACAGCATTACATTACTAAGGTAATAAGTACATGAGAATACATGATTTCCTGGCTACTGTATTGAATATGCACCTTTAAACAAAGTTAGACTTGGGAATTTACCCATATCTTAAAATGCTAATCTAACACTAATTAAAAGGCCAGTGAATACGCTTTGATGGATTCTAGTTCATAGAATATGACAAATGAATTCAGATGGCATGCACGACTGCAGCAGAATTACAATATCGTAGCTGCAGCGAGCTGGGGGAAGCCAGGCAAGCTGTTCTCCGCACTGGTACGGGGGCAGGGAGGAGGGAGAGCTGGAGCTTGCCATGGCTTCTGTGGGCGCTGCCATCCTCAAGGTGTGGCCAGCCACAGTCTTTGTTTCCCATTTCATAGCTACTTTCCAGGCTATGCTGAAGCAAAAATTTGTCTTCTTCTGCATCCCGCCCACCCTCCCTATAATATATACACCTCCCTGCTATTCACTGCTCGATGCCGAGTTCTTCAGAAAGGACAACAGCCTCCCTGGGGAAGAAAAGCCAAATTGTAGCATTTCCTTTCTCCCACAAAACCAGGTCATTTCACAGAGTTCTTCAGCCCCTGAAGCCCCATGCCTATCTATTGTTAAAGAAGCAAAAAGAGATCAGGTAAGTATTTCTAAATGAGATTCTATGTCCAATATCTCCTGCAAATGACTCTGTCTTGTCGGTCTTCCTGTCTTAAAATCAGGACAAAATTAAAACCCAGCTTGTACTACAATTTGGAAGTATGCCCTACGAGGTCTCAGGTGCATGCCTCTTTTGAACTGACTGCAGCCCTCTCCAGAGTTACTTCTTGCATGATGATATGCAAGAAGTTAACTGAATTGCTCTTGTACCTTTACCTTCATCCTTCCCACATGAGGAAAGCCAAAATTTAATTCATGCTAATTAAAAAGTTAGGGTAAAAAGTCAGATTTTTTGAAGTAGTCTTCTTAGAGCTCATTTAAAAATGATGTGGAAGTTGGGATTTCCATGTACCATTACTTACATGTCTATGTAAAACAGACTCAGTCCTTCCTTCTTACACAGATTTTTATAAAAATCATGGCAGAATTCGCCATGTTTCCTTGTCCCTTATGGCCTTATAACCCCTTATAGTTGCTTTCAGAATGCTAAACACAAGTGAGGCTGACTCACCACTTGTGAAACCTGGAAGAAAGAAGATGAAGAACACTTACTGTCCTGGGAAAAGAAAGCAGTAGCAAGCATCAATACAACAAAACCCCAAGGAACCAGGCTGGATGGTTTGGATTTAAAGCACCATTTGGGGGTGGGGGGGGGAAGTCTCTAAGAAGAGAATTATACAGTGGGGCAAGATAGAAGCAACTCTGGTCGGATGGCGAAAGCCTTTATTCTTCTAACAAGACAGAACCCAGTCCAGGAGTATTTTCAGTCAGAAAGTGTTGAGAGCTTAGGCACTGGTTAGAGCTGCAGTATTCTCAAAGATATCCTGCAGCCCATGGAGGCTCCTCCATAGAATCCTTCATGGGATCAACCACCACCTGCATGCCCACGTGAAGTCTTGTTCCCTTTCTCTCCCCTTGAGCAATGACAAAGGAAAGCTGTTCCCCTCTGCAGCACAGGGCACTGTTAAAATCAGATTTCTTTTTATTATTTGGTCTGAATATAGTAGCAAACACAGCAAAGAACTTCGCTATAAGGACACAACACAAGCAGGGGTTAGAGAACAAAAATATTCTTTTTTTCCTTATTAGAAAACAAGAGTGAGAACATCATGGCTGCATCCCGTAAAGAATTCAGGTATTGCCATGCTGAGAGTTTGAGCCTGGAAGCGTGAGGCTACTCTGCACAGGGACACCCTCTCCCTGCCGTAGTGCCTGTGGTGCTCACCCACCATGGTTTAGGGAGGACTGAGCAGCTGAACTGTGAAGGCAGCAGCGTAAGATTATACAAATAAGCCTAAAACCAGGCGCTTTCCTCAGACCAGTCAGGAAGTCCTTCCTCATCGAGGTTCTCCCTATAGGTAGCAGTTGAATTTTGTGCATCCCATCTGTGATAAGACGGACAGAAAGCAACCAGCCTCTCACCAGGGACTAGCTCTTCACCAAAGTAGTCATCAGAATAGTTAACAATTTTAATATGATTATTTCTATCAAATTTGGACTAGAGGCTGGAGGACACCCTTCCCACAGCCGAGGAAATATCCCAGCCACTGAGGCACTGGGTATCCCGGGGTTGACTGATCCTCCCTAAAAGCGTCATGTCGGTTTGTATAAAGAATTAAAATTTCCACTGCATCAAAAAGAGAGTGCCTGTACTTCAGAGTTAATGCACAAGTTCATTCACAGCCTCCCTGTGAGGCAGTGTCAAACTTTGAGTGGCTTTATATATACCCTCTGGCAAAACCAGAGACTGCAACTGAGCAGTGTCTTTTAAAAGATCAGTAGCATTTTAACAGTGGGCTCTGGGATGGCTCTGCATGTTTAAAAATCTGGCTTGGAGCACTCATCCAGGGTCTCACAGTGAAACGGTGCCAGTGCTGGATATTGAACTATGCTCTTTGGAGGAATGTCTATCCAGATTTTTGCAAACAAGGCTTAGAGACTCTCAGAAGGTTTAATAGAGTGGACACAGCACTGCACTAATAGCACGGCGCAGATTTGGGATTGGAGCTGGCTGGTTGCTAGCCAGCTTGGATTGAGGACAGGATGATCTTAGTCTGGCCTGCAAAAGACCATGGAAAAATATCCAGAGTCCCAATCCATACCTTAAAAACAAGATCAGATTGTCCTTTCAAGCAGGTGGGGTTGAGGGAGAGAGTTTTTTCCAGATTGTTCTTTTTCCTTTGTGAGGGTGGATCTTATTATGAGCACAGCTGAATTTCTAGATGAAGAAAATTCTCCCTCTCACAAGTTCTGCTTGATCTTACTATCACAAACTGTGTATATACCCCTAATATGTTCCTTGACTGCCACGTCTATGTTCCCCTGCTCTTCGATCAGAGATAAATAAACCAAAGACAGCATGATGCCTGTTATCTAAAAAGATTCAGGTAGAGCAAGTATCATAGCACAATCAGGGTACTTGAAAATTGTATTTTCCTGGAAAAGACTTTTACTTGCCTTCCTGGATCATACACAGAGGAAGTCCAAGGTCTAGAGGGAGAAAACAACTCTTAGTAACAGAATGTTTGAACATTTGTACAGGATTAATTACTTGTTTTATTTTTTCTTTAATTTTAAATGATTGTACTGCTAGCAAAAGTGAAAGTAAAGACTCTGATCTATGCCAGGTACTTAGTACATGCAAATACTCTACAAGTTTTTCCTATCTTGAAGAATTTCAGCACAGACTACAAAGGCAAAGTGGACTGAACCGATCCCAAGAGAAAACATGTGCAACTCCACTTATATAAAAAGACTGCTTGCTTCAATAGATCTGTATCCATTTATCCTCAGGATGAATTCACACATTATTTCTATTATTAGATGGACATCCTATTTCTAATGGAGTCTATGTGATCTAAGGACTTCCACTTATTTTTTTGAGAAGTAAAATTCTATGCTTATATGATGAACTGCATTACTGAACAGTGCTGTAAATATCAGTTGAGGTACATTAACATTTGCAATGCCATTATGCTAAATCTGAAATACTGGGCTATATAAAAAATTTCAAACAAAGCTTCTGTTCAGTCTTGGTACAGGAAATCTTTTGTCTGTGGCGTATCACACCAGCAAATTAGTGCAACAAGGATTATATGGCTCTTGAAATGTCATCAAAATGGATGAATTTCACAACAAATAAATAACGTGGGGAGAATTATGACTTTCTAACACTTACTTCCAAAAACCTATTTCAACAAAAATTTGCATCCTAAATATGATTATGGCTCATAAATTTCTAGTTGACATTTACTTATGACAATAATTAAGTCAATTTAAAATATTCAATCTGGGACAAAGGCAAAATATGTAAGACCTGAGGGTTATGAGCAGTGGAAAATAGGTGCTTACAACAGATTACTTGTGAGTCACAAGGGTTGCTGCCAGGTTCTCACTGTATAAAAGTCAAACGTCAGGTTGCCTGTGCTTGGTTATGATTAACGTGAGACCAGGTCTCTGTATCCTGTGACTCACATTCTCCACTGCCTTGGCCAACTTTCCTAACCTGCCTGTGCTCTTATTGGGGGAAAAAATAAGTGTATTTACCCTAATACTTGGGCCCTTGTGAGTCAGCAGTCCTAACACCATGCTGTGTGCATGGTCAGTGCGATAGGAATGCACAGCATTTGACTAAGGGGCAATACCACTCAAGTAGTATTTTGTTCACATCTGTGCAAGCAGTGCATGTTCTGTCTACACCAGAGGGAGCCCAGACACGACGAGCAGAGGTTATGCTGTAACTTGATTTTCCACATCACACGACCTCAAGGAGACATTTTCAGAAGACATTCAGGATTACAGAAACACTCTCACTGGGTTATACTAACTGATGGCCTGATCGGTTTGTATAATCCATGAACTTCCTCCTCCTAAACTAAGGAACTCTGTTGATGAAGGTGTGTACGCTCCCAACTGGCACTTGAAAATGTGTTGTACATCATCTCTTCGGTAGGTTTTCCAGTTCTTACCAGCGTTGGCAATGGTGATTGGTATACGTCCAGTAGCAGGCATCTGGTTATCTTATGTGAGGGTAATGAAAGGGACATGCCAGTTGTTCTCACATAACAATACAAAAACATTTCTGGGAAGGTCTTTTTTTTGTTTTTACAGCAGTACTTGTGTTGAATTTTACAGAGCTCACATGCTGAAATACAAGCAACATCCAGGCAGCCTTGAGTGAGTTGTTTAGCACCTCCCTGTACCTAAATAACAGCATGTCATGCACTCTCAACTTGTGTAAACCAAGCATCTGGTCTTTAATAGACAGAAACTATCTCACCATTGACATCAGTGGAGCTGGAAGAGCTTCCACCAACCGTTTGCCTTCCTTTATGTCTGGTCCTCCAACCTTTTCTGCTCTCAGTTCCTTTTCTAAGGTTTCTTTTTTTCCCCAGCTTCAATATACCCTTTTCCTTGCATCAAAGTAGGGTCTGAAGCCTGGGCATCTCACAACATTCCCTTGTAGCTATTAGTTAAAAACTCTGCCACAACCTGTTCCACTTCACCTTACTCAAGACTCTGAGAAAGCCAATATTCCAGAAACCTCAGAGCTAAGGCCCAGATCTTCTGGTGGAGTCCATTAAATCCACTGGGAATCACATTTTGAGGATTTGTAAATATCTGATAGAACTCTGGGAACATGCAGGTGCTAGGACCAATGAATATTAACGCAGAAGAAGAGAGCTCAGGCACCTGCAAGGCAGTTAACACATAGGAGAGCTCTTTGTACGCAGGTTGCGTCAGCATTTAAGTGCTAGATTATGTTCAGCAACACCAAACACAGCAGTGCCTGCTTCATTTTCTCCACCTAACAGTTGTCTTCAGGGTTTAAAGATTTATACACCCTTCTCTGCTCAGCACTGAAATAGGAGTTAATATCCATTCCCCTTAGCAAATGCAGGTCCACATCTCCAGTCTAGTTTGTTTTCATAGAAATTTTGTCACCCTTATTTGTTCCAGTGCGACCAGTTTTGGAGTAAAGGCTCTTCTTGATTGCGGGCAGCAGAATACGATCCCCAGAGATTAGTCTGTGGCTAAATTGTGTCACTTGCATGATGAAAGAGTCTGGCAATATATTCCTAGAGCATGGGCTTTTTGAATGAATCAGAAAAAAGGAAAATTAATTACATCAAATAATCCTATGCTTCAAATCCATAATTATATTTAACAACAATGTCCAGCGTTATCATCGGCTATCACAATCAATGAAGGCTGATTCCACTGGGAGTGCTGTCAGACTAAAACTGAGTGCAGGCCCCTTAAGTACAGTATAACCTGAGATAATTTCAGCGTAAGACGTTTATTCCCTCCCTCTTTCCTCTTCTACAGAACCTCATCCTTCCTTTCGCTCCCACCTTCCTGCCCCATCCTGCCACTCCCCCAGTACAACTAGCCCTATACAACTATTTGTGGAGTCACACTCTAAAGTGGATCATTGAAAGGAATTGGTTTAAAAATAAGACATTTTTTCCTTTAGGAAGAAGAGATTGGAAAAGAAGGAGCAACTGCTCAAACACACCAGAGTTGGGTAATCGGAGGTCCTGACCCCAGTGGCAGGTAGTCTACTCCAGAGTGTGAGATGTAATGCAGATCTTTAAAAAGCCTGTTAAAGGTATGACATGAAACTGCAGCCCCATGGAGCTTAGAAAAACTGTTGCTTGACCAAGTGCACCCAAATCCCTTCTTTGAGCTGTTCTTTAAAAATTAAAGTGATCTCAAGCAAAGCTTATTTCAAAATGTTGTTCATTAGAATAAACAAAACAAACAAAAAAGAAAAAAGAAAAAAAAACACAGCAAGAGCAGCAAAGGAAATAATTCTTAACAAAGAGTATTCTGTGATGTCTGTATTTCCACAGGAAGGGCCCTTGGCATTGCTGTGGTGAGAGCTGAGGACATTTTATAAACATATTTCTATAAAGAAAAAAGTATTCAAATTGGAAATGCCCATTTGGCTGACTCTCCCCCTCTGCAGCTTGTGTACTCCTTCAGCAGATAACAGAGAGGATGGCTCTTGCTAGCAGGCTGCTCTCAACATTCTCTTCATTAACTCTGGGAAAAATAAAAGCTCCATTCTACATTGTTTGATGGTAATTAGAAGCTGAATCATGCAATGCGTCAACCCTCCAAAGTTCTTTGGGTGTTTAGTTTATACTAGCATATTATTCCTTGTTTTATTTAGGGCTTTCTTAGAAACCTATGCTATTAGAGAGTGTAGTTTGGGGAGCTGGTTACAGAATATAATTGTGGAAAAGGCGTATTTGATTTCCCTTCTGTAGAATTTATGTTTAAAAATAAAAAAATAAAAAAATCTCAGTGACCCCTGGTTATGTTGGGAATCTTTTCAGTTCACAAAAAGAATGTGACTATTTTTCAGCACAGATGCAGAAGACAGACAATTTTTTTTCATAGAATCATCACAGTCAGAGAAGATGCAGATTGTTTTTCCTTCTCTCACTGAGCCGTTCTGCTAAATTCAGAGAGCCACTAGTTTAGAATTAATGATCTCTACCAGTAGAGGCCAACTAGCATTTCAGTATTAAGGAAGATTTTTTTTGCCAAAAAAGGATGAACAAAAGTCTCTCTTTGGCTATCAGAAAGCAGTTGGTTCTCATTTGGCTAAGAATCCTTATTTCTGTACCTATCTTTTCTCTTACATCACATGAAATACCGCAGTTACAGCAAAAGTTGCGAAAAGCTAGTTCACTGAGACAGGTAACATAAAAATAAAACTGGTCATTTCAACCTGTGGTCACTTTATGGTGACCTGAAATCACTTCATCTGTATGAGCCAAGCCGTCAGCATAGCAGGGAAACACCAAGAGAAAGTAATGTACTATTTAAGTTAGGAAGACAATTCAATAACTGACATGCTTCTCTGATTTGGAACTCAACCAATATCTTGGCATGATGCTGTCTTTTCACTGCAAATAGCTTTCTCCTTCCTCAGATGGTGCCCATCATATTTATGAACATACTCAAAGAATGAGCATAAGAACCAGCACATGCAAAAACTGTAGAGCTCATTTTATACATAAAGTTGGCAGTTTGTGTTTCTTCATATCTGTTTAACTCAAATGCTTTTTGAGAAGAAAATATTATACTCCAGGTCTGTTTCTAAGCAAAGAAATAGAAAAACTCTCAACTGTTATATACAGTCTCAGGGAAACCAGGAAGACAAGATCTGGTGGTATAATAAACACAGCTGGAGGCAGATCAAAGCAATGCAGGCACTTTTCAACAAGAAAGATGACAACTTTTCTCAAATGAAATTAGGGCTTCTACTTACTCTTGTGATGCTCAGAACATCTGCGTTCAATATCCAAGTTTTTTAGCCTCTCAGTAGGACAGATGGTAATGAGGTACCCAATTCCCAATGGCTTTCAAAGAGATCTAGGCACCTGCCTCACACTTGTTCAGGACTTCTTTCTCCATGTTATTTCCAGCTATGACAAACTGCATACAAACCAGGAGATTCCATTTGCCACTTTGCTGTCAGCTTGCAGTCTGCCCTTGCATAAATTGCTCAACCTTTGTATTCCTCTTTTTGGCCACCCCATTTGTGAAGTAAAAAACCCCACCCTATTATTAATATATTTAATACTTTTTAGAATGCTTTGAGCTTGCACTAGAGGTACATTATAAATACATGCAAATCTAAATTACCAACATTCAAAAAAAACAGGAAAAATACTTGTTGGTGGATTAACTACATATGATCAATGCCAAATAAAAATCTCCTCTGGTTTTGCTGAGGTCATTTAGTGCTGTACAATTCTCATTAAGTAAATATTTCTGAAAGTGGGGAATGCTCTGAGATTAAGCAATACATTACATTTTTTGATCAAATGCCAGAAGCCATAGGTGAATAGGAAACAGACATCAGTAATTACAGTTCGTACTTCAGTTATTTCAAAACCCCTTGCTTCAATGAGCAAGTATTAACTGGACAGACACTCCTTCACAAATTAGAGGTTGCAAAGGCTTATTACACACCATATTTATCTTTGAAACTTGTCCAACAGAATTAAACTAAAAAAATAATGATACAGATTATGGTTGCAGGCAAAAAACTATTAAAACTCTAATAACTATATATATGGTTCTATCTGTCAAACTGTCCCTGCAGCCACTCTTTGGTTTAGAAGCTCAGGAATGTGGTATTAAGAAATACTAGTAATTGTATTAGTATGCTGTTGTCAAACTTCAAACTGCCTGTATTTTATCATAGGATTTGATAAACAATTTATTTCTTGATTGCATAGCCCTTAGAACGCAACAGAATTGCAAGAACAGGAGTCTGGACTATCCCCAGATGGGAGTAGAAAAGACGAAGTATGACACCCATGTGAGTGGGAAGCAAACAACAAGGAGCATCTACACCGCTTAGTGAAACAGTGCACAGAGCTATCAACTCGACATCGACCAACTCTATTGTAAACCCAAAAGCAAGCTAACCACCTCACCGTGTTATAATGTCCGAACAATAAACTTAATTAAGAGGCCTTACTGGCAAAGTCTGACACGTAACAGAGCTAGCTTTGATCAGGCCAGGTAGCTCAAGACAAGTTCAAAGGACGATGGATAATTGTGAGCGGGCATTCCCCTTTTCAAAGTTAGTTTTTCCATTTACTCCAGAGAACTGCACTTGGGAAGCTATGAGATTTTTCCTCAAAAGACTTAAGACTACTCAGCATATCTGAGAGAGTACCATGACTATAGTTGGAAGAAATATTAAATTGTCATGGAGAAAAAACTGGGGCAAAACTAATGGATGCATTTATGTTTTTCAAGGCTTCTGAGGGGTAGGAAGGAGATTACGCAAGGCTGCCTTTTAACTGTTGCCCAACTCAAGATATCATCAAATGAGCTCCTAATAAATATTTGGCTTCACAACAGATCTGTACTGAAATTAATAATTTAAGTACATTTCTCTAGATATGTAATTTCAGTCAGACGAGCAGATAGTGCAAACTTTTCATTTGCTAAAAGAATTATTGTTACAACTCAAATTTAGTTCAGTGTAAGAGATTATATATTTAAGCTGATTAAAAAGGTTTCAGTTAACTGAAACAAGCATTTGGATTGTTGTAACACTGTTAAAAAACAGGAAAAGTTAAATCTCGGAACACAGTTTTACTTGTTTGGCCAAAATTCACAGCACAGAACAAAACTACACACACGCACACAAAAAAAAAAGGCATCAGGAATGCAGGACATCTTAGAATCAGATCAGCAATTCAGGAGAACATTTATTAAAGGTACAGTTATGCATTCATTTATTATGTATTTAGATGATCTCTATAAAGCTGTATTAGGCTTTTGTATTTTCCCTGTTAATCAGGTGTTTTTTTAACATGGTATAATTGTGGGAATTAACTAATATTCTAAGCGAATACTTTAGGTAGATCAAAATAATTGGTATGTGATTTTTAAATTCATCACCCAAGTAACCCAATGCAAATATTCTGCATACTTCCTAAACAGTTACATTATTAAGGGCCTAACATGAAACTAATTGGTTATTTTAAGAGAAAAATACCACAGGTGGCTGGGTATGCACTGCTGCGACAAATATAATGTGGCAAGTTCTCAGACAATAGCTGTTTTTTGAAGGTTTGGATTTCTTTTAAAGCACATTTTCATATCAAACAGCACTGATCCTTACAATTAGATCAAGATCTTTATTTGACCAATAAATACTGTTACTATTAAGAACAACTATTATAAGAAAACATATAGCAATTATTTAATATATGCTACTTTTAAATGTTTAATGGAATACTCACGATGTTTTCAGGACAAAATTATCAGCATCTTTCTGCTTTTCAGTATGTAACAAGCAGAAAGGTCAAGTGTTATCTAACACTCATCTGCCAGCTGCTTAAAAAATAACAACAGAAACTACAGACAGAGCGCCTCTAAGTTTTGGACAGGAACACTTAGAACTGAGAAAAAACCTAATGAAGGTTCATGGTGTAATCTTTGTTTATGCAAGTAAACATGCAATTTACCTTTATAATTACTTTACTAAGAGATATCACTTGCTTCCTCCCACAACAAAGTTTCTAAAGCTAATGTACTTTGTAAACCATAGTGTCAGATTTATGATGTTATACTGCAGAAACCTGTTTAGCCCCCAATTTACAATCCTGGCAATTGTATTCAACTCTGTCATCATAACTAATTACAGCTAACTGCAGATTACCATATTGCAAACTCTCATCTTTGTGAAAGAAATATGATGTTCTGCTAAGAAAGAAAAAGAATCAAACATCCCGAGGGCTAATGAACAAAAATGCACTATTCCATGTTGGACTGCAAACCTAAACTCTTCGAATTGGTGCTGTAAAACTTCAAATTGCTATTTGTTGGCAAGTTGTTTTAGCCTCAAGTACTTGCACAGTAAATCACCATTACGCTAATACCATACCTTTGGCCTGAAACATATTAATTTTGGTTAACAATAACTGACATTTACATTACCAATTCAATTCAGGCATTGTGGTGACTAAACATATATGCAAGAGCTTCAGGGAGAAAAGTTATTAGTTCTGATTGTGTCCTTACTTTTCACTGAGAACAATTTTGAAGAACATAAACATTCAAATCCTAATTGATCTGTAAAACATCTGACTTGTAGTAAAATATGCATTTGTTTCTTGGGTGCAGCTAATTGCACAACATAACATATTTCAGATATTTTTCAAGATAAGTATTTCTATACTTTATCTGCTCAAAGAAACTGGGACTCTTAAAACCCAAGTTCTTAGAAAGGAAAGCAAAATAAGAATTTGAAATATTCTGAAGAACATGGCACCAGGACATGATGAATACTACCAGATCCTCCCAGGAGAGGGAGAATGGACTTTTTCAGCCATTTTTTTTTTTCTGTTTATATTTACTAAGCCCATAAATGCATAAATAATAACAGTTTTAAACAGGTAGAGTGATTTTGCTTTGCTTTATTCAGTGCCTCCCCCCCAACTTTCAAGCAATCAGAAAAGTAGTACTTACTGCATTAAGTCTGTATAACCTCAGCAGGAACACTTATCCCTCTCCTTACACCCATGCATTTTAACTGCAGTGCAGCACAGAACACATTTGGACTGAGTATTTTATTACAACTTCAGAGAGTTCTCTACTAGACTACACATGCATTCTGCAATGCATTATCTTAGATTTTCATCTTTTGGAGAAAAACACTATATTTAACATAGTATTGCTGTTTAGACAGTATTTTTGCTATGCTGTAGGAGAGCACCAAACCAAGATACTGCAGTCTAACAGCATTAAGAAAAAAAAAAAAAAAACCAAAAAAAAACCCCACAAGGCATTTCATGTGTCAGGTTTTGTTTTGGGGTTTTTTTGTGTTTAGATTTAAGAAGTCACCCATAAAGATTCTTCAGGTAACAACAGGTATTTGACTTCTGAGGAAAACAGGGTGGATTACATGTATCCCATGTTGCTTTTTGTTTCCCATCTTTTCTTGGCTTCAAATCTGAAATAGAGCACAAAAACCACATTAGAAATCATAAGCATGTGTTTCAGGTATTCAACCATACCATTCTTAATAACAAAAATAAAAACTTATTTTTAATACTGTAATAAAGACATGAAGGCATATGTAGCCATATAACCAACACATTAATTCTGGTAAAGTCTCTGTACTTAAGTCTCATACACTGCTAAAAAAAACCCACCAAAAAACCCCCCAAACCCAACAACGTTAAACTAAACAAATAAGATTAGCGCAAGCCGATTTCAAATAAGAAAACATTTAACCGTGATTGTATTGTATACACTTAGTGCCAATGAGACCACAAATGTTTAGTTCCATACTCAAATGGCTTACCCCCAAGCAAGCTTCTTTTTCTTTCGAGCTTCTTGGGCAGCCTCCGCGTCTTGCTTGGCTTTTACAAAGTTGCGGCAAGCAGCAGCTTTGGCAATTTTCACACCAAGCTAAGACATAAAAAGGAACAAAGGAAAACTGAATAGATGCAAATGGCTCATATGAAATTTAAGCCTCACAAATTACTTGGTCTGATATTGTTTCTCAAAAGTCAATAGATATTACAGTATCTTTCAAATATTAGGCTGATGCTGTACTATTAGATTGGACGAGCAAGAATGTCTCTTGAGAGAAACACAAAGGAGTGGGGTCCTGGGGCAAGCAATATTTTTCACCAAATCCTTCATTTTCAAGAATAAAAGCAAAGGGCAGTAGCCCACTAGATCCTTTTGTTTGGTTGGTTGTTAAATAAATATATAGACATACATACAGACACACATGCAGTCACCGATATTAAGACCAGTCTGTGACCTCAGCTGTGCTAACACAATAGTATCAGGTCTTACCAATACAAAAACCACCCAAAAAGACAGTTTTGTACAGGAAGAACTGCTACTACAACACATTTTCCAGTGGTACCAGTACCCATGTTTTAATCAGTCTGTCCAGAAAGTAAATGAAGCAGCATCCTTAGAGCCCATCTGGCATTTAGTCTTCACATTACTAGCTTTTAGATTATTAGTGTGATAATATGCATGCTTTTCAAATAAGGTCGTAATAGGCTGTAGGTGAATACTACTTTACTTCCATAAACTTACACTGTGAGAATTAAGTTCACTTTAGTGAATGTCATGGGGGGGAAGAATAAAGCAAAAAGGATAGAAGAAGGTATTATGAACTATGACCAGATTATTTTCCTTAATCAGCATTCACAACTTGTTCATTGTAGTTACATTTTTGTGATTGCTGTCATGACTTGACATTATCTGCAACTAAATTATGCATTATGGACGAACTTGGTCTCAAAAGTCAAAGCTTTTCTCCAAGACAAACAAGCAATTCATTTAGCCAAAGCTGCTACAAACTGATGTGGACAAACAGGTTTTTTCCTATGCATTCCAAAACCTACTCAAGTTAGCTAACGCATTTCTGACTCCATATTCCAAGTTTCCCCAAAATGTTGTGGGAGACCCAAGTGGAAAGAACACTACCCAATACTTCGGTTAAAGTTCCATTATTAATGGTAACACAATTCAATAATCTGCAGCATCTATACAGGCAATTCTTATTTACTCTGAGAGATCTTTTATCCAGATAAGATGAGACAGAACTCAAGAACACATCTTCAGGTGTAAATGCACTGACACATCTTCTACAACACTCCCAAACACCTACCCCGTAGGTAGGTTGAGACCCTGATGATTTGTTAACAAAGCAAAACAAAACAAGCCATTCTACCTTACAGTGCCTTCAGGGTTCAAGAACCAAGAAAGTAGCCTTTCTGCAGAAGGCTTTGAGAGTCTACATGCATGTAGGCAGTAAGAACATCAGTTTGTGCTTTGGTTGAGGCTACAACACTGGCAACACAAACAATTGGGAGGTAAGCATAGTATTTTAAAAGGGAAATCTGCAAAATAAATAATGCTAAACAAGTTTCTCATCTACTATTTGCACGTGTTATAAGGTCATAAATATGCACCTATGGAATCATCTTGATGCACAAAATAATTCAAGTGACCAGACATTTCAAAACTTTTATATTACTAGCTACATCATTTTTCCAAAGCATTAACATTTTATATAATCAGTAATTCAATGCCAACATCTGAACTGCCAAATCTCAAGTCAAAGACTAGAACAAAACATTCTTTTATTTGCATTGTCACCTAATATTTAAGGGCAGCTATTAACTTTAATATACTTGCAGTAGGAAAATGCTTCAGAAAACTCACCTACAATATGCAAAAAGTGTTTACTTTTTAATTGAAACAGGCTTAATTATTAGCTTAAAAAATAGAGCAATCTGATGGCTGAAGTCAGTCAATCAGCAGAACCATGCTTTCATTTTTGAACTGTATTTTACCTCCTAACATTTGAAAATTAACTCTTACTTTGTGGTGAATAACAGCATCTCCTTAAAATACATTCTAGTGGCCTACTGAACACCTAGACACATACAAATATATAGAAGTGAGGTCTATACAAGTGCTGCAGGAAGATCTTTTGATCTGTATTTCTTGGAAGACAGAATGAGTTCTTCCATCTTTGAGAAGTATGGAAAATATGGGATAATAAGATCCTCTGTAGTGTTTGTGGAAGTAAAAGGAGAAACAATTTGAAGTATTAATGTTATCATTTCTAGGCTACATAGTCAAATTTTCAATAAAAACAGATATGTCACATATAAACACACACAAACATTTTAGTCAGATTAAACATCTTCTGCTCCCACCCACACCTAGACATACATCTTCACTCCCGCCCCCCCGCTCAAAGAAATCCATAAAAGCTTGGTCGATGGGTTTTACATTAAAAAAAAAAACAAACAAACAAAAAAAAAACCAAAAAAACCCACCCCAACATTTCAGGTCATCAGATAACTCAAGAAAATACAATCTTAAAAGAAGTAAGAAAGCATGAATAAAAATATATACAACAATTTCTTGTGTAGTCAAAGTATCAGCATTTTCCATATAGAACATCCAATATTTTGCTGCATTTTAATTAAGGTGTCTAAACATTATCACAAAGAACTGCAAATTGGTCAGAGCACGCAGTAAGGAAAATTAAGCTCTAAAGGCTTTTTATCACCATATTTCAGGAACCAAGGGTGTAAAATGTTCTAATTTGGGATATATTAAAAGCCATAAAAGGTCTTTCAAAAAGATTAATGGTACTTTGCTTGGATTTAAGATAAGGGCTTTAGCTGGTTGGAAAAGCAGGGCCCTGGCTAGACCCTTGAGGCATTCATCTTTACAGCCACTTGGAAGATTTGTAAAAGCGTCTGCATAACCTCAAGCAAACGCACTGCGACATTTTTTTTTTTTAAATTCCTTTCAATTTTACAGGTTTAAAGTGTGTAAATCATATTGGGTAGTAAAGCCGATATAATGGTTCATCCTTGTAACACAATATATATATATATTTAAGACAAACTTAAAAAACAACTGAGTTTCTGCAGGGCAAAGATCTTTCCATTTTGAAGTTGACCAATAATCATGTCAAAATATCTTACTCTAGATGTTTAACATAGCATAAATGAAAATTCCTTATCCTTTATTTTTCATAAATTTTCTACTCATCTGAAATTGTTACCTTATAACAAATTTCTGAAGCTTTGCTTCTTTTTTGAACAGTTTCAAGGCATTTATTTAAAAATACCAATTATCATACTTTAACTTTTTATGGAATAACAGGTCTCTATGAAAAATATTTATGCCATTCTCTTTTGTTCTTTAATTAAATGAAAACAGATGTTTTCTGAAGTAAGGCGGAACCATTACTGGAGTACTTAAAGTGTTAAGGTCTTTAATTTTTATATCAGTTTGGTCTACAATTCCTGATTGTCTTTACTCAAGCTCAACATTAATGTCAAGCAAGTTACCTAGGAGACGAAAGAGATCAAAGAGACAAAAAACCCTCAAATGTCTGATTAATCAAGCCTGCAAACAGCTTATTTCTTTTAGCCTGCATGCAAGTATGAAAATGAGATTCTGGGAGCCGTACATTGTGCAGATTTGTTCATTCTTATCAGAACAAAGCCAGCGGCAGCTTATTTCATGGATCATTGGCACTGTCATCAGTGCTACACAGAACGGGTGACAGCTCCTCATTTTGAGGCTTGAACAAAATTAGCAAAAAGTCGGCACAAATTAGCCTCTCATCTTTTTAGTAATATGACATTATTCATTTACTTTTTATCCAATTTTTAATTTTTTCCTTGTCAGCTATCCCTTTCTAGTGTTTCTTGCCCAGCATCATAAAACACTTTTAAAACAAGCAAAGAAATGGCTGAAGTTGAAATAGTATGTAAAGTTCAGGCAGAAGAGTAAACATTTTTATTAAGTTGCAACAGAATCTACTGTAACTTCCAGAAAACTTCCTTGAAAAACAAGACATTTAACATTAAATATCATAAAGCAAAGACTTTTCATTAAGATAGGACTGTGCAATGTAAACACTGAATGATGCAAGTCATGAGAAAACAGTTTCAAGAACTGCCCCAGAAATATTTAGGTATGACATACAAGATACTAAACCTACAGAAGCTCTAACAAAACATCTATATTCAAACAGGTCCTGAAATATCCTATGATCATACCAGAGAAGCCAAACAGCCTTTTAATACAGTGTTACAGTTTCTCATCAAATATGAATCTAGTTATTTCAGGCTTGCCTTTAGCAATGATTTTCTCCTTTTATGTTATGGAATGTTATCCATTGCTGACGTATATAAAATATATAAAGCAAACAAGAATACCGAGTGGATTTTGCAGTGAAAATTGTCCCCTCTCAATGATGTGCTCAACTTCCACTGTAAAATACTTTGTAATACCTTTGTTGTATTTTTATGCTGTGTATTTCAACATCAAATTATATTTGGATGACACAGTAGTGGAGCAAGGACAGAAAACTGTTCTAATATTAAGCTCTTTGCTAGATTTGAACATTTAAATGCAAGTAACTTCTTCCATTCATGAGAAAACACAGCATTAAAAAATTAACTATAAGCTGTTAGATGCTTTACACAGCCCCCTTATAAGAAAGGCAGTTTTAAAAAAAGAACTGTAGTACTGTTTTCAGCAATTTCTTTATCTCTGTTCTTCTAAGTAAGAAAGCTTATTAACAAGCTTTGAACTTAAAATCACATTTACAATAATGTGCCATCAACAGTTTTATAAGCTAATTAGAAAAAAAGATTAATTAATGACTGGCTGCTAATAAAATGGCAATCATGAAGAAAGAAACCAAGGGTGCTAAGCTTCAACTACCACCAATTAAGAGCTAATTACAAACAAATTATATATGTGTTTTGCTGTGGGCTTTAATTTACTAAAATGGTTTTAATTAAAAGAGAAAACATGCTGATTAATTGAACTGCAGAAAAAATCTACAGTATAAACTGTGCTTTGTCTGTCTCTTTAATTAGACTTGTAACATCTGAAATCTTTTTTTAAGGTTTGTTAAAGAAAAGATATACATAATTAAGGGAGCATAAGAATGTAATTCTAGGTGATAACCCTGCCATGTTCCAAAGGTTAAAAGAAAACCACCTCAGTGAAGAGAGATATTTGGAAGCACCTCTGCTAAGTGTTAGAAAGAAACTCCTTCAGCGAGCAAAAAATAAACTTGTGTTGTTTCCGGGGGGGGGGGGGGGGGGGGGGGGGGG
>JAVJGG010000094.1:35951771-36034731 GCA_035590195.1 Aviceda cuculoides
CGCCCCCCGCCAAGTTCTTCAACAGGCAAGACTTCCAAGTTAATTGGTGCTTGGTTACATTGCATATAAAATTGCATCAATCTCTTCAGGTACCCAAAAGCACTATGATAAATTGTGAAAGTCGCACAGAAATTAGAAATTTTATTTTACCAATAGAAGAGCATCAAGCACTATAACTTGTCCATCTGAAACAGTAATATGTGTGTGTGACCTCACGATCAATCATACCCTACCCTAATTTTCAAATGAAAAGCAGCTTACAGAATGGTTCTCGATGATTACGACATACAACTTTGCGCCTGTACTTCCCATTCTAAATTATATGACTATTAGTTACTTACAGACAATAGATACTAATTTGATTATGAGAAAACGGTCAAAACTGATGCAACAAATTTTGAAGACAACAGCAGGACTGGTCTTGCTGTGATAGGAGAATGATATCCCAGTGACTAGCCAATTAATTGCATCAATTATGATGTAGATCTTTCATTCAAGCTTGATTACAATACCATAGCTTCCCTATAAATTGCAGTTTTTTAAAAATCTTTCACCAATATGCCAGAAGCCACTAAGCTAAGCACTTGGGAACAGTGCTGTCAAAAAGCCTGTGCTATTTAGAGACTGTCAACTACTCCAGTAATTTAGCACACTAAATTACTAAATATTTTAAAAGTTCCTTTTGACAGCTAAGTCTAATATGGTCAAGATTATTTTATTGTGTTCAAGTCCTCAGGCTAATGCGCTCTTAGACAACGTGGCACCTACCTACCAGGCAGTTAACACAAAAACCACAAGCAAACACAGAGTTTGAGGTTTAGCCAGATTAGTTCTCAGAATACTAGAGCTGCAAGAAACCTGCATTCTGTTTCTTGAGACACCACACAATGATTCGAGTACAAAAGCACTATGAAGAGTTCTTTCTCTAGGGGAAAAAAAGTCTGGAAAATATTTTTGGGTTTATATATTAGGGGTGGTGGGGGAAATCTTTTAAAATTATTTGGTTTAATTAGGAAAAGAACTTTTACAAGTATCACTCCAAATCGAAACTGATTTACACCAAAGTGAAATTACCAGATATCTCCACATACCATCCTTATGCATAAGGATAAACACCTCCAACTATGCACAGTCACGGTGCTTTAATTTATCAACATTTATTCCTAAAAAAAAAAAAAAAAAAAATCTAGGCAGATTCCCACAAACACAGTAGGAACAATTACAGTACATTTCAATATACTATTCCAAAAGCTTTTTCAAAAGCGTTAGAAGAGTTGACATAATTCCAACTGTCTGTTCACAGCTACTTATCCAAGTACCTGCTACCGTTAAATCTGGACTACCCTAGAGCATCACCAAGAAAACCATTTTATCTCAGCCCAGCTAAGTGTCCACATTAACTTCACTCTCCCAACAACTTTCCTTCTAAAAGGTTCAGAATTTTGGGGGTAACTCCTACACTAATATTAACACCTCTGCTGGCACCTCTCAAGTTAAACAAGTCATCACTAAACACAGTGTTCAAACAAGAGCTTTAGGTACGCCATCCTACGTTTGAAAAGCAGAACTTCAACACGTGAAGGACTCTGCCAACGCTGAAAGCCCTATAATGTTACAACAAAGATGGCAACTGGATTACAATAATAAGCCTTAACTGTGCATATTATACCACGTACGCTGCCAATGAATTGCTAGTTATTCAATACTAACAGTACTATGTTGTATGTATTAAATAATTCAGTCCAACAGTGTGTTTAAGAATCCACAGTGAATTAAGATTAAGCCGTATGACCCACCTGCATTACGTTGATGCTCAACACAAATGTATCAAAGGAGTGCTGCTCTTATATACTGTAACTGCATCACAGGACTGAGATGCTAAAGCTAGACTGGGTTCTAGAAGCAGTCTAGCTAAAGAAGCAGACATGCCCATATTCCTTCAGGAAGAATTTCACTCATATATAAAATAATGCAATCAAGAATTTCAGTATCACTAGAACCCTTAGTGAAGCAGAACACCCCACAAGAGAACATGCTGTAAGCATGGCCAGGGATGCTACAGTTAGAGATGTGCTACCCTGATAACTCCCAAACTAACTGCAGTCACTCGTCTAGTCCACGAACTAGGATGACAAGAGACAAGGGGTAATACTTTGTAGTGAGGTTTGCCAAGAGATTAGACTTGGCAATAGTCATCATCATCATCACATAAGTACATTTCATTTTTTTTAATGGAAATGCAACTGCCAATAAAAAAAAAAAAAAGGGGGCAACACATTTTTACCTCATCTCAAAAGCTACATATGAATCCACATACGCAGACACTCGTAAATACAGAGCCTCATGCATAAGGTATCCAAGTCCCAACTTCCCTCAGTCTAAAACCTCAAATGCTACTCGATTAAGGAGTTTTAAAAATCAGCATTGGTGCATATTCGTCAAAGCAGAAGAAAGCAACAAACAATATATTGTCCAAAGCCTCCTTTACAGCAATGCAACATTTGCCTTAAAGAACCTGCAACAAGTACCACATGGAAACCAAAATACCCAAAACCCTGAAGCAGTATCATTTAGGATGTAAATTTCAGTGATCCACTCAGAGCTGCTAGATTATGCATATTGCCTAAATCATCACTGATTTTAAAGGAATCTGATTTTTAAAAACCTTTTCTCACTGTGTCATAACGGTAGCACATTGACAGCATCATTTTGGCATTCCTTTGCTTTTTAGGACATGTTTTTACTGCCTATTCTCATCATCTGTTTATTTTTGGCTTCATTTTTCTAAATACTGAAGCTGCCCTATCAGTTTCACAGGCTTATAAATGTTATACATCAAAAATTAGTTTCACTTATTAAGGCAGGAAACGGCTTTAAGAACTCTGGGATCTGTGCCTCAAAGCAAAAGCTTTATCAGCAGGTTCCAGTCACTGCTTCTTGCAAAAGAAAATGGTGCCGATTAAAACCCCATACACCTGATTTCAAAAAGAACACCTACCCACTGAACATTCTTCACACGGCTGCAAGGGGGGCTGTACCCCAAACAGAAGGCAGCTGTTTCTCATATACTCCCTGCCCCAAACCCTGCAACACTGCTCAAGAAAAATGAAAACTATACATAAAAAGATGAAGTTGAGATAAAAGAACAGTAATTCATCGACTTATTTCTCTAGACTTCAGAACTGGTGTACTTCAATACAGCCATAGTATAGTTCCACGCCTGACTTCCTCACAGTGTTGTGTTGCATTTGGAAGTTAGAGGGATACAAACAGCCACATACTTCAAAAATTAACTCACTTCTTCAAAGTATTATGTAAAATGAGTTTTAAAAGGGGCATTTCTTTAAATTGCAAAGAGAAGGAAAGTAGCAATTGAGTCAATACTATACAATATGAAAGCAGTATTTTAGTAACTGTACTTATATACAAAACAATTTTTTAATCAACCTCTTCCATAATCAAATCCTTTTCTAAAGTTCATCACTGAATCAGAATTAGTCACTGTTAGAATGATTTCTTTAGAATAAAAAGTATTTTAAAAGATCCATTTAAAAAAAAAAAATACAGCTTCTTAAAACCACAAAGACAAATGAATCTTGCAGTGGGTTATGTAGCACATCTTTACAACAATAGAGAACCCCAGTGAATTCACATGGATTCTGCCTCGACAGAACTCCTCATGAGATCAAGCCAGCCATTTGAGTTTTCCTCTTTCAACATACTATTTATTCAGATAAACCCACTTAACCAAAACCAAGTCAAGGCTGTGAATACTAATAATGTTTCAAGCATTTTGTTTTCAGAATTACAACATGCTAATATTTGAAAGTCAACAATTTGGAGCTAATGTTCCACAAATAATAATACATTGCTGTAGCACCTGGGATATGTTAGATGTTGTACAATCCCATGGCTACCGAAATCAGATAACAGTTTATCATAAATATTACAAAACCTTAAAACTTCTTACATTAATTTGTTTTTATAGTCAAACAATTTGCACTAGAACCTCAGTATGTTTTATTGATTATGATACTCTAACCACTTTAGAGCAGATGGGATAATGACATTTGTGAAGGAGAACAGCTAGTGTTTTTCATGTTGTAGACATGAAAGGTAATATAACAGTATCACAGCGAGAAGCTGGTCAGACTTAAAGGGAATATTAGGACACATTCCTGTCACTGTCAATAGCCATTATCTTTGTGGATTGAAGTTTTGTGTTCACTGGTGAAAAGGCAGATAAGGGTCTAGTCATTAGAAACTGTCCTGAGTGACTAAATGTAGGGGTTTAACGATTGTGTAAGTACACCCACTGAGGAGCAGTTTTACCTAACCTTATTTACAGAACCTCAAGAACTGTATTTCCCATTTCAAAAGCCATCCATTTTTAAAGCCATCAGAATATTTTATTGAACAGATCAAAATCTGTAATTTTACATTAAAGCTTAGATTGAAACCCTGTACTTAGGAAACATTTGAAATATTCATATGAGAATGAGAAGCATTCAGAATTTGTCTGTCTTAATGCTTTTCTAATACTTTTGAATTTTGCTAGTATATACAGTGGACAAAAAATTCCCATTAACTCCATGAAGATAGAAGAGTATGCAAGATAGAAGAATGAAAGCAAAAAATATATAATTCATTTCCAATATAAATTTAGAATATTTGTAGTTTAAATTATAGAAATCAGACTTCTTAAAAATTATAGCTTCTCCACTCACCTCAAATAGTACTCAGTTATTTTTTTCTTACCTGGCTTCAAAACTATTCCAACTATCTTTTTAACCTAATTTTCTTTCTTTGAATTTTCTCCCCTGCACAAATAGCAGTCGGCACAACAGCCTTCATGGACTTCAATTACATACTTCAGCTGCTACCACCTACCATATGTGCACCAATTTAACTATTTCTTATATGAAATTGCAATTACCAGAGGTATCTGGTAGATTCCCCACCAGTTTAAGTATTCATTCAGCACTACGTACAAATTTAAAGGGTCTGCTTTATGTAGCAAAGAGCAGCATAGCCCTCATTAAATTACCCAGATAAACCAACTAACAAGATATCTTGAAAAAAAATGGAGTTTCTCTCACCTAGATTTTTTTGTTTCAAGATATGCACTTATAAACTAAAAATGATGAAAAGGAAGAAAAAAATCTGTTCACTCTATAAACATCATTCTAAGGCTACAGCAATATGATTGACATCTACCTATTCTCATTCTTCTTCAGAATTCTTCCAGCCATCAACTCCTGACCACATGAATACGCAGGAAAGAAGCACTGACGCACAAGTTTGAGTACACCTCTCCATATTTGGGCATGTCTTGCTTTAAACTTGCTAAATCACTACCTTTCTTCAGGCCTCCCAAGCTTATTGGGGAGGGAATGCAAAGAAAAATCTGAGGCACAGGGAACTCGCTGGAGGGGAACATCCCGCTCCTGTTCTCTTGGCTTGCAACACACAGAACAACCAAAAGCTCAATATAGATGACTAGTTGCCAACTCCTCTGACTCGTGGAGTTGGCATGAAGGCTTTAAAGCACAGTTACTTGGGATCATTCATGGTTCTATTTTCAATTCTCATACATAGCTACAGCTGTCCAAGCATTACTAGATCAGCAGCAAAATCCTTCAAGCACTGACAGAAATCTGCTTAGAAAACAGGAAAGATGCCCCAAACGATCTTCAATGCTATTTTAGTTATGACCCTTTTTGTACAGGTGTACAAAAATAAATGCTTCCTCAGAGCTTTTGTTAATAGCCCACTTACCTCACGAATGGCTAATCTATCACTCAGCTCCTCAGCCTTATCAATGTCACCTTCAGCCACAGACTTCTCTATGCTAAGTTCAAGGCCAGACTAGAAAGAGAAAAGCAAATATTTTTAGGACAAATAAAAAAATAACACATTTAAAGGGAGCATCCTCTTTCTAAAAACATTTCTTTCATAACATTCTTCAAGACACTGCATAAACCTGTAATTTCTATGTAACACAAATCACTTTGTCTATGTATTGTAATGGACAGTATAATTAAGAATTCACTGAAAGGCTGTCTGAGCACAAATCATTGCATTAGTTCCACCTTACATGCAGGATAATACTGTAGGTTAAAAAAATTACACGGACTAGTTTATGCCTGTCACAATAAAATTTCATCTGAAGATCTGGCTTATCTCTTCCATCCCTGGAGCTTTCTAAACAAAATGTGAAATATATGTGTCAGGTAACATGAAGAATGGCAATTACCACTGTATCGTTACAGTTCTAAGATCTTATCTTTATCCAAAAACTGAGTTCTGGCATAGTGCCACTCCACTGTGCTAATAAATTAAAAATTCTAGCAGTCCTATGGAAAACAATGAAAAAGCTTCAGAATTTAACCTCTCAAAGTAAGAAAATAACCTTTATGATCAATGTAACATAACTTGTTTAATGACAACATTTACAAATAATGTAACCATAAAAAGTAAACGTTTACGAGAAATTATAGTTGGAAACTTCTGAAGGAATACAGAAAGGTAGCACAGCAGTAGGCACTGACTTCAGAATTTCACACAAAAATCACTCTTATAACAAAAGACAATTTACAGCCTGCTTTTAAATATTAGTGATGCTAAAGAAAACCCATTTGACAGCTTCGTAACATACACTTTTTTAAAAGATAAAAGCAAAAAAGCAAACAGAATTCTTGAGAAACAGTGATCTACAAATACTGCACTTGAACTATTCAGGTGGAAGTTGAGGAAGAAAAAAAAGAAGTGCACAGTTGTATGCTGCAGTGATAGCAAATTCTTACATGTCTTTTCTGAAATTAATGAGACATAAGTTCCCCTACTGATAAAATCTCTGAACTTGTGGAGAGCATCTGCATTTTAACACTTTGGACCTCATTCTAGACCTATCCTGAGCAATTTAGTGACAACTAAATACCTACCAAAAGTAAGAATACAGAAGTGACAGTGTCTCATGATTTGCATGCAGAAACTTACTTCAAGCAAATGAAAAATACAAAGTTTATCAAAAAGGTGGCTAACTGTTCATTTGATGCCATAGAACTTATACAGGCCTTTACTAGGAAAAGTACAGGACAAATGGTGCTACAAGGAACTCACAATATAATTAGTTTCTTAACTTGTCCATCATGTTGTACCAGTTATTTCATATGACTGGTTATACAATAATATTTATGAACAGAATGTGTTGTAAGTCCAGTAAAACTGTATGAAAGGTTTGGTCCTCTAATTGCTATAGCCACCGGTGTCAACTGAAGGGTTTAGTTTACATAGTTTGAAGTTAAAACATGACAAAAAAAAAAAACAACACAAAAGAAAGAGTCAAAAAAATGCATATGAGGTCTTCTGTCTCTCATGATAACAGAAAACAAAACCAGACAGAAAACAAGCATGGACACTGTCTCAAAAGAAGGCACATAAATCTTTCAATCCAAGTACAATTCATGTGGTATCTAAAAGGAAATTAATTAAAAATGTGCACAAAGTTATCCTTCCTCAGAGTGACTTGATCATTTACTCACTTTCAAATAGTCTCAGTTTTATTCTTATCTCAGTTAAGGCTGAGGTCTTTTACTGCCAAGTAGAAGCTGACATTGTTTTGTATCAACAGTCACCTTTTGTGGAGCCCTGCTATCCACAGGTGATTCAAATCTATCATTGATTCCAAAGTATTGTGTAAGTTCTTTCCATTTGTCTTCATTTGCCAACTGTTGACTAAAACAAACAACAAAAAAGGTTATTAATATAACCAGTTCCCTTTCCACAACTTGTAATATTCTTTTCAACACTAAAAGAAATGCTTCCATTTGGCAGACATGGTCTTTTCACCCACAGTTGTTAATGGAAGTGAAATTAGTTATTGCTTCCCCTCTGTAAGCGTAATGCCACAATCTTAAAAGCAAGCTTGTACGCAGTTTCATGCAAAACATCATTAGAAGTAACATTAAGTTACATTAAATAATACATTGTTATATATTTAAAATCAAGCAACAAACTCCATCAAGCAATCACTAGAATCAAATTCAGCCTGCCCGACAGAGACACCGAACAACTTCAGCAGATACTTTACATGATGTTCAAAGCTAGGCTTTAGCCATGCAGGCAGTCAAGCTTTTTACAGGTTTTGCCTCATATTAAAAACAGACCTCAGATAATCACATTGACCTGATTATACCTCTTAGTCACTTCATCGTTCTTTTTCTGTTTTTCTAGGGGAAAAGAGAAAATAAAATCCAGCATTACACAGTAATACCCTACAGCATCCAATGAAGTTAACAGAACTCTAATTGGTCACATTTCCTTTGAAAGATTGACACACTAGGATTTTTAGCCAATGATCATGTGGATTTAAACCACTCAGCTGTAAGACTTTTAATAAGAAGAACCTCCTACAATATCTTTGAAGAAGTTCTAACCAGAATACACAAAACTATGTTTTATAGAATTACTGAAATATACTTAGCCATTATAAAACAGTACTGAGTAAGTTCTACCTCCTTTTTAAAAGAGGACAAATGTATTACTTGAAGTAGCAATTTATAACCTACTCCTACAAGTGATGTATACAACTGGAAAAATAAAAACCTAGATAATAGCTAGAGTACATTTACTCAAGCATTCAATTCTTGGTAAAAAAAACACAACCACCCAAAAAAAAAAAAAAGACCCCCACCAAAAAAACCCCTCTCAACAACCAGCACTTCCGATGTATTTGATACTAATACCTTTTTGAGAAAATAAATTCTGTAATTTATATAAAACACCTTTTCTATGGCGCTTTCTTTTTCGGCCTTTGTTTCCCTGATTTGCTTGGGTCTTCATTTCACGGTTTTTCTTCTGAAGCTCCACAAATTTCTACAAGATTAAGAAAAAGCAAATCAGTATTTTTAAATTTTTTCCCCATTTTAAAAAAAAAATACATAATGTGCTGAGAAATGTTGTGCCAAAATCTTATTTATCCACAGTACCTTCTTATATCTATTACATTAAAATTTATGCATTGAGAACATCCCACTTTGATGGTGTAAAACTGGAATTAGCTCTAATCTTTCATCACCTCTCTCTGACTTTCTGCCCTCCCTAAATCCCAGAACTATTCAAACCCAGTGGTCTTCTCATGGGACATGACACTGAATACACTTATGCTGGCTGTGCACTTCTGAGCTATTCAATGTATTGTTATTGCCTAGCTGGCAGTTTGTAGTCCAAGTATTACTGTTAGCACAGCCCTTGCACAGCAGTCTACCTACACAGATCAATGGTTTTTACCAATTCTTATTTTGACTGAAAAGCCTAAACCACAGATGTTTGGGGTTTTTTTCCAGTCTTTACATGCAAGAGGAAAATCAAGAGGTTATAAGCAACTACGAGTCTGAATGCCTGCAACTAACCCCTACAGAGAGCAGAAGTGTATACCTCTACTTCACAGATACGCAGCACCAGTACAGTGGCTGATACACTTAGCTGTATAAGCAGTTACAGAAACAGTTACAGTTTCTTAGCTGCAGAATGCAGTTACAAAGAAGGTCCAAGCCCATACGCTACTGAAAATGCAAGCCTTCAGGCAACTGTATAGTTAGCCAAACATCTCCTTGCTGTGCTTTCAATCACCACTGCACTAGGGGAGGGAAAAAAAAAAAAAAAAAAAAAAAAAGCTATATTCACTTCCTATCTAAATTCCTGTTCACCCTACTTGAAACAATGTAGGGTACATTACGATGACTGCACTTTGATCATATTTTACTGCATTTCAGATTTGTATATCAAATATTCAACACTGAGTTATTTTAATTTAAAAATCAGCCATTCAACTTTTGAGTATGTTGCATTTATGCCCTGGACATTTGGAGACCTATAACAATACCCACATTCCACATATTTAAAGAAATTCCAGAAGGGCACGTCTGAGATTCATTTTCTCCATCTGTCACTGATATCACAATGGGTTCACTGATGGCATTACTTTCAGGTCCATTCTCTTGGAATTCAGAAAGCTGAACCCTTTCAATATCTCCTTTTACATCTTCCTTTGAAAAGGAGCTACGTGATTCATCTCCATCATCAGAACTTAAGTCAACATCACTTTCATTCAGTCCTGGAGGTAACAGTCCACTCCACATCTTCCAGTTTAAACAAGTCCAAGCCACTTCAAGTCACTGCAAAGACACTACAGTTACACGAGCTTACCCATTCCTAGATAAAAACATAATTAGCCTACAGAAAAGAGAAACAGAAACAACAAAACACATCATCAGAAATATTTTAGTTTCTCTTGAGAAAAGTAACTATCACTTAGATGTTTCAGACAAGCGCATTACAAATCTTCTAATACTCACGATCTCAGAGAAAAGTAGAGGATTTAAGTAGACAGGTTGAAGCTATTCGCTTTTTTTTCTTTTTTCCTTCCCCTTCCTTGCTCTTTAAAGTTCTGCCACTCGGCATTTGTTGACAGCTGCTTCCAGTTGAAGGGCGATGCCGCAGCAAACGCCTCCTGTCCTGTCCTGTCCCGTCCCCGCTCCCTCCCCCGGGAGAGCGCGTCCAACCCTTCCACGCCATCGCCTCCCGGGACACCGCGACCTCCCCTCGCCGCCTCCCGGGCAAGGCCGGCTACGGGCGAGCTCCGCCGGCCCCCGGGGAAGGGGCGGAGAGAGGGAGAGGGGAGAGAAGAGCCCGCCCGGGGGAGGCGGTAGGCCGGGGAAGCGAGGGCAGCCCGCTCCGGACGAAGCGCCGCGAAGAGCAACGCCGCTCCCAGCCGGGGCGGGGGAAGGCAGGAGGCACCGTCCGGCCCCCCGCAAGCCCGATAGCGCTGCCCGAACTGCCCGCGCACCCCCCGCCTCCCCTCGCCACAGCCCCGGCGCCGGGACTCCCCTCGCGGCCCTGTTTACCTGGCCGCCATCTTGCCACCGCCGGAACACCCCGCCCGCCCATTGGACTCTGCCCCGCAGCCAATCAACGGGCGCTTTGCTGCCTCAGGCCCGGCCTCTCTGGCGCCATGGCGGCGAGGCAGGGCGAGGGGCTGGGCGAGGTGTGGGCCGGGGCGGGGGGAGGCTGCGGCCGTGGGGGGTGAGGTGCTGCCTGCCCGGGGTCTGTGGGGGAACGGGACCCCTCCTCGCAGTAGAGGCCGCTCTGAAGGGGGCACAGAACAACTTCCTCGCACCCAGGAGGGCTGCAGGAGTGTCCGGCGGCCCAACATGTGCAAGTGAGGGGGCTTTGTCAGAATTGACAACGGTGCTCTGGAAGGAAGACGGGTGACAAGTTTTACAGTAGTCCTAATTGCCGTAAAGGACTGTGGTGCCTAGTCCAAAAGTAAACCTTGTAATTTATACGATACCTAAGTGTTCGTTCTGGGATGTTGTGTTTAAACACCAGCCGGCAACTAAGCCCCACACAGCCGCTCGCTCGCTCCCCTCTGGTGGGATGGGGGAGAGAATCACAAGGGTAAAAGTGAGAAAACTCGCGGGTTGAGATAAAGACAGTTTAATAGGTAAAGCGAAAACTGCACATGCAAGCAAAGCAAACCAAGGAATCCATTCCCCACTTCCCATGGGCAGGCAGGCGTTCAGCCATCTCCAGGACAGCTGGGCTCCATCGCACCTAACGGGGACCTGGGAAGACAAACGCCATCACTCTGAACGTCCCCCCCTTTCCTTCTTCTTGTCCAGCTTTATATCCTGAGCATGATGTCCTATGGTCTGGAATACCCCTTCGGCCAGTTGGGGTCAGCTGTCCCGGCTCTGTCCCCCCCAACTCCTTATGCCCCCCCCAGCCTCCTCGCTGGTGGGGTGGGGTGAGAAGCAGAAAAAGCCTTGGCTCTGGGTAAGCACCACTCAGCACTAATGAAAACATCTCTGTATTACCAACACTGTTTTTAGCACAAATCCAAACCATAGCCCCTTACTAGCTACTATGAAGAAAATTAACTCTATCCCAGACAAAACCAGCAGCACATGGGACAGAATTACTAGGGTCAGCAGTCTTACTCTGCAAGGATGGAAAAATCCTTTTCAAGTTCCCACTTGTGTCTTGGATTAATGTGGTGTAGCGAAAACCTCAAAAATGCTAGTCCCAGATCTTGCAAGGTTGTTCATTGTGGATTGTATTCCAGCATCAGAGCTCGCATTTTCCTTAAACTTCAAGAATGTGGAAAAGCTCTTAGAAACTCATTGGGAATTCTGAGCTAAATAGCACTGTGCCAGGTGCTTCAAAGGTGAACAGTAAGTCTATAAGAGCATTCAGTAAAGGACTTGCTTATTTGGAAGATTCTCTTACGCCTAGTCCTTTCAGCTTTCATAGGTGAGACAGATGAAACAAGTATTTAGAAGCAGCCTGAATATGATTCAGCAAGAACATCTTGCGTGTAAGGAGCAATGGGAAGGGAGGCATAGAGAAACTGCAAGAAAAAGATGAAGGGATAAGGCTGACATCACTAGCACTGAAATGTGTCTGTAAGAAGATGCATTTCTGAGTGATATTTTGACAGGTTGAAAACTAAATCTCAGTATTAAGACTACTGAGAAAGGAATTGCTGACACCAAATCAGGACACAACCCAGTTGTGGACAAACAGTTCAGTGATGAGGGGAATGAGAAAAGGGCAAGAGTTCAAGTGTTATGAAGATGGTTAATAGGGAATATGGCTTTAAGTAGGGACCTCTTGGTGGATCACAGCTTCTGGGATTGGCTGTGCATGAAAGGGAAAACTAAACACCTTTCTCATGGACATAAAACAGATCTTCAGATTAATTTCCTTTTTATGCCATAGTTTTACATCCTCAGATTCATTTCTAAAATCAATTAATTCCGTAAGTAATCACTTTTTCATGAACTACATGTAAATTTCACACTCAGCTTGCTAACTAGATTTTCCTCTCATCTGGGAAATCAATTTTTAAGAGATTTATTTTATTTACATTTAATAATTGATACACAGATAAGTGGTAATTGATAAATGTATTGATATTGGATATTAATTGCCATTTGTTCTAGCAAGATGTTAGACCATTAGGCTGCATGATATTTTCTTAATGTGAGCTAATTTGAGAACACTCCAAAAATTGAAAGATGTGTGACATCTTTATGACCTGTAAATTTATATCTTTGCTAGGGATACATTTTCAGAGGGCAAGTTTAATTTCATGACACGATTTGTATCCAAACATTGTGCTCTTCATTTAGTATCGACAAGCCAATTTGTGCCACAAATTGGCACTGGTAGTGCACACAAATGAAGTACTCAAATGTTCACCTGCATTTAATTTTGTAGTTAAAAATTCATTGTATTTTTAATTTAAAAAGCCAAATTTCAGGATAAACTCCGGTTCTCCCACAGCAAATTCTGACTTCTCCCAGGTGCTTCCATGAGAAAAAAGGTGGAAAAGCTCCTCCCTGGCTTTCAGCAATCCAGAAGCGTTTGTATTCAAAAGGTCAGTGATTGCTGAAGCAACAAAAGAGATTGTTGGTTACTGAACAGAATGTGCAATTTACTGTTTTTTGTTGAAAGGATGCATATGTAGAGTCTTTTTATCTGGGGAAGAAAGGAGAAGGCACCACACCCTTTTGACCAACACAGATGTGCCTACATCAAATTTGTGAGGGCTGCTATTGTGTCCAAAACTTGATTCAGTGTCGAATTCTTCTCATGCCAATATATTTTGTTCCACGTAGAGCAAATATTCAAATCATGTGATTTATTTCCTTTTGGTCAACTGATCTAACTTCCTTTCTCGCTTGAATTCCTGTCCTGGAGACCTGCCAAACAATGACTCCTGTGAATGAAATGAGTCATGCCTCTCAGATTCCTGTGGAACATCGAACTAGTGCAACACAGTAATTACAAGTTAGATATTTTTTGATGATATTATTAAAAACTACTTGAACATTAGAAGGAAGGCCTACTGCAATTAGATGTAACATCAAGTTTAATTTGAATCTTCCAGGATCACTATGAATTTTCAGGTTCTAGGTGATTTTTTCTATATTTCTGTTCACTACCTTTACCTTCTGCTGTTGGATATTTACTTTGATACTACTTTCAGTCCCAGTTGTTAAAGTTTACTTTGTCAGATGTATTGTCTTGTGGCAACAGGAATATGAGACTCCTGCTATGGGAATGTCTGTAGAGCAAAGCACACTGTCTACTCGGGAATTGGCAACAGCCTATCTCGGGGTTGGTCTTTCTGTTGTTACTGTAGAGTAACTGAGTATTAGTGTACAGCACTATGGTACTTCTAGTTCATGCGGTCCTGAGGTAGTCTTAAGCAAGTTTGCTTGAGAAGAGGATAGCCTGTGTTCATTTGGGTAACGAATTCTGGTGCTATTTTTACTCCTGGTACTGTTTAGGATGGACTCTTCATACCACCACCACGTTTGGCAGCGTGCACTGTATCAAGCCTGAACAGAGCCTTTTTCCACACCTTTGCTTGTTTTCATATAGCAGCACTGAAAGAGAGCGAGTGAAAGAGTGCTGCTAGTTTCTGTGTAAAAAGTATTGATTATGGTCTACAAAACTCAACATTGCTTGGGTTCTTTTGAAACACTCTCTTAATGAGTAACTGTAACAGAAGTGGTCAGATCTGTCAGATATCAGAAAAGCTGATGGCTGTGTACATGCCTGGTCCTCACAGCAGGTTCTCACAGTGGAATTCTATTCTTTAGACCGGCTAGAGGTTAGGTTGTTGGGCTTGAGGGCATGGTGGAAGCCTGAACTATTTCCTCAGACATAGGCTTGAAGCCATGTTTAGCTTATCATAAATAATCATGTACATGCTTATTTCCACAAAATATACACAGTTTCCTAGTACAGAAATGGAATCTACTACAACATAAATTATGCATTATTAGCTATTTCTTGTTTTTTAGCAGTAAGTGAGGACATCAGAAACTTTTTCTTAAGCATGGAAATATGCTACATTTTATCCTTTTGAGACAGTGTTTTGGAAATATGTAGAAATGATCAAGGACTGAATTCTTGTTTAAACATAATAGGAAGGCCTTATTGTATTAGCAGATTACAGTTATTGTGTTAGTATACTATCTACCTTGTATTCATTTTTTGCTAACATAATGAGAAATTTTTCTAGCATGATTATATTTTAGTACAATAAAATAGTGTTGGAAAGGAAAATTAATATGATTTTAAAGACAGATGTAAAGACAATAAAATAACCTGGTTTTCTCCTAAACTTTTAATTTGTTGCTAACTTTAAAAATACTTTTTATTATTTCTTTAAAATAATTATATTCAAATGAGCATTTAAAGTCAGTTAAAAGGATTACAGAGGGGGGTTTTTTCCATGTACTGTGCCATATAAGAACCAAATTAATTCTTCTAAACAAACATTACAAGAACCATCACAGAGACAATTAATAGAAATCTCCAAAGAACATTATCTAAGACCGTACATTAAAGTATATTAGTAAATATTCTATAGTATATATTGTAAGTAGTAATGATGTTGTGTAATTTGAGCTCTCTTTACCTCATTCAAAGTAAGGCTTTATTCCAGGCGGGCCTTTACCTGAGCCCTGATCGAAAGCCTCTTAAAGTCGGTAGAAAGATTTCCATTGGCATCGTTTAGGTTTGGATTAGGCCATGAGTGTGCAGCAGAGAGCACAGAGCTGTTACACTGCAACACAAGTTGGCCGCATGTACATGCGGTTGGTTTATATACCAAAGATTGTTTTCTGTCAATTGATCTAAGTCTCAAGTTCCCTTGTGTTCTCATTCCCATGTTCTCAAGGACATTAGCTTAAAAAAAAAAAAGGAAAAGGATGTAACAAAGAATAGTATTCTGAAGAAAACGGGCTTGAGTACAATCCCCTGTGTACACTGGAGAAGCTTTGCTATGTTCTCCCTTCTTAGTCCTTGTACTGCTACTAGCCAAGAATTGCTCCGTGGTCAGTCCGCAGGGCTCTTTGTTATGCAGCATCAGAGCAGGTCTGCTCAGATGCTTCTAAATTTTCTTGTTTGACAGCTCTACGTAACTGAACAATGGAGGCTCAAGCCCTGAGCTTTCACTGAGAAGATTGTCATACCGTCATTTACTATGTCCTTGTTTCTCCGAGGTTTGCATTTTTATGAAAATTGTGTCCATAGATACAGAAAGAAATGTCCATGGTTTTAAGCATCAGCAGCACATGAGCAGGTTGCTTTGTCAACTTTTTAAAAAAAGACATCACTAAAGTATTGCACACAGTTAGTATTCAGGGAGGAAGTAACATCTTTTGTTCAAAATTCCTGATTGAAACCTGGAAGATCTGCACTCAGTTATCATTCTTACCACAGGCTTCCTGTGAGGAATGGGCAACATATTTTCAACTTTAGTATCTCACGGGTAGAAAGCGTTTTCATCATCCTTGTCTATTGCAAGCATAAACTGCAGGTTTTGATCTCATTTGGATTATTCAGGGCATTGGCAGACACTGGCAAGGGCTGCGTTGGAAGGCTAAAACTGTCAAGCCATTTTTCAAAGGGTCAGCCTTCATAACAGATGTTCCCTTCCCCTCAGTTAGGGATATCTGATCAAATTATTAAACCACCACAGCTTTCAGTCCTGTATTTTGTGGGCATTAGTTCTGATTATGACCATTGAATCGTATGGCAGTTTAGGAACCGATTCAAAAGCAGATCAGATTTTGCTTTGAGAGTGATGATACTGTGGGTGTGGACAGGGAAGAGGGGAATGAGCACGAACAGGTGGAGAAGTTTTAACCAACTAATTTTAAATTGCCACTGAAGGTCTGTGACAGATTTTAGATATTACGTCAAGCCAAGGAACAAATAACAATTAGACTAATTAACCTTGCAGGGTAGTTCTGCAAAATAAAATGTAAGCACTTAAAGGTGCCAATGGTGTGGGTTCTTAAAACAAGTTTTTGCAGAAGGCAAAAGCATAACTGAGCTGTTGTAGATGTACCCATACCAACCTTAACCTAATTTGTTTGGATACCAGCTACGGTAGGGCAACAAGGGTATGAAGTTTCACTTCTTGTTAAGTGCCATAGCATTTATTCAGCTACTTGGGACCTGATGGCTGTTGTGCTTTCTGACCTGACGCCTGTGTTGCTACAACTACATTTGTTACTTTGAGTATAGGATATGTTTTATGGGACCTGGAGCCATATAATTCACTGCAATATAGACATCGCACCTATATGAGGGTCTTCACCTAGTATAGGACAAATTTCAGTGATCCAAATACATCAATCCCAATTTTATTGTAACGGACACAAAGTCCATATACTGGATTGGGATCTTGAATACATTTCCTCTGCTCTGACAATAGATGAGAAAAATCCTTCTGCCATATCACTAAATGAAATATAATCTGCCTGTTTTTACACAAGAAGAGTCAGAAAGCAGTTTTCTTAACCTCTCAGAGAATTTTTCTTTGTCTATTAATTGGCATTATTTAGAAGTGCAATAGTGAGCCTTACAGCTAGGAGTTCCTTCATGTGGCACTCAGATATGGAGCTAGGGTAAGGTACTTAACCTCTCCTTGATTTAGTTTGTGAAACAAACAACACTATTTTAACTACTTTTCAAGGATATTAGTTAAAAATAATTAGTTTAGTATTTGTACTGCGATAAAGGTCTATGTAATTGGAAAGTCTTATAAGGATCTCCATATTTTTAGTTTTATTTTGTGTTGATTTAACTTTGAATGGCTAGTTTTGATACTCTGTACCGTATTTGAAATGTGCTATTGTTTTATTTATGTAAATAAAGCTGATTTTGTCAAGCTACTGTAATGAACCTATATAGTCTCTATGTATACCAATGCCCTCTGCTGGTTTGAAACACAATTGCTCAGCAGAGGGTATTGCTGTTCTCCTTTACTGAGGAAATAGTAATTTTTAAATTATTTTCCTTTGAGGGTGGTAGAATTTTGGTTGTGTATCCAGGCTGTCTGCGAAGTGCAAGTAGCTGCACCACAGGTGAGCTGACATCTGGGTGACTTCTTGTTGTGCTACACGTGTAATGCAGTGCCAGCTTTTTGGTTGCTTTCTGTGTTTTTCTTTCACTGGATTTGCGATTCTTGCCGTGAATGACAGGCTCATAGGTAGCTATCTTGAGGGGGAAGAAGACACTTACCTGAGACTCGTTCAGTACAAAGCTGCTGTGTAGATGTTCTGTCAACGCAACGGCCACCTCTCTGAGGAGGCTCTCTGCTCTTCAGCCTGGTCCAGGGCCTACCTTGGGAGGCGAGGGGCAGTTGTGTTGACAGGCTGTTGTGTAAATAACCCTTGAGGCACAGGAGCCGCAGAGGTAATGAAGTGCCTTGAGGAAAAAGTCTTAACTATCAAGGGACGGATCCGCTCCCCCCTGCCACAAACCAGGGGTCACGTGGCTGAGGAATGTGTATCCAAAGATAATGCTACCTTCAGAGAACTCTACTTACAGGTAAGTAACTCTTCTTTAAAGGAGGTATCTTTGTGTGGCAGACTGTTTATGGGAGCAATTTGAATTGAACTTTAAATGAAAAAGGCATATCTCTGTAAGTGGTAATAATTTTAGTCATCTCGCTGTGGCTAGGGGTTGTGGAATTCATTAGCACAGATTAACATATAAAGTGGGTGAGATATCTAATAGCAAACGTAGAGGTTTAGGGACCTTAATTCATCACTGAATGAACAGCGTGTACAGTATTAGGGACTATGAAATTTTTAATTTACACAAAGTGTCCAAGAATATAGGGAATAAATTTAAACCCAAAACAGATAATGGAGCTGTGCCCTGCCTAGCTGGCAAGTTGAATTGTTTTTACACTGAGTGAAGAAAGCTAATTATCCCAAGCACAAGGAGACTGCTAAAAATAATAAGATTATAAAGAATAATTTGCTGATATAATTACAACAAAATTGGGTACACACAATCGTCAGATACATGTATTGCTTGACCTGGGCGAGAAAGTGAAATAAATCCTTCCTCTATAGCCTTCGTAAATTTGTTTTTATCATCTCCAAGTGGTGTTTGCACAGGCAGCACAATTTGCATGTGTAATGTGGCTGTACAAATTGACAACAAGTAAATTATTCAAGGAAATAGGCTGGTCGTGGGTCTGAACTATCTCGCAAAGCCTATTCATTTTGAAGAATCACTGAGACGTGAAGCTCATACATCAACCATTTTCTGACAATCCTCAGACTTATTGTCTCCTAAAATGTCATTATGGCTATTATTTATGAAGCTAATTCATTTATTAATATATATTTAACTCTGACTTGTCATGCACCTTAGCAGGCATTCTGTGCACTGCATATTTTTGAATAGATGAAAGAGTTTTGCATGCTTTAATGATTACTGTAAGCTGCTATAGATTTATAGAATGCAGCTTTATTATCTACTTGCATTAATACCTTTTTGTAACTTTTTTTTCCTTAAGGCCATCAAACATAAATGGCAAATGACATATCCAAAAGATTGTATAAAAAGAGATTTTCTCAGAGTTTGTTGAATTTTAGAACAAAATGAGGTAGCTAACTGCTAAGGCCTAATTCATTTTTAAGAGTATATAACAATTATGTTGATTTTTTGTGTATTTTGCTACAACTATAGGGTGAAATGTAGAAATTTAGATGTTCATTACACTTTTCTCTTTGAGGACAAGTGGGCATCTTTTGATTATACCAACAGAGGGAGTACAGTTCGGAGGGGGGAAATACGGCAGATGGAAAATACATCTATCCTCCTATAGTATGTATAGAATATAGATAATTTCCCTCATATAGAACAGTCCTTAGGAAATGAACAGCACAGAGAGTATGGATAATGAGGTTGCCTCTGGTTCATGGATTTTTTTCATCTTGATTCACTTATCTTTAGGACATATTAAAAGACATAGGGATCGCAGTAACTCTTCTCTGACATCTGCAGAGTGTCAGGAAATTAAAAATTGCAATCTACTATGAGAAACATATTTGGGGTAGTTCTAAATTTTATTACACGTACAGTATTCAGATTAAACTTGTAATTATAATAACAAATTGGCTAATTTAAATGCATATTTATTATGACTGTATGGTCAGTTTGACTATTTGCAAGGGCCCATGCTCATAATTTGAGGCTACTGGCCAGTGGCCTAAGAACTGATTTGGAAGTTATGAGCTCCTGCTTGTGATATTGATACCACCCACAGATTTGATAGGTCATTTGGTCTTGCTCCCTCAGTGTTCCCACCTGTAGGATGGGGATAAAAAATTTGACTTGTCGCCTGCTGGCACAAAGAAATAACCCATTGGGGTAAAGGAAGTCTCTAGTCAGAGTTGTTATTTACTATTAAAATTAGGAATTGTCTTATTTTTCACCTACTTCCAGGACGTGCTAAGTCGTAAAAGCCATGTGATTGTGTTATACCATGGAATGGACAGGCTATGAATAAGGATGTATTTCATATTGTATCTTTACCTTAAAATCTTGCAGAGCTATGTTCTTCATGGTCAAAGCTGTTTCACCTTAAGCAGAAAGAGAACACAAGAAAGTCTTCAATGTTCGGAAGTCTTTGCAAAACAAAGAATTACCATCTCCTTAGGTAGCATGAAGGTCTTTTGAAGCTAATGTTATAACGGTAAATACTATAGATAGTCATATTGGAAAACTCACTTATTACTTTGAATTCTTCAACTTTTTTGGAATGTTAATAAGAACACAAGAAGATATATAGGAGCAAACTCAAGTGACAGAAATAAAGACACTGTGAGAAACCAACTCAATCCAGAGAAGAGTAAAGAAACTAGACATGTGGTTCTGAGTATGTGTGGTGAATAACTAAGGCTTTTTCATGTCTGAAAGTCAGTAAGAATAATAACATTCTGTGCTTTGGAAATAGAAGCTTATGTTTTCAAAAGTGTGCTCTCACTTTTGGTACTTGCAATTTCAGGTGCCTGCCTTCTGCCTTGAGATGTCTTAGAAGGTAAACCCAGACTTCCAGAATATTTTTTTTTTTTAACTGAGCCTAGTAGAGTGATGTAAATTTGCCCGATGGTAACTCAGAATGTTTTAAAATTGATGAAATACATTATTGAACTTGTGCAGCTTAAATTTAAGTATCTTTTGCCACTTGAAATACTTTACAGTATAAATACTGGTTGGTCTCTTGTACTTCCGAAGAAAAATGGTGTTTGCAGACAGACTTTTAGTCATTCAGTAATCAACGCCTTCATAATTTTTTAACTTGCTGGCCAGTTTCAACTAAGAGAGGTAGATACACAAACTACCTGCAGGTTTGTTGCCTATAGCCAGTTAAAGATAGAGACTGAAATTAACGCTACCACTGAATTAATGTGGAAGACTGATTTCTAGTGTACTTTGTGTTACTTTACAATTAATGAGAGTATGTAGGTAATCTTAAAATGACATGTTAAAGAAGAAAATTCATTGAATGTTTCCTTATATCGGAACATGTTAGAGACTTCCCATCTACAGTTTTCACAAAAAAAGAATTTGAAGAAGAGATTGACTGAATTGTTTGAAAAGAGCTTTTATTTTCTTCATCCAACAAGAGATTAGAGACTTCTGCAAAGATACCATATGGCACATCAAACTCTAGTTCATGCTGTTACTGTTTACAGTAGTGGAGCTACTTTTTTTCTTTTCCGAAGATCAAAATTACACCTGCTACATAAGATATTCATTCATCTTTATTCAGTAACCCGTAAAATTCAGAGTGTAGAGAAGGTGCAAATCTGCTTGATAGTTCTGGACAACATTTTTCAGCTGTGATTTTCTGAGTGGCTCAGCTGTACAGCCGCAGAATGATGTGCGAGGAAAGTGCCCCATCAGACTGCCTGTGCAGCTCTTGCTGCTGCTCCTGATGACACTAATCCATATTCCACTTCTAAGTTGGCTGCTTCTCAGGGAAACGCTGCTGCTTCAACATCTTTTACTGCTGATCCTGCTTTACATTTTTGGAACAACGCAGGAATTCTGACATCCTCCTTTATAACCAGGGAAAGTAAACACAATTTATTGTTTCATAAAACAAAATTTGTGAACCATAAAATCATTATGTATTCTAGCTGTAATGCCTTGTGCTGTGTTTAGGAGCATTAGGATATCCTATGATAGTCTTTGTTGGGCTACCATGGTATCAGACCGTATTGATAGCCTAAGTGACCAGCTTGAGATTCTTCCAATGTGTTGGGTCTCCGTAGCTACAATAGTCAACTCATTTTACTGTGGACAGTATGTCAGGAATATGCCATGTAATACCCAGAGGACTGCCTGTACCTAGCTGCCTAATAATCCTTTGAAAGCTAAAATCAGAAAGGACATAGTGGGAGCAGCTTCTAGATGCTATAGTTGTTGCAAACGGCCTACCTCCCTCTACTACAAAACTGCTTTCCTTTTAACTATACCAAATGCATATTTTGCAGAAGGAAGTTTGAACTCTCTTATGAAAACCAGAACAAAACAAAAACCAGGCTTATTCATTGTGTAGCACCCTTCCTTCTGATGCTGTCACCCAATCAAGCATTATCATCCATTGTGCAGCTGAAGGATGCTAACCATCAAGATACCATGGGAATGCAATAATAAGATCTGGGTTGTAAAGCCCTGTGCTTAATCCCGATCAAATTCCAAGTTAAGTGATTATATTTGCCCCCTAGACATAACCAATTCTTCACTTTTGTTTTAAACATTTACATAGTATTGTCAAGAGCTGACGGTTTCAGAAATGATGGTTGCATATCAGCAGTGGAAGCTGACATGCCATGTTGTTAATTATATTTGCAAAGCACGTTGGGGTTCTTTGGGATAGCATAGCCTGTACAAAGGGTAAGGTAATTGTTGTGTATGTTTTGGGAGATGAAAGAGTCTACTGAACACACAGTGTTAAGTGGGTAATATTTAATTTTTTTAAAATATCTTAAATGCCCTGTTATTAGAAATAAACACTTCAGGAGGAATTACTTATTTAAATAGAATAGGAACTAATGGTTGTAAATCAACAAGCATTTTGGAAGATGTTTCTTCTTAATTCTACATAGAGAGTGTCAGGCAGATCATCGTAATTTAGCACATTTTAACCATAGTTTTATTGTATCTCAGTATTTTTCAAAAGTAATTTTCCAAAAGCTTTGGGGTTGGAATGTTGTTAAAAAATTAGTTGTGATACTTACAATACATAAAATCCTATTCTTTTCTCATTAAATATTGTCTTGCCTATTTGCAGTTTACACAGAGCTGGTTTCCAAGAAAAGGATATAGTTTAACAGATGGAGACATCATCTGTATTATCCCTTATCACTTAACAGCCCATCATTTGAATTGTAAGTACCGAGTATATTTTCTTCATCCTTTTTTTCTTCACAACTGCACAGCACTGGTCTGTTTCTTTTTCTTCTGAGGAAATGAATGTTTTGATAAGGGCCCAGTTGAATCAGTGCTGAATACTCTAAATTCTAAATTTAGTGTTCCCACTCTAAATTCTTAGTATATATAGTTACATATATTTCAAAGTGTCAGAAGGCCTCAATCACATATTTTCTATATATTGAACTGTGTATACACAGCAGAAGTCTATCTGATGTGGATTATTATGGGTAGGTATCAGTGGGATTGATTCTTCTAGTCTGTCTGTTTTGGTGTATGAATCAAAACCAGTCTAGTTTGTATCATGCCCTTGATGAAACTCAGAAATACTAAAACTATCTGGCATGTCCATTTAGAGTACGAAATTGAATCCAGTGCTGTTAATCAAGAATCCCAAAGAATGGACGCCGCTTTTGAGTTGCAGGCAGCACTTGGCAAATTAAGTATTGTTTTCTAAGAGTGCTATGGATTTCTTTATTAACTGGCTGCTGCATTTTGCAGATGGTTGGATCAGCAGCAGGATCTATGCAGCCGTGCGCAGTTGGCATACAGGTGTCTAATTTTTGCATTTGTGAGTTAACCATCAGCAAGAAATAGATTTTAACGGCAATGGGAAAGGGAGGACTCAAGTACAAGGTTAACCTTGGTGTTTACACTTCTTTTTCTGCACATCCAGTGTCAAATTCTGTTTTGTATTGGAAATCTCAATTGCCTCTCCTACAGTCCTTTCATGAACTGAAATTGCCAACTTCTTAATAGTAAAGAATTCTTAAAACATTTAGTGTTTATGAGAATGTAGAGTAATACAGTGTGTCTTGGAAGTAACTGAAACATGCAGTGAGTGAGTCATGAAGTGGAAAGAGCAAGATGGAAGTGGTGCTTGAGACAGTGAACTCCTATATAACTTCTTTACATTGTGTTGGGTAGTGACAGGTTTCTGTTTAAACGTGAAACAATCTGACTTTCTCCAAAACTCAAATGAGGTTGTTCAAAGAATTTTACTGCATTTTTTTCTTTAATTATCTTTTAATTCTTTATATTTTTCCAGTTTGAGACTCCGATGAGGAAAGCAAGTCAAAGGCATAAATTGTCAGGGCCTGGAATTTTCTGCTTTCTTGTATAGCAACATGGCATGTGACAAAGAAGTAAGGTCTAGGTATACTGCAGCCCTCTCAGTAGTATGCACTTAAAACTATTTGAATCTCTGAGATGCTCTGCAAGACATAAATTCTCCCTTTAAGGGAGTGTCCTAGTGCACTTGACTTTGACTGTGTCTTAAAATTCAAAAGCAAAATTAATTTTGGAAAAGGATTTGAATGCCTGAGGATTAATTACAAAATTTTTCTGCAAGCTTCAGGTCTCAAGAATGGCGTGTCTAATAAATACGATACTTTATAAGGCTTGCAGTCTATTGACAGATATTTAGCCCATGATGGGCCAAAAAAGTTGATCAGTTGTAGGAACTCCTCTTACAAAAGGAAAAATGTTTTGCCTTTAGACCAGTGGTATTCATGCTGATGCTTATTTATCTGAGCACTCTACAGATATTTGGTATTTAAAATGGGGAAAATGTAAACAAAAAGGAATGGTAGAGGAAAAACCAATTACCTGTGCAAAAGCCCATGCATTGGAATAAAAAGACTTATCCACAGCAGTCACTTTTGGAAGCCATATATGCTGTATTTTATCTTCCTGAAAGTTACAAATATACTTGAGATTGAAATTTTAAAAAATATGCTAGGACCGAGATGGATTAGGGAGAAAAGATATATTTAACAGTCGTCTTTACGGAATAATCCACTCCCCTTTACCATATTCTTGGTTTCCACTAATTCACATAGGAAATGTTTGGAGATAGTTGCTAAACTCAATCCTGCCCCATACATTATTATTGCAGGACTGTACTATTTGGTATACTAATCTCAATAATATGTATGTATATATTTTCTTAAACTTCCAGAGTCATGTTTCTAAGCATTTGAAACATAGATCCCATAGGATTATCTAAATCTGACATTTATCTGGGTAAAAGCTAACACATAAAGTGTCATAGCTAACCACATGTTTTTTATACTTTCACTTGGAAAAGAAAGAGTACTGGAAGTGACACACTAACAAATAATACATAATCTGTACACGTGGAGTAATCTTTACTGCTTTGTTACTTCTTAAATATGCGACATGCACCACTCACAAATACAGCTTGTTATCTTTGTAGTTGAGAATCATGATATTTATTGTAAGTAGCACAATAAGTAAATCATCACTGAAAGTTTGACTTGGGAGAAATTACCTGTTTAAGATTCCAAGACATGCTGTTATTTTTTTAGTTATGTGCTTTTAAAGTACCAGTCTGTGGCAAAACTCTTTCCCTAGTCACACAAATTATGGAAAGTTATCTGTTATTCTGCTATGCTAAATATACTATAATGATAATTTTCTTTCAATTTCTTTTATTTTACTGCATTTTTTTAAAATTATAATCATGAGATTACATGAGTCATCAAAACACCAAAAGTCTTATTTTACACACCTTCATAAAGTCTGAGGTCTGGAAGGAACTTCAGGAGTTCATCTAGTCCATCTTCCCTGACCCAAAGGAAGCTTTACATATGTCATCTTCGCCTTACTCTATCTCACTGTTCTTAATAGTAAAAAGCTTTCCTTAAATACCTAACTAAAATGATTTGGACTGACAGTTGAACTTATTCTCCCTTCTACCCAAATTTGAACCATAAAGCATTCTCGTAACTTTCCTGTTCCCGAAACAAAATCCAAACACAAGTGTACTCGGAAGTATGTTTGCTTCTTGTACTTACTATAGAGGTCAGATTCTGGCATGAAACACCCCATGTGAATTTTTGGAAAAAAAAATAAAAGCTATAAACAGAGATGATAAATATCAAGGTCTACTTCTTCCCCTATTTCTATGCAAGATACATGAGACTATAGAATAGTAAAATGCAACATTGTGTCAGACACAATTCAGTAGGTATTCTAGCCAGATATTCTTCAAGTGTTGCAAGATAATCTAGCTTCCTAAACGAGTGTTAAAATAACCCTTACCTTGCTTGTGCCTAGAGAAGCCCAACTACATGTGCTATTAGTGTATAGCTATCATAAAAATAAATTAGCCAGTCTGCATTTTCAGGTTAATCTTCAATTTCATAATTGAATCAGTAATTACTGTAAGTTAATATAATTAGGTGCTAACACTTAATTGAGAATTATTTATTCAGGAATCTTCACTATTGTAACATTTTTTTATAGCTCTATATCATTCTGAGTAATATACTGCATCAAATAAGCTTAACCAGAAATTCGGTGGACATTTCTTGGGATCTTGCAGCTTAGGATTTTTAAGCTACTTTTTACCACGAAGGTTCTTGATGAAACAAGAGAATAAACAGTTTTTTTGGCAGTCTTTCTGATTCTGCCCGTAGCTGAAATGCCACCTGAATGTTTTCAAAGGAGTGAGACAAATTATACCAGAAAGACTCCTGCGGTCTCCAGTGGTTGTTGATGAAGGTCCCAAGAGGAGACTTTGCCTCTAAGTCTCTCTCAGAATAAGTGAGTAAAAGAAGTGAATAGCAATCCCTGATCAATATCAGGTGATTGCATGTGTGCTTGTACCTTTAGCCTCATATCCAAACATGAATTCATAATATGTTTCAGAAAAAATGAAACTTTATATCAGAGTACATAGGTGCTCTGGCTTAATGTACCTGAAGACACAGTGATGCAGTTTAAAGATTGTCTCAGAGATCGGTGAGATTTTAATCTCTTTTATTTGGATTAAATTAATCCCTGCCAGTAATTTACTGAAGATACACCAGTTAGTCTCTGTGGCTTTGTCTTTGTTATTTGTGCCTGAGTATAGGCTCACTTTTTCTGTACTATATGGTTTGAACAAGTTGTGTTTCTTCTACGCATTTGAATTTGCTCGAGTTTGCTTCTCTCTGCCTGCTGCACTGGTTGGCTCACTCTGGTGTTAACCAAAGCATAAATCAACCGGTGGCCTGTGAGGTCAGTTAGGGGAGTTTGGATTTGAGCGTGAGCACAAGTCTGGAGCTAACATGACAATATATGAAGACAATATGTCTATTTCTTTTAGCTAATACTCAATATGCAAAAGTAAAGGAAATATGGAATAATCACCTTCTGACCTCAGTCCTACTATAAATCAGGTCAATTTGGTAGAAGGAATTATGACAGAACTTAGAAGGCAACTTGTGTGTTACATCCAAATTTTGCATTGCTGATTCAATGTATTCCAGACCAAGATGTGTCTTGGTGAGCAGTTCACAGTGGTTTCACTTGCTGGTTCAGCAGAGAAGAAATACATTTTTCAAAATGGTGTGAGAGTGTTAAGCTGTCTGACTCCCAGGAAAGTCAATATTAGTTGTGCTGTTAGATGTCTGTTTCCTGCTTTATAAACTAACAATGAAGTGCAGTAGGTTCAACAGAACTTCAAAATTACTTTGATAAAACTGTCAGAGGAAAGAAATATTAAAATCTGTGTACTGTCTATTTGCCTTTTTTCTTGAAATATAAATTAATTATGACTATATAAAAACCTTTTACCATAGCTAATTAATCAGAATCTCCTCATAAACTATGTGTCGACAGCACTGTATGTCTAATTATCTTTTTCACTTCAGAATTGTGTGGTTGAATAATGAAGAAAACATTACCTGATGAATTCTTTTATTTTATGATGATATCTCTAGAGACAGAAAAGACAGAGCAGCTTAAATGCCATCTTAAATTACATCTTGGCCTTGGCAAGCTTTCAGCTGGTTTTGATTTGCATGGAAACCATTTTTGTAAGACTCATATTCTCGGAAAAACAGAACTTAAAGCTATAACTAGAATAAATTATCTATAGCTATTTAGGGCTCTATTAAATCTAGATGCTAGGCACCCTTTTCACATGCAGAATGCAATGGAACAGCTTTTAATACCCTGTCAACCTGTTCTGTGAAAAGTCGATTGGGCAAGGAAGGTTTGATTTGGCTGGTTTTATTAAAATATCTTTCCCCTCCTTACACCATCATGAACCACTCAGCCTAATTTAAACCAGGCATATTCACCAAACTGCCTTGCATGTCTATAGAAACAGCTTTTATTTTTTAAAGTGATGACATCTACCCATAACTGTTGGCATGCAAGCTCAAGACACAGTTATTCATACACTACTGATAGGGAATTTTTCTTTATATGGCATACCAATACAGGGAACACATTCATGGATTAGATGCATCCATGCCTCCCTCTTTTGATTGCATCGTCCTCTCTATAGCTAGTTAAGACTTTTCCCTAGGACACAGGGGGAGGGTCAAATCAAATACCATTATTTCTGTGCATCTCATTAGTCAACCTTTTAAGTTTGTTATGCTTTTATAATTTAGAATATGTCCACTTGCAGTACCACTGTGGAATGTAAGTATCATCACACCACACAGGGGTTGATAAGAATGCCTGTTAGTACAGTAAAATCATGATCTGATCTAGTCTTATTCATAATTTAGATCAGAATTTAATTTGATCTAATGTCTGAATTCAGTGCTCGTTTATTGTGGTGCAGACCAGCTAAAGCCAAGGAAGCTTCTCTGGGTGTGTACTGGTGAGAAAAAGGAAGACAAATGCAAATACAAAACAAAAGTAAATATTGAGAACAAAAGCAAATACTCATAATATTTGAATGAAAGACTTCAAAAAACTTAAAGAGAGAGTTGCTCTCTATTTTGCCTGCTGTGCTTCCTGGAAATATTGATCTAGATCATGTTGTCAAACACGCTTTAAAAATAGGAATGTCTTGTCTAAGCATTGGATTTCCGTCTGCCAAGTCTCTTCTCTGCAGATCCTTGCAGAGTTATCGGGAAAAGTTGCAATAATACAAAGTGGGTTTTTCTTGCAGTGCAGAGAAGGAGAATAACACTGAGACAAGACTAATTCTAGCTGTGAAATACTGACACTCATGGATATGTACATATGTGAAAAGATTATAGAAACCTAATGGAGAGAACCATATAACCTTTATACATCCTAATAAGCAATCTGAAAATGTATACCTTAAGTTCAGATTTAGAGCATGTTAGAGAGTCAGCTAGTCTGACCTCCATGGTTAATGAATTCCATGAGGAGTGAGCAAACACTAAAAATGCCCTGTAGCTCAATGTCTTCAGCCAAAAAGAACTAATCCAATTGACTGAGACCAAAGAAAACGACTGGGGATGTATGGTTCCAGAATGTCTCTGAGGTATTCAAACCCAAGTCAATTTAAGGACTTGTAAGTTAATAACTAGGACTTTACACATAATCCTGTACTTTACAGGTAGCCAGAGAAGGTTTTTTACAACCAGGGTAATGTGATTTTCATGCATGGTGTCAGTCAAAATTTCAGCAGCTGAGTTCCAGACTAACTGAAGTTTCTTCATCCGTGCAGTAGTGAGACCTACAAAATGCTGACATGGAATTACATTAGCTAGTTCTAGAGTGGACACAGGCATGCAAACTTGTATTAGCAAGAGCAGATACCATGTTTTTTTTCTCTATGTTTTAAAACAGGAGGAAATAAACCACTCAATAACTAACTGAATATGAATACTAGAATATATGACAGCCTCAATTGTTACCTGCGATTTTATCATAAAATACCACCAATCAAATATGGTAAACCAGTATACTTTGGAGACTGAAGCTGTAAAAGTTGGGAGTCTGTAATAGTACGAACTGGTCACATTTTTAGTACGTGTGTGTTAGCTGTAGTAGACATGTATTGATGGAGAGGGTGGGAAATGGTTTTCTGACAGAAAAATGTGATAAAGGGTTGTTTTTTCCTTTTCATGTTCAAAAAAGTTAAACTGGTATTTCCAGACACTGGATTCCTGCTTTAGAATTGACTGAGTGAAGGATACCATTTTCATCTTCAGTGGTTGTTGTTGTAATGATGAGCTGTTTGTACCTTAGCAGATGATAAATAGATACATAGACATTTAAGCATAGGGCCACCTGAGTTCATCTTTATACTTGCCTTGGCAGATGAAACTTGCTTTTCAATAGCTATCCTCAGATATATTGCTGAAAGTTAAGATACGAGAATCAATCATTAGGGATGAAAGCGCTGGGTATTTATAGGAGAAAGGGTTATTAAAGAAGATCAGCAATGGTTTTACCAAGAATAAATCCTGTCAGACAGAAGACGACCGAGTTCTTTGAAGGAATGACAAAAGAAATAAATGATGGGAACGTGGTGGACATAATTTATGTAGACTTCAGTCAGGGGTGTAGCCAGCAATTTGAAGTTTGTACACATCCTGGCTGATCCCTTGCCCCCTGCCTGCAGTATCCCCATAATCTCGCACAGCAGACAGGCCATTGCGTATGATCGCTAATGCAGCAGGCACACATAGATGTAGATTTGTATCAGAGCTATGCTTTCAGAGCCCAGAAAAAAACGCTGGCCCCAGGAAAAAACAGATTGTATTATGCACGTGCTACTTAAACTGACAGTTTTAGAAAACGTCTTTGGTAAAACAAAATCAGAAATACAGGTATCAGCATTATAAAGGCAAAATGGCCTCAGTCAATTAGAAATGTATTTCTGCTGGACTTTTAGTAATATTTCTTCTGATGTCTTTCCTGTGTTATTCGCAGACTGAAAATCAAATCTTGATTTGGAGAATTTATAATTTTTTCTGAGTTTTTAAGACTTTAGGAACTCTCCCCCTCTAGTTCCTGTTTCCAGCACCAAGTCCAATAGTATGGTTCCCTGTTTCCAAAGGTCTCCTCCACTATGATTACATTACCTTGTGTCAAATGCAGATGTTTTCACTATGTTTTGCAAATATTGCTAATCTGATGAGTCAGAAAACCTTCTATCAGCTTTTGTTCTGCCTCCCCTGAAAAACCAAGTGGCGATTATACAGGATTTCAACCACCATCGCTATACTATTTTCTAAAGCCAGGCCAGTTTTCATATCACATCCATAGATGGTAGACTATATGGTGGCTACTTAATTGTAACCTTTTCTGATTGCACCTGTAAAGACTCTACTCTTCTTCAACTTATCTCATATAATCTATGATATATTACTGGGTGTTATTACCTTCAATAATGTCGTGCTCCTAACTCATATTATTTCTATCCTCCTGCATGTAATTAACTAGACATCATTCTTCTGTGTTTACCTACATCTTAAAATTATGCTTTGCCTTACATTTTTTCCCAATTCCTCTGGCTAACTTAGTCTTTTAATTACTATTTCTTCATAATAATAATGTTGCAGCTAAGCTTGAATTAAATCTATGGCTTTGAAGAGACACACACATACAATTTGAATTAAGTTTCAGATCCGAACTTTACAGGTGAACTATACTTGGATACTGAGACCTAAAACTTTGCATCTGTATTTCTATTTTATAGCTCGCCTTAATTTCTGAATAATGTATGTTAGGCACATAGTGTTTCTTCACAAAATTATCTGTAACTGAAGCAAAGGAGAACAGATTTGTTTGAAGTTGGATATAGACTTTTAAAATCTGAGCTACATACTTCTCCTAGATCTTTAACACTCATCTCATGCTACTAACATTCTGCCACGTGGAATATGATTGAATGTAAATACAGAGTATGCTGGGTTGTTTTGATAACACATAGTATGCAGAAGATATAGTAATTCTGCCCTCAGGTGCCCAAACACATGTGCTTTTGACCACAAAGGAGATGTATTCTTGGGTTTTTTGGCATATAATTTGAACCTAACATGAGAAGTACTTTACTTGCAAGACCTTGGTCTGTCCTCTAACACTTGCTTTGCTTTTAGCTTCTGTCTATAAATTCAAGTTTTGAAAAAAACTGGGGGTTTTTGCCACAGCATTTTGAGATGTGAAAGATTGGAACAAGATGAGGAAAGTCTGTCATAAAAATCATTGCTTTTTCTTTTTGTAGCATCGTATCTGTTTGTCTCTTCCCATTTCTACTAATGCTCACCACTAGACAGCCAGGGAGATTTGTTCAAGTAAGCATGTAATCATGTCCTCTAAGAAGTGGTGAACCAGATTACCAGAAGGCGTGCAAATGTTTGACAGATTATTACTAGCTGTATGCTTGCTTACAAGAGTTTGGCCAATCTGCTCTCTTTTCTGTGCTATGTAGGTTCAAATACTGGCTGAATTGTTCTTTTTGTCTTATTATGTAGGCTTCCCTGCATGGCAATGTAATGATATATGGTGGTCTCTCCACCTGAACTCAAGCACTGACGTACTGAATGTTTGAGTTGAATAGCAGGAGCTGGGATTTCGTTGTATGTTCATCTTTCTACCATTGCTATCCTTCAGGGTGTCATTAACAAAGTAGAGCATACTTCTCAACCTCAAACAGTGTGAGTCTTGTGGAAAAAAAATATCAAGCAGTGAGACATGTGAAATTCTTATTGAATTAATGGGCCTCTTTGATTTTTTGCCCAGGAGAATATAAAAATCAAAAAAATTTTAAGCCAAAAAATCTGGCGTCTCCTGGGTAAAATGTGAGAGTTGAGAAGTATGACATAAGCATTAGTAGCCTTTGTGCCTCTTGATAGCTCTGCTGAATCTCCCAAGACTCTAAAAGTTGATTTGTCAGCTTAACATTAGCTTCAGCCTTAGCTGCAGCAGTAGCTGTTGTTTCACCTTTATCAGCAGAAATGGTACAGCTACTGGAGGGACTGATGTGGTAAATCTTTTTGTGACACCATTTTGTTTTTGCCGCTATCTCTAATTGGTTTGCTCGTGCACTCTGCATCCCAAGCCTAGATAGGCTGAAAGCTTCATCACACTTTAATTAGAAAAGAGCTATTTTAAAGTTACAGAGTTGACTAATTTTATTCATCAAGTCTCTAAGGGTCACATTTTCAAACTGGACCACTTAAAAATGCCATTGGTGATATTTTGCACAGGTTGAATTCACTATACTGCATTATAAGCATCATAATTTGACACACTCACAAAAATGAATGTAAGCCTGCAGCTACAAACAGAACATTACGGGTTTTGTGTGTAAAAAGTTAACTGAGGCTGGTTAATATTTACTCCTGTCTTTTGCTGTGCTTACTGCTTACAGCTTCCATCTATCTGATCAAGTCTGGATGCCCAGTATTGTCTGCTTAGATATAAAGTCATTCTTTGACTTGACTTCCCTTTTTTTCTTTTCTTTCCTGACCCTATTGACTGAAATGAATATATTGGTTTGCAAAATAAGGCCAGGCATGTATCTTAACACACTGTAGAAGTAAGGGTGGCCACACAAGGGTCATGAAGAGTTCTAGGGCATACTAGGTCTGTATCAAATGACAAACAGTAAAACTGATGGTGCTGAACTTTCTGGACATCCACATCCTCATCTGTGTGCCAGTGTGTGGGAGGGAAAGAGAGACGAAGATAAGGGGGATCACCTGAGATGAACTGCACACTTTGCTCAGGGTCATCTTGCAATGTCCTTGGAGTGTCATGGACTACAGGACAGTCACTGTTATTTCTGACCTGCAAATCACCTCCTGGCTTCATTGTAGTCAGAAACATTTCTTTCTACGGTGGGATCCAGTTCATTGGCAGACATTCCTCAGAACAGCCTCTATGTGAGAAGTGATTTTCAGTTCAGTCAAGCATATTGGGATTTCTATTGTTCTGGGTTCTGATTTAGGGGTCTCCGACACAGACTGTTCATTCTGTATTTAGCTTATTTTTTCTGCCAGATAAAATCTACTTCCATTATACAGTCTAGTACCACTGTAGTCTGGGGGGAACTCTGACTTGGTATTTCAGATAAGTAGTGGGGCACAAAGAGCCACATCACATATGAAAAACAGACCTTGCATATTCAGATATGTTAAATGTTTTCTTCCCAGAAGTGTAGCCATCTTGCATTTTTCTTCTCTCAGGTACAATAACAAAGCTAGCATAGACAGCCTATAATCCAGTTTTGAAGATAAAGCTAGCCAGCCATATATTCCCAGGCCTGCTATAAGGTGGCGGTAGTAGGAAGCCACTGCTGACATGTTCAGAACAGTGAGAGTTTTGTGATCTACCTACAACAAGAGGAGGCAGCTCTTTATTAGTCCTTTTGTATTCATGTAGAACTGCAACATTAAATTGCCCTTTGATTTTTAAAGCCTTCAATTTGTTTGTTTCTCTGGTACAAAACTTCTTAAGCAACAGTTAACATAATCTCTTTTTCTTATTATGGTTTTAGATGTTATCGGTCACAGTATCTTTCTTCATGTATAAGGATAGAGAGTGGAGCAGGAAATCTATCCTCACTTGATAATCAGCAGAGAGGGATTCACCTTGATTAAATGCAGAGTTATGCCACATCATATTTCCCATCTCTCTTTGTAAGGCTTAGTGTTAACAGAAGCTGAGACATCATCATGTATTCCAGCAATCTGGATGGCATTTAAGGCTTTTTTTGTTTGTTTTAAGGGTGTGTCTGCACTTTCTTTGTAAACCCCTAATTTCTGCCTGTATTTCTTCCTCCATTATTTCCTTGTCCCCTCTCTTCCCAAATATGCAGCCCAGGAGAAAATATTTTGTGAAGTACAGTTGAAGGTGCATCTTTACTGTGTCCTGTTATGCTATAATGCTTGTTATATGCACACAAAAAATCTGCAATTTGTAGTAAGAAACAGTTTTGGTACACTTGGCACTCTGCATTGCCAACAGTGATTCTGATGGTACATGCTGCAACATGAGGAGAAGGTGAAATTTTGTGATGATACTTTAATTTTATTTCATCTTTTAATCTCATTTTGAGTGTGCAGTGCAGGTGGACCTCTACTGTTTTTTCACAAGTTTTCTTTCTTTCATACCGTTATATTTATTTATCGTAGGCAGCAAAATGAAAACTGGGTATGCTGCCACGCTGACCTTGGTTTTTGCCTTCTCGCCATACAGCCAAATGTAAACCAATTTTAAAAGTAGATCTAAGTTTGTGTGCGTGAATGGAAGAATTGGCTGAAAACAGAAATATCTACTATGCTGAAGTTTTGATGTTTCTAGATTCATTATATCAGACTGATTTTTGAGTGTAATGGGTAGTTATATAAACAAATTAAAAAATTAAAAGTTTCATTTTAGTTTATTAGACCAAACATATGTTTTCTATGGCATAGTTTAACACTGAACTGAGTTTTTCTTCATAATATACTGCAGTGATTCATGGAAAGAGTAATTCAGATGTTTTAAATGAATCAGTTTCAATTTCATTTTAAAAAAAAGCAAACCCCAAACCTCTTCCAATTATTTCAAAGGGAGTTGCTGCCTGATGGATATATTTCATTCTGTTTTTATAAGAAAATTATAATGGTTTGATTCTCATGAAAAAAGCACTTTTTTTTAGTGGAAATAGCATTTTGTAAAAAATTCTCACCTAGCTGTAGTGAGATACTTTCAGGATTACAGCCTTGGAGAGCTAGTCAGACATGAATGCCAGTTGTTCTTCCTAGATTCTTTTCCAGTGTCCATTACATCTATATCCTGCTCTCCGTTAAGATTCTCATTTTCTTCTGAGCTCAGGCCTCTTCCTTTGTGTCCTTGTTCTTTCAGGAAGTCCCATGCAATACAGACAAATGGCCTGCCAGGAAAGTTAGATTGGAGAGTACTAATATGTCATTCAGATAGCTGGATTAATAAGCATGTGGTTATTTCAGATCTGAAAGGTGGGCAAAGTGATTCAAGAATCACTTTGGAAGAGGCAAACTAGTCTGTGACAGGACACTTCTGTCTGACAAGAAGCCAACTGTAGTGAAGTCTTGGATGATGCTCAAAGGAAAATCAAAACCAAAACAGGATTATACAGATCTTCCCAGCCTCTGGAATTGGTTTGATCTATACATCACAAAATGTGGGCTTCTCTGTTTCTTAGATGCAGACTTCTATGTAACGACTTCATTAGTGATTTGGGAATCTAGTGCTGGGTCATGGCAACATACTACTTGAAACTGCTTATCATTTGCAAAAAAAAATCTGTGTTCTGGTAGGAATTGATCAATAAACAGAAGCACTCTTATTTATTCTGGGTATGTATTGCTTTTATTTCACTCTCTGAGATCTAGTTATAGCAGGTAGTTAAGGTGTCTTTAAAAGGCTGGAAGAAAGTTATGGCCAGTTTGCTGGGGTTGAGGGCTGACTAGATTGAATTGAAGCTCAAATTGTTTATGGTATTTTTGGACAGTAATGACAGGTTAAAAGTTAGCTTACTTTATTTTATCAGCCTCTTAGGACCAAAAGATTAATGTAGAGGAGCAGAAGACAGCCACCTGAATTTTCATTTACACCCCATGGCAAAGTATATCATTCACTAATCAATCCTGTATATTGTGTGTTGGATGTCTTCGGTTCTACCTACAGCATGTCTTAATGTCCTCAAAATATAAGCCTAAATAATCAAAGGTAGTAAAGCAGTTTAGAAATCTATATATCTTTGAAACTCTAGGCCCTGGAGTCTTAGACAGATATGTTTTATAAATGTAAATGCCAAATATTGTCTTAAGCATAAAGAAAGTTTGTGTTCTGAGATACATGTGCTTCCAGATATGTACATCGCCATGGTCAGCATAGCAATAGTAATTGGCCTGGGACTGCTGTCTTTTCTAATTCCTAAAACAACAATGGTTCAGGGCTCTTGAACCTTCACCAGATGAGCAATGATAGGTGTATGGGCAGACATGCGGTGGACTGCTGAGAAGCTCTTCTAAAGGTACAGTTACAGTTTTTCCATTGAGAAAGGGAGGGGAAGTGTATACCAATGTTGCTGAAAAAAGAATAGCAATTAATTTTGAATATTTTATTATGCTAGATGTTTATGTTTGTCATATGCATTTGATACGATATTATACTTACATATGTCTATGTGTGTATAGATATGCATACATTAATAGATACATATTTATTTTGCATGTATTAAATAATCGTGATGTCCCTTGTATGGAAATAGTGTCAACGTGTATTAAACTAACACTGAAATTTCTGAAGAGTAAACTTAATAGCTTATAACAAAAGTCTTTGAAAAAGAACAAGTTCCCTGTCTTGCATTTCTTTCAGACACCTATGCTGCCCTGGGTTATACTCATGGAGTGGGAGTGGAAGCCTCCACCCTTGCATTTCTAAACAATATCTTGTGTTTTCTCTTTTAACTTCAGCTTTTCTTGGACACCCTGGAGAAATAATATATATGAATTAAATTAAGAATTGGAAAAAAAAAAAAAGCTATCTTAAAAAAAATTCTTGCTAATTAAATTTAGGCTTTTGTATCTGAGCAAAAGCCTGAGCCAGACCAAGAACCTTTTGAATATCAACAGCACATCTTGAACTGGTTCTAATTTCCACTGAAATTATCATCTGGATGTATAGAAATACTTTAACTGAATCTGGCCAAGTATTGTAGCTGTGGTTTCCTATATTAGAACATTGCATTCTTACTCTCCTTTCTGCCATGCAGTGTAGCGCCTTCTTATTCTGATGGAACCTACTTGATCAGAAAGCAATCCATATTGTGGGTGACATGTGAAACACAGCTCTACATAATGTATTTGGATAACCATTGATTTCTGAGTTTTGGAGATAATTCTTCACTAAATTCTGTGACCTGAAAAAAAGATTCTTCTTCTATATGATAAAAAAAAAAGTATTTTTTAGCAGAAAAAGAATTTTTATTAAAATCTGATTTTTGTATTTTGGAAATACAACTGCATCTGCTTAAGAAAGAAATATTAGCAATTTTTATCCATAATCAAAATGCTAAAAAATATTTTTTCTCATCCTGTCTTTTAGCTTTCTTTGAAGTCACAATATTAAACCTCCTTAAAAATATTTATGTGTATTTAGTTAACAAAAGCTCCTGTAAGTTGAATCCATGCTGGCAAAAGGTTCAGGTAAGCTCTCTATATAAGCTTACAGACAATTGTGTAAATCTTCAGCCATTAAAGAGAAAGGAGAAAAAAGCCATCCTCATTACACTGCTGTCATTTACTCTTCATCTCCTGTCCTCTTTAGCAGCATTAAGATGGGATGTAAATTTGCCAGTTAATGCTGTTAGAAAATGGATGGTTCAAGAAGGGCAGGAATTAGAGATCAGTATTAGGTGCAGATAAGCTCCTTTTCCTCCGCAGTGGCGGCTGTTTAACATTCATGGGAAAATCATCATCAAACAGCGTTATCACAGCTCTGTTGATGGCTGAGGAACTTCATCACTATGATAATTTTTTTTTTATAGCTGTGAGCCAAAAAGCTCCCTTTTATTTCTGCTGTCTATAACTGCGATAGAAGCTTGTTTGTATGGGTAGGGTATTGCAAACTCATAGCTCTTCAGCCAGGTTTGATTTCTTTCCACCATCACTTCCCCCTCAACCCCTTGTGTACCTTGCCCTAAACAGTAATGCTGATAAAAAAAAAAAAAAGAGTGCTCAAACAATCCTTCAAAGAATAACTGATATTTTTATGATCAGTAATTCAAAGTTCGACAAGTGATGCCATTCTGTAATGAAACTGTCATCCATTTTGTTGTGAGTAAAGGGTAGAGACTATAAAGCAAGCAGGCAGGGAAGAAGTGAATATCTAATGTCACATTAACTTGGCCAGGAGATGGTTTAAGGATCACAACATAACAATTTTTTTTTGTTAAGAGCTGCTTTTTTTTGCTTTTTTCATCATCAGGTGAAAAGGTTCACAGCCTGTTACATCTTTTTATCCCCTCCAACCTGAGAGGAGAACTGCATTTCTCTGTATTTTATTTAATCTCTTTTAACTTAAAGATATGTTAGTTCATCTGTAGGTATTTTGCCACAGTGTACAATGTCCAATTTTAAACTTGTCAAATTTGCATAAGGACTCACCTCTAAATGATATTTCTACCACATGCTCAGCCATCTTCAAATGTATCTGAGATGCAGATCGTGGTTGTTCTTCGCCTCGTACTTGGCAGGAGGGAAGATACACAGTTCCAAACTGTATGCATTCTTCCAAGGGAGATAAGGTGCTATTCAAGGAAATTTTTTAATTTATTAAGGTTCTCAGCTTATGCTTCTTTGCAGCTTTGACCTCATTTTTTGTAGTTTATCTGCTCTAAATGACATTTCTCATTTTGAATATAGCTGGAAAACATTGTGCTAAACAGCAATTTTGTAGCCTCCGCAGCACCACCTGATAATTTTGATATTTCCACTTTGAATTCAGTATTGATTTGATTACTTAGGTAATTTACTTTTGACACAAGCTCATTCCTTGTCTTTTCCTGAGCAGAGACTTCCAATCATGCCATGTTGTGCTGAATTATGTTTGGAGTTTAGAGATAAGGACTTTTGTCTACTCGAGACTCAGCTTAGGCCACCAAACTCATTTCCCATAGGAGGAGGGTTTGGATCCAGTCAGGAACCTAAAGGTGAAAGGCTAGTGCTTTATAATTTAAATATTACCATATAAACATAAGTTTAAAGCAGATATTTTGTGTTTGGGGGAACGCTAGAGTTATTTTGAGTGTAATTTCAAGGAGCTCTTCCCTAAGGGAGAAAGGGGCCAAAGAGGCCCCCAAAGCTGCTGACTTCCAGAGATCCCGGTTGTCCCCAGGGTGGCCCCTTGCTTCTGATCTAAGCTGCCAGGCTCCTTCTCAGCCTGACTGTCATCATCAGGAACAGTGCCAGGAGAGCCTTCCCAGGCTGCCGCCCTGGCTCTCCCCAGTGTCACCAGGCTCCTGCTGGAGCAGGGGTTTGAGGAGACGGCAGGACAAAGCAAGCCTTCCTTTGCTAAGCTTCAAATCAAGGGAGCTCTCAACTGTGGCCAGAATGGGGTGCTGGTCCCAGGAATTATTATACCCTGGCATGAAATCATTGTACGTCTTCATGACAAAACAAGGCTGTAACAAAAAAGGCATCCTCGTCCGGATTGCTGTTAGGACAAGAAGCTTATAGCTACTATGGGAATCCAGCTAAGGCAACTCTACTCTTTCTGTGTAAATGCCTCACAGACTGGAGATGGTTTAATTTTTCTTCAGAGGGAAAGTTTGTTTCTTCTTCCAAGTTTCTGAAAGGAATGGTCACAGTATTATCAAAAGAATTTTCCAGGAACCATTACAGGCTTTTGAAAAGGTGAAGGATTTGTGGTGTTCGTATTTGAGGGGTTTGTTTGTTTCAGCAGGATAATAAAAATTATTATGGAAACTTGTTATAAGTACCAAGCAAGGTCTGTTTTGGAGCAGTTCTGTCACCATTACATGCTTCTCATCCTTATTCCTTGCTTTTTAAAGCAGGTAACTCTATCTAGTTTCATCAGCAAGGGGTGTAGAAGAATAGATTTTTAAATTTTTGTACTACTGAACTGGATGGGATTTTAACTTGCAGTAGCCATACAGTTTTCTTTCTGTGATGAAAGGGAGGAAGCTTGTGTTACCATAACATTGACCTTAAGATACTGTAGTATTGTTAAAAAGACACGTCTTCTAGCCTTTTCCAGACTGTGTGAAGCATGTGAAATGGGCAAATATATTGGGGTGGCTTAGCATTGCTTCAGCATGGCTTCATGACCCATTTAAGTGTCCTGGGTTATATTCACTTTTTCCTGGGACATCATAGTTTCTTGTATGGTTCATTTTAAAATAACTTGACTACCAAAAAAAAAAAAAAAAAAAAAAAAGAAGAAGAAAAGGAAAAAAAAAAGCCTTGGGTTCACAAGAACAAAAGACAATGATTGTAATTTGCCTCTGCCCTTTAGCAAAGCAATCAGCAATTTTCTAGTATTTTACAGTCATCCATCTAGCTATCTATTCATCTTGTAATACCCTTACTTTTTCTTGGAAATATTCAAATTTATTAACCTTTTAGTAACTGGTAACCATTAAAATGCTGTCTAACAAAGAGGAAACTTGTTTCTGTAAATTGTGTGCAATTGTGTGCAAATTTATTGGTTTACTTCCTTTTCTGTAGACAAAAGTTGACAAATTGTTGCCACTGCTAGTTGCTAGCTGTACTGCTTTGGCTTCCACATTGGCAGGATGGTAGATATTACCTGGTTTACAGTACAGCTAATACTGAAGGAAATGTAGATCTGTTAATCTCCAGCAAAGCTGTCTCTTTGTTTGAAGTTACGTTAGTCTCATTAAGAAGAGTCTGGAATTGAAAAGTGAGACTGTTCAGCTGCCCCAGCCTGTTTCAGCAGTGCAGGGAGACACAAGGCAGTTTGTGCTGGCTCACTGGACTTCACTGGAATGTGAAAAAGATGGGAGGATCTTCCGTTATGAGAAGGCTAAGGGCTTAGGGAGGCAGTGCATGCCTACTCATGGACTGGTTTTGTCGTGGTTACTTAGGAGGTTTTTCTCAAGCAATAATAGAGCACATATTCATCTATATTCATAGAAATGGACTCTCTATATCCCTGGTAAAAATTACAATTCATCATTCTATATTTTCTGAAGTATGATGCAAAAATACCTGATCAAACTCTGCATTACCTAACTTGGACACTGACAGCAACGTATGTACATCAACACAGTGCTTTGCTGGCTAATCAGCCCTGGGCTAGCTCAGTATTGCAATGGCGTGTAGACATAACCAACAGTCTTACACTCGATGCTTGGGAAAATATAGCACTTCTGTTTTGAAAAGGAAGATGCTTTGTGCCTCAGTTATTTGTTCCGTACATACTACAAACCCATTGACTGCTCTTGGCTGAGTCTTGAAAAATTGAAGTATAGATTCAAAAGTGGGCCAGACTGTATCAGAAAGAACAATTTAAATAAGACTGGGCTCCTAGCTGTATAAACTATAAAACTAGGCACTGATCAGATTTCTGTAGAGGGCAGAACCGCAAGAAGCTGCGGTTTGATGGCTGCTGTAAATATGGACCAGTCTTGGATGGAAACAGTAGGACTGTTTTGAGTAAGTAGATGCTAAGACCTGACCATGAGTGGCAACAACTCATCTGAGTTCCAGGAAGGTGAACTTACTCAAATTGTGTCCAAGTTTGATCTTAAATCATTTATTGTTTTTTCGATTTCCTGAGAAAGTTTCTGACTCCGTCAAGACAGTTTTCTGGGCAGAATTTCCTAGGACAGAGGCTCACCTGAGCTGACATTGCCCAGTGAGGGTATTTAGGGATTCTGCAGTGTCACAGAGCCCTGAGGCTGTTCTTGCTCCCGTCCTTTTCCAGGCATAAACTCCCCTTTTGCCAGGCATGACTATTTACCAGAGTTTACATTTACTAATCTTTGTGCCTAGAATCTGTGCTGCAACCTGTGGACTTGTATGTGTTTGTTCATGCTTCATTTATGCACTAGGGCAGAAAAGATGCAAACGACTAATGCAGAGCACTGCTGAGCTTTGCACTCTAATACCTCTGGCTGTCCACAGCCACTGTATTCTGCAGTGGCAGGGACTATGTGTCATCTTGTCTCAGTGGCTTATGTATATACTGGGATAACCAGAAACTAAGCAACTTTTGGACATTTATCTGTAACCTTTAATAATTTGCTATGCATATCCACTCATTCCTTTGTTATATTATCAATATTCTGCAGTGCTACTGGTTTTAATAAGAAGCCTTTTCACTGGTTTTCTTTGTTCTAGTCATCTAATCTCCTAATGGAAGTTTCTAATTAAATTCCTACAGCCATTTTCAAACTGTGTTTTGAATAACAAAGTCTTGCAAATGCTCAAAGTATATCTCACCCCTGACTTTGATGCCCTACCTTCCAAAGAGCAGTGGAGAAGTGTTGCTGAGAACCTATCATCTCAGCTGAACAAGAAGCATATAAATGGTATGTTCCCTATACAGGAGATAATGCAGGAGGTATAAGAAAAGTCTTTCAGGGTCTCACTCATAGTTCTAATGAACATTGGACTGATGAAGAAGGAATACCATGAATTCGTGGAGCAAGGAGCAATTTCCTGATGGACCTAGTGCTCCACAGAAGCTGAGAAACCAGGATCACCAGTGAAATTCATTACTTCTCTATCCAAACTCCTCTCATTTGGGTTTGAACTTTACCCACTGGGAGCAGCTAAGGGTTGAATTACTGTAAGTGGTATCTCATCAGCAATCTTCAGCTACTGCTGAAGCAGAAAGGAAAAAAGTGAAAAGAAAAAGAAATGTCAGTCAGTTCATAAATATGATGAATATGATAAATATGAATATGATGAATATGAAAGACTCTGTTTGTCTAATTGATCCTTTTATTAATCCCAGGAAATATTGCAATTGGCATGTGGCATCATTTCCAGATGGATCAGCAGCAGTACACAGAGAAACCTAGTTAGCAAAAGGTATTTCTCAGTGTTCATGCCTGCATGTGGTTCCCAGAAATTTCTGCATGCAGACCTGGTCATCCTCTGGCATGCAGGTGAATGTTCTTCATTCTGCAGACTTGATGTGAAAGCCTCAGCCAAAGCTGCCACTTTCTCCCCTTACTCTGAAGCACTGTTACTTTCCTACTTCTCCTGTACACCTGCAGAGGATATTGTTTTGGCCAGAATAAGATGAGCACAGGTGGTAACATAATGCACATTGCATTTAGATTTAACACCTGTTGCACATAGGGCTTACGAGTTTTAATCTGTTTTATTCAAGTTTTTGGCACTTTAGTTTTCTACTTTTTTTTTTTTTTAAGTGGTTTAATAAGTGGACAAAGAGCATCAGCAGATTTATTTAGAGGTGTTCAGATTTGTCATCAGGGGCCTGCTCACAGAGTGACTGTGCTTCAGAAGTGATTTTTTCTTTTTGCAAAAGTATATATGCATAAATAGAAAGGTTCACACATTTTACAGATGTATAAATTCAGCTTTTTTTATTTTAGAACTAATACCCCAATCAGCTATGGCCATTCTTACCTGACAATCACAAAGATAATGTGGATTCCATGCAGAGTTGACTTGAGGGGTTAGGTAGTTTGTTTTTAAATGCTTCTGCCTTTCCCGGGTCTATGGAATGAACCAGTAGGTGAAGTTAGATAGAAATGCCTGATACCCACTGTGCAGGCAGCATGAGTTTATGTCTTTGTGTCTTGTGTCAGGTACTGACTGGTTCCAGATTTGCTACTCCTGGCGTTTTATTGCAAGCATAGAACAGTTTCTGTGTTGAGATTAAATCCCATGTAAAATGAGGAAAAGCATTTGAAATTCACTGTATGAACAGTGCTCAGTACTCAGAAATGTCAACATTTCTCCCTCATAATTCACTACAGACTTCAGTCCAGCACAGCACTTTAGCAGCTATGCTTTTAATTTTTTTTAATTTAACAATGCAATAGACTCTTTAAAAGTAAGTTTTATGAGCTACCAGGAAAAAAACTTGTAAGAAAACTAGTTGGAAAAGACTGTCAATCTAATGGGTTTTTGAATTCCATTTAGCTCCATTCACAGCACTCTTTTCACGATCATCTGAAACAAACTCTATTTAGTCCAAAACATTCCTTCTGAACTTGGAAATTGTATTCCCACACTGTGCTAGGAGAAAATTTTGCAAATGTGATATTTTGTGAAAAGCAAAGACAGACAGAAAAGTGTTCAGTTTTCCAGTATGTTTGTGAATAAATTCCCTTACCTTTTTCCCCAAATAAAAAGACCTGTTATCTCCGTGGAGGAGACTCTCCACTACAGAAAACTGAATGCCTCATCAGCGATGTAGATTTCAGGACAGACAGTACATTGCCTGTAAACTTGAAGCTCAGATGACAGATGGAAACCAGATAAAGTGAGTGTGCCGATCACTGCAGAGAGATTAGACTCTGTAATTTGCATCTTGTCGTCCAATAACGTTTGCTCCATTTTTGCCTTCCCATTTACCTGAGCTTTAAACACAGGCATTTGAGGCCTGAACTTATATGCACTTTATTTATTCAAGTGGAATATTTCCGTTTAGCTGGATTTTAATTCTACACCTCATAAAATACAAACACTTCAGGGAAAGTGTGTCAACATTTCTGCTCCCTCAAAATTCACCACGGAGGCTTCTATCTGACACAGCACCCTAGCAGCTATGCTTTTAAGTTTTTGTATTTAACAATCCCAAGTACCTCCAGTGTCTTTTTGAGGACTCCACTCTAAACCATGTGTCTGAAAAATATCTCCTCTTCCCCAAAGTACTAGGCCATTTTCTAGCTGGCTAAGCCTGTTCCCCTTGAGAAACAGACAGGATGGGGCTTAGGGACCTTCTGAAGGGCCACATGCCCCAGGCACTGCGGAGGTAGGTTGACATTAGCTAGCCTGCACAAATATTTACTTGCATCTTTGCCGTTTTGAAATTCTGCCTCTCTTGTTTACTCTTCTTTGTCCCTGCCTATCATGTTTCTTTCCTGGCTGTTGCTATTAGTATGTAATCTTTCTATTCTGTGTCCTGAACTAAAACACCTTTGTGGTTCATTGTCTGAAAGACTCTTTATTATTAGACATAAATAGCATTGCTAGTGCCTTACACATAACTATAGCATCGCTATTGTTCGTATGAGGCGCCCAGCATGCAACACAACACATTCTGTCTGTAGCCAAAGGCTTTTACTGCTGGGCATTGCAAGGACAGTGTGCAGCTGACCTCAGGTTAAAGACTTCATTTGATCAGTTCTGTATGTAAAGATTTGTAGGAGTGGAAGAGGAGGAGGTCGAAGCAGGGACACCAATGAAAAGCTGGCTTTCCTTACTTTTGCATTGTTTTCACTGGAGTATTGTGAAATCCCATTGGGTAGGAGATGATCTTGTCTTTTAGCCTGTGTAAATGGTACTGGCTGTTTGTCACATTGTACATGACAACAGAATATTGCTTGAAATGCTTAAAAACCTGTTCTGGGATGGTAGAAGTAGGATGATTACAAGCATGTGCTCTTTAAACAGGTTTCTCTAAATTTGAACAAGATCATGTTGAGGAATTTGCATATTTTCCCATCCATCTTGAACAGAAAATGTTTCATTTCGAACAGTTCTGCTTGCTTGTAAGTTGAAGACATTCACCACCAGTGGGACTGAGACCTTATCCCTCTAAGGAGGATACCAGAGAAAACTGGTTTCAGCTTACTGATCTTACGATCTTGTGGTGGATCTTAGGATCCATTTCTAACTGTGCCTCTAGAGGAAGGTGCAAAAATCCTCATGAACAGCTGTTCAGAGAGGAAGGAGTTTTATCACCCTTGTCTTGGGGTTCTGTATAGTCCAGTATACTCTGATCAGCTGAGCCATTGAGTACTTTCCCATACACTGTGGAAAGAACCCATCTTGAGGGTCATGCGGGCTCTAGCACTACACGCAGCTCAAACCTTAAGCTTTTTTTTTTAGTAGCAATTAATGAGAATCGTGATCTAGAAATTAAAATGGTAATGAGCTTTTAGGATAATGAAAAAAGCTTGCAAAGACAAGAAAAAGCATTTGTGGGTCTCCAAGTCACGTTGCTCCCCAAATACAAAAGCAGATGTTAGCCTTGGCTGGAGTGAGACATATTGACTCATTTCATTGTGCACAAATCTGTTAAAGCACCCATAACCCTTAAGACATACAGAAAGATGGGGCACTCATGTCTCCAGCCTCATAATCTAGTGTTCTTATCAATAGCTTTGTTAATTTGTGGCTGATAAATGAGTATACTCATTTTGGTTTGATTATTTCTTCCTTTGTTTGCACATGCTTAATATATTTTAAAATGTACCAGTACAGAGTGATGGACAGTCAATGATTTAGGAGCCCAATAAATAGCTAATGCAGTTTAAATCTGTAGAAAAGAATGTCTTTTTTTTTATGTGACTCAAACTTGGAGCAATTTGGGTGAAATTCAACATAATTGCTCCAAATTAAAAATAAGTGCAAGTATATTATTTTGATCCTTCCCTCTTTTGATCAGTGCTAACAAGAGTAATAACATTTTGAGGAGTTTTACTCATTTTTTATGAGCAACCTGGTTGCTTTTTTGATGATTGTGTGACACTTTGCAAGTCTTACAAGTATCCAAGTGTAACAATGAAGCTTCTCTCTGTGTCAAAGACACCTAAGAACATACAAGAGTTTGGTAGGCTTTTAAGCTTGGCCTGATAAGCAATTCATGAATATTGTAGCTAGACTATGCTCCTCACTGTTAGCTGAATTGATATGTTGAATAGATGTCCAGTTTTTTGCATCTGAATTGAAAGTAAATTTCATTTGTGAGGGAAGGGGGAAGAAAGCATCATTCAGAAGAAGAGACTTTGGTTTTGAAATTGTTTTCTTTCTTTTAACATATACGGAACATTCATCTATTTGAAGTCTGGTTCCCAAATATAACAGGTTTTATCTCAGAGGCAAGAAAAAACATGGTAATTTAAAAAAAAAAAAAACAAACAAACAAACACAACATAAAAACTGAACAACCAAAACAAAATATATTTTAAACTGTTTCCAAGTGTTTTGAGTTGTTTGGGCATAGGCGGTACCTACATTTGGGGTCTAGTGGAGAGTCGGGGATATTTACAGTATATCTTTTCTTTTTCTCTGATTTTGTTTTGTGAGCATAATTTGAACCTACCTCATTAAACAAACATATATTCTCACAAACATGTTCCTTTTGCATTTCATGGCTGTAGCTTATCACTCTTCATATTCGTTGGCTCACTACTCTATTGACTTCTTAAAAATTTGAAAAAGTTTGTGAAAAAAAAAAAAAAGAGTCTTGCTCTCACCAAACAACTTTGAGAAACTCAGTGGGAGTTTTCAAAGGTGTTGGTGTAAGGAAAGTGCCCAATTTGCATTACATGTCTAAGGGATTTGTGAGATTAGCTTCCTCGTTCAGCTTTGAAAAGCCTGCCTTGAAGACTCAATCTCACAATTCAGTATGAGGAAGAGGAAGAAGGTCACAGATTGCCATGTCCATGGTATGGATGGTACCTATATCATCAGGGCAGCCAAGTACCCTGCGATGGCTGTTAGAACCGATCTCGCAGAATCTCCCTGTTCCTGAAGCTACTGAGAAAAATGCTTCACAGGCAGCTGGGAGTCTTAACAGCACAGCAGGGTGTTTTGTTCCTAAACCCCCTGGTCACCTAATGAATGTGGGGCTTTATCCTCCCTATCTAATGCAATTGTGGATGTGCTTACAAATAGTTAATTTTTTAGTGTGTTGGACATGGATGGCTCTCTTGCCAACCTATACATGCAAGCTATCTCCGTACATTGAAGTTATGGGGGTTTTGATCTACCTAATGAGTAAAAGAAAGCGACCCTTAGAAGGAAGCCTGTACTGCAAGCCTGCCTGTGAGAAGCTACTTGTGAGAATAAGGTTTTCAGGAAGGGAACGGGGCAGGGGGGTCACGGATAAAGACTGCCTCTTCCAAACGGGTTTACGAAAGAGATACAGTGCACCATATTATCTAACAACGCTCTCTGCCTTTTCACTCAGGGAGACAGACATTAAGGTGCATTAGTCCTATCATTTGTATGTCTGTAAATATCAATAAAGTATGTTATTTGGCATTCACATTTACACAATGAAGGACGAGGACTATCCTTTTCAGGCAATTTCAGAGAGCCATTCACAAACAAAAGCTCAGTAATTTAATCTTTCAAAAGCTCAATAATGCTAAGTTCAAAATTGCAGGTTTTAAACTAATGTACCTGATAAGTAATGATGACAGAATTTAAAAGGTCCATTATTTGGTAATCTAATATTCCCAATCCCAGTTATCTGTCAAAGAGAATACTCTCCCTTAAACAGCGCTAATGTGTTCACATCTACATTAATCTCTTAGGGAGAAAAGAAGCATTCTTTACGGGCTTTATCTGTTTCCAAATGTCTGACTCCACAAGGAGCCATTTCGCACTGCTGATGAGGCTATGTAAATGACTCAAATGTCTTTGTAGGATAGGTGCGATTTCTTACGGATACACGCGATACGGTATTACCGAGAGGCACTCCCCGGCCAGCCAGCCAGCCCTCAGTGTTCCTTTACATGCTGTGCCTAGTGCCTTTGAATCCTCTGCTGCTTCTCCACTCCAAAACAAACATCACGCTTACGGGTTTGCCCCTCACCTGCTTTTCTTGCATGATACGCTGCTTTTCTGTGCAGCACAAGTCTCTTCTGTCGCGTCATCTCCCATCCGTACTCCGAAGACTGTCGTGTCTTCTCCCATCCGTACTCCGAAGAGTCCTGAGGCCGTGGTATCGGTGTGACAACATTCGCAAGGAGAGAGCTTGAAAGAATTGCGCCTCTCCTTTTGAGGACATTCTATATTAGGATAATATACAAGAGTGTTAGGATCAGGTGTACTACAACTGCCCGTGGACTCTGAATTCATGCAAGGATACATAGGATGGCATAGGGAAATGGTGTCACTGTGTGTTTTCCTTGGTCTTGCAGGCAAGGCTCCTTCCTCTCAGCTTACCTGCTCTCTAAATTTCTCAGCATGCAGCTCAGCTCTTTAAATCTCATTACTAGAGATGGTTTTGGCCTCAAGTAAGCCTGAGTCAGCCCTGCTCCATTCTAAATTTAGGCCGATGCAGGACTTTTTAAAGGGTGTGTGCAATAGCATAAAAGCAGTCACTACTTCAGGAATCATGTACTTTTTCCTGGCTGAATTTTTCAAACACGCGTCCAAGTAGAACATACATAAATACACAGAGTTCTTTATGTTTCTTACATCTTACTCTGTCTTGATTTTCAGAACTTAATGACAGACACCACAAAGTGACCCAGAAAGAAACTTTTATGAATCATTAAGTATATCAATATAAAAGCTTCATTTGCAGTGCTGCCTAGAGCAGTGAAACAATGCAATTTCTCTCTGGATCTTATGGAGCAGCACGTAAATACACTTGGCATAGTGCTGTAAAAGAGTTCTGAAGGTGGTGCTGACTCAAAGTTTTTTGTACAATTCAAAGAAAAGGATAAATGTTCAGAATTGCAGTATTGTTGAGAAAATGTAGTTGTTCACAATGTCTGCAGGCTATTGGTTTGCGAAAGTAGTTGAGTGGAAACTGCTTTTTAAAAAAACTCCTATCCTGAGTCAGGAAAGAAAGTCTCATGTTCACATGTGAAAGCAGCTCTGTTTAAATTTAACGAGTGAAAAAAAAGGTCCAGTTCAAGGTATAGTAGCTATCTGTGCTTAATGGAGTTAGTGCTATGAATCAAGAAAGAGTGTATATAAAAACATTATTAAATTGCATATTAAAATTATTAAAAGAATATGTCACATTCCATATATTAGATGTTATGAATGCAGTGTCTGAAATAAATAGATATGGTATACTTGTGTATGTAAACCCCACCAAGACCATTAATTTCAAGGTTTGTTTTTGCAGCCTTGGGGATTTTTTTTGTTATCCTTGGAGAAAAGGAAAAAAATCTACTTCTAAGAATTTCAGAACAGCATAACCTTAGGAGAATGTAATGTAAAATATATCCCTAAGAAAGCTGAGAGTTGCCTCTAGCTGGATCACACACATAGAAAAACTATTGAAGTCAGTTCTATAGTGAGACAGCAACAAAACTGATCCCTTAAAGCAGATGGGTGACAATAGCTAGTCATACATGGCTGGTTCAAAACAACATGCCACCACTGGTCAAAGAGCAGAACGTCTTACTAGCACCTGCCGAAAGCTGGGAGCTGCGTTTGCTGCTGATGTAAGTGCTGCCTATGGAAACTGGGCCTAGGAATCCAGTAAATACCAGTTGGTCAAGGAACAGGATTTATTTCAATTAGGAATATCATCATGATGGGGAAATTAACAGACTATTTCTGTGACACATATGTGACCCTGCAGAAGCTAAATTTACTGTCAGAAACAAATGCCTCTGTATACTAAGACATACATTCAATACCTGGCTTGAGACTAACAAGCAGTTATCAGCCAGCTCCAGGAAAGCTCTTAAGCAGGTGTTTAAATCTGCATTCATATTTAAGTGTTTTGTTGAATCATGGCAAGGGCAGCATGATATCAGCATGACATGTGTAACCCTTGTGTAAACATTCAACTTACGCATATACGCGCTCACCCCAGATGTAATGCCCTGCCTGCCAGCCGAAGTATCTGCTGCGACTGAGTGTACAAAAGGCACAAGTAGAAACTTAAGAAATGTTTGCTGTCTCCCTAGTAGCATTTTACTCCTGTTTTTCCTCTATGGAAGCTTGTAGGGAAAGCTGGCCCTTTTCATCCCATTTGGCATGTTAAGCATTTCTTTGGTGATGTTTTGAAAGGCTTCGGAAGATTGCAATACGTTTTGCTTGCAGCTGTATGATTCAGAGCAGTTGTCATTTTCACCGAAGTCATCTCAATGCCATGCATTACATGGGAAGATCAAATCTTTTGTATGTGGCACTGAATTAGGAGAATGTGCAGAATATTCTTTGTGTTTCTCTGATTTACTTTGACCTTTCGAACCCATGGAGTGCTCAGTTCCCACCTGATATATTGTAGCTGATTGCCACAGATAAATTGATCTTTATCTACAAAAAGAGATCTTTTCTTTAGCTAGCATGAAAGCATCTTCCCAAATGATGTTTAAACAACTGTATATTGAAGAGCCTTTGCAATATCAGTAATTAAATGTGTCAGAGAGTTTGTTAGGTGTTTTCTGTATTTCTAGGTAATTCCCTTTCAGTTCCAAACACTACTTAACAATTAATTTCTTCCTTTACTTACTTCTTTAGTATCTCAGCTTTTCCTTTCTTTCATTGTTTCACTGCTCCCTTGGGTGCTTTTAAAAAGCTCTTTTCAATGTTTGTTTTGATTCATTCTGCTGTTAAATATCAGACTTTGCTCCAGTTTAGTTCAGCTAGCCATCAACTCAAGCGTACAGATGTTTTCATTTTTTAGGCTGATCTTTCTGTCCTTCTAACAGATGACAGCCAGTATCCACAACTCAATCAAAAACCTGTTCCAGGCCTGCCTTAAAAGGTCTGGATTTCTCTTCATGCTTGTGGATTTCCCCCCTTCCTTTCTTTTTTCCTTTGAATTTGCTCTACAGGTCTTTAGCTCCAGCTAGTGGCTTACTCCAAAATGCAAATTTTGTCCAGTGCCTTAAAAGAAAGCAGAAAGGTGGGGTTTTATTGTAATTCTTACAGTGTTCTGAAGTGTATGTTGAAAGGGAGAATTATTCAGAGGCATTAGTCCTTCCTGGCTAATTTGAGTTAACCCACAAATTCTTTAAAATGTAATACATACGCACCTTTTTCAGATTACAAGTTCCTGTGTTATCACATTGGGCCAAATTCTGCCCTCAAGTGTAGGCTTGTATAGCTCTTCTGGACTTCAAAGGGAGCTGCACGTATGTGTCTTAAAGCAAAAAACCAGATGTTTTATCAAATAAAAAGCTTTACCTTAGCTCCTACTTTGACTCTGCACCCTTGTTATTGAGAGTTGGTTTAGCCTTTGTACCACGTGCAAGAAAACTAGAAAGCCTTTATTTTTAAGTAAGGTTTGAGATTTGCACCCAGCTTTGGTGGGATCTCATTTCTCTGGGGACTCTGTAGTGCACGTGGATCTCTTCAGGCTCTGGGAGTCCCCTGCTCAGGCCGAACACCGCCGGTGACAGAAGACCCTCTTGTGTGACCCCTTTGGCGTACTGTCCCTTGGAGGAGCGCGAGATGTAAGCCTTGGGGCTCCCAGTGGAAAGAGGGGTGAGTGCCCCTGCTGAAAGTCTCTCTTAGGTGAATTTGGGCTATGGCCCAGCAGGTGCAGCCATGTCCGGCTTTGGTAAATCTGCAGTCACAGGCAGGGAGTGTTTGAGAAGCTGAATACTGGGGTGGAGGGAAGAGGATTGTTTCTGGTGACAAATGTTTATGTCTTAATTCAATTAATTCACACAGACTGCCCTAATCTTCAGAATGTTAATTTTGAATGGTAAAAACAAAATGCAGTTTAAATTCACAGAATCCCACACATCACTTTCTCCTCAGTTTTCAACTGGAAGTTTCACTGCAAGTGAAGGTAAAATCGGTGTGATTTAAAACTCGCTTCTTTCCCTCACCCCTCGCTCCCACCCCAGGAAGAAGTATGTATATCCATAGTCTGCAGAATGAAAGCACATGGGCAGACACAAGTCGAGCTTTGTTGTGTGACTCTCAGCGTTGGCACCAATACAGATATGGCTGCCTTGGCAGCACTAGAGGAAACCCATTTGAATTCTACAATCCTCTTGTTTAAACCCAAAGACTCAAATGTCTGTTGTTTGTTCAAAGACTTTTATTGTTTCCATTTCATTACTTGGTGAACTGGATACTGGGACAGGTGTGTCTACAGTCTGTTCATATTGACTGTCCATCTAAGATACCAGATAACATGATAATGCATTCCTGGGTTTCACAAACTTTGTCACTTCTGCCATAAAACCCTGGCACCTAGTGTAAATAAATATATCTGGAGTATAGTAAATTCGATCCAGGTCTCTCTCCAAGGGCAGTAATCTGTTCCTGAAGGCCTAACCTTCCTCATCAGTCAGAAATTGTGCTAGTCCTACACTATTGATTCAATCCTTTCCTGAAGGTGAGCAAAGCACCAGAGTACATTAAGAGATTTTATGTCAACATCTCAAATGTAGCTTTTGCCATAGCTGAAGCCTGCAAACTAAACAACATATATACTGTGCAACGCAGAGAATACCTGTATGTGTTCTGCCATGATACGGATAGAGCTGTATCTCTGCTTTGTCTGGTTTTGTACCTATACACAAACTCACATATACGCACAATTTATGTGTGCGTGTATATATATTTATATAAAAAAGTATGCATCTGCACACAGTCTCCCACCGGTTTGTTGGATTCCTTATCTCTCATAAACACTTTCATTTATTTCCAATATAAATGTTCAGAGAGCAGCAGAACAAGTAGAATTGTTAAGTGCTTCCCAAGGTTCTGTTGTCAGCGAGTGCAATGTTATACCAAGGCAAAAAATAACATATTAGTGCTGTAATTTTCTACTGAGTGCACCAACAACACGCTTGGGACGCATGCATAAGTCTATTGATCCACTAGGTCAGGGACCTTAAAATATTTGAAATTGTTCTTTAGAAAAATAAAATAACCCACACTTTTTTTGAATTACTGTGGCTTTCAAAGTCCATATAAAGTATTACGCAAGGAGACAAAGCTATTTTACCAGGCAGGCAGATATTCCAAATTACTGGTTCTTAACAAGCATGGTAATACATCAGTCAAAAGCAATAAATTTAAACTTAATGAAATCTCAATTTGCCTACAGTGCATTTCACTTTGACATTTTCTACATTGCCACGGTGCTTTGATAAAGTTTTTTAAAATGCAAAGAAAGTGTCTGTAAGGCTAAAGAGCAGACTTGGTGCCATTGTGCCCAATGGAACATTACAGTACTTAAGTTCCATCACTATATGCCCTGTGGCAGACTAAGCCTGAGTGCTAACATAGGTTCAGTTTTCATTATCATCATGTGATTATCCACTTTACTGCATTTAACTGATAATACAACTACCAGCTCACCTTAAAAGAATTAGCTTGGAGGTTTCATTGCTTTCCAAATGGAATTCATTTGACAAACAAATGACAATTAGCCCAGTCTCCCTGTTCTGTGTCAGGATGGTTTTTGATTGAACCTAGACCAATTTACAATTTTTAAATGAGTTTAGACATTTACATTTAAAATGTCTAGAGGAAATTAGCCTTGGGACATCTAACAGCCAAAATGCTTTTTGAAGTTGATTATTATTTGATCTAGTACCCTCTACCTGTACATTTTGTTCTGACTTCAAAGTTTTGGAATGAAAATGCCACCTACACCTCAAAGCATAGGGAAAAACTTAAAAGCAGTTTTACTCATTATGTTATGCAAAGAAACCTATATTTTAATATTCGTTTAATATGGTTAGTTAGCTTTAATGACACCAGTTTGACAGTGTCATAGTTTTCGAATATAAGGCCTTGATTGAAGTTTCCTGTGCTTGCCGGCGTTTTTTTGTAGAATGAAAGAGTATCTTTTGAAGGTGAGATTCATATGCCCCACACTACCATTCTGCCACAGATAGAAATGTAATCATTTACAGATTAATGCATGTCTTTGTACAGAGTAAAAAATATGTTGTCATTTCTATATTATTCTGTGTATCAAAATCTTTATTGATGTTTGTTTTCCTGCATACCAAATTTGTCCAACTATATTTATATTGGTCTTAAAGCAGGAGGGTCTCCTTATGAAAAAAGGGTTGTCAGTAGTTCCATTATAAATATGCAGGCTCAGATAACACAGCCATGAAAATTGGGCTGAAATTAGGCACGTGGTATCTCAGCCTTGAGGTAATTTGGATCATACTATTTTTATTTTGTAGTATTAATTTATACATTTTTGTAAAGTTAGGAAACTGTACATTTGGCCACTGTAAAATTATGAGCATAAAAATAAGTGCTGTTGCTTTTCTGGGTTCCGAGTCCTTAAAGCTCCTCTCAACGCCTATGGGAGTCTTACAACTTTCAGAAATAGGTCTGTTTTATTTTAACAAAATCACTATTTGGCTTTCAAGCAGTAATGATCGCTTGGGAAGTATTTTTAAAAAACGTTTCATGACTTTCTGATGTATGTACTTTGTATGAGCATACAATGTTATTCACAAAGTATGCTCTTCTATCATGAATAAATATAATTTTCTTATAATAGTTCATAAAAAACTACTCAACAGGGTTTTAGGCTTCTAAGGCCTCAAGTTAAGTGTCCAAATACAGCTGAAAACAAATGAGATTTTAGGACAGGCTCTGTTGGAAACCTAGGTCTGAACCAGCAGCACTAGTATTTTCTCATCCCATGGTTATGTTTGAAGAATCAAAGGAATCAAATTTTCTTGAGGAGTGAAACAACCTTGTATCATCATACCAGTATTGTCTAAGCAAGTAAGTAATACCAGCTCCTGTGGGTGTCTATGTGATATCAGCTGCTGGTGTTCAAAAAATTCTGCTTTACTACATGCATAGAATATTGATTTTTGCCAGTCCTCAGCTAATGTCCAGGCTCAACTGGGATCTATAGGTTAGGTCACATTTGTCATCTGAGAGAATTGACCCAGTAGACCTAAATATTAAGCCAGATCCATACAAATGTAATGGCAGCTGTTGATTTGAGAGGGAGCAAGATGATGATGACACCCTACTCTTACCTTCTTAGAGCAGCCTCCCGAAAATAAGGTGATGATGGGATCACTTTTTTTGACAGTCATGTCAGAGTGTCATTCCCCCTTGGCACAGGGAAAGATTTAGGATAAACTTATGCCTCTTTTGCCAACTTTGGAGGCACACCGCTTGGCTTACTGGTTTTGTGCATTCCCTCTGCAAGGCATGTAATTCTGCTTCTGCTTTGGACGTGAAGCCTGAATGCCTAGTTTAGATTTCTGAATTTTGCTGTGAGGGCTCAGTGATTAAAAAGTAAGTGCATGAGTCTTAGGCAATTTGGTAGCTAAGTATCTTTGGGGGCTTGAATCTTAGTCTTCCATGAGTTAGTCCTTGAAGAGGACAAAATTCGTGGCCTGAAACGTTTCCTTGAGTGAAGATTTCTTAGAAATAGAGAAAATTAAAATCAGTTAATGACCTGGGAAGAACCCTTGGGCAGACTGTGTCGGGCCTGCAATGATAGGGGCTTGAAAACGTGAGCAAATTTCAGCACATCTAGGTCTGTCTCAAAATGTATCATTCCAATCAGTTCGAAGTGATGCTGCCACAGTCTTTCAGAAATAGTTATTTATATATTTTCTGTGTCTGCTATACTCTATGTGCAAGTGCGATAAATACGTTTCAGGTGTGTTTGTTGAGTAAACAGACACCCCAGGGAGAGAGGTCAGAGACCAGCTTTCCTGGGAAATCTTCAACTATTTAATTCAAAATCTGTAATTTTCTACAACCTAAAAAGCACATCTTTAAAAGTAGATAATAAAATCCTCAAGTATGCAAGAGTGAGTCTTTATAAGCAGGGGTGGAAGTGCAGTGGGTGGACTGACAGCACTGGAAAATCAGAGTGACTAATCCCTCCAGTATCATCATTTAGAAAAATACTGGTTTTGCATTCCAACTAAAAGAACAACAGTTGGGTTTCTCTCTTGGGAAACTCTTTTGCTTGTAGTACCTGCAATGAATTCTGATAAATTTTTAACGATTTCTTCTCATCAACTCAGAGAATTTAAGTCTGGTTTTCAGTTTGGGTTTTGTGTGCATGAAAATTTGGATGTGAGGAAATGGCATGTGTGGTAGTGTTCCTTTTCTGGCAGCTACAGGACGTAGCCACCTGAGCATGAAATACTCTGCATCTTCAGGGATTCCTGCTCTCATTGCTCACCCATGTGATACAGGTATTTGGAGCATGAAGGAATGAGAGGGGGGAGAGATGGAAGATATTTAGATCTAAACATGCTGCTGTAGAAAGAAGCGGCAGTATTTTTAGAGGAAAAAAATGGTGGAGGCCCAAAGCATGGAGGTCATTGACTTCCACGCTCAAAGGCACCTTTCTGCAACTCCCTGTATCAGCCCGACCTCACAAGAGAACACAACTCTCAGAGAGAGAGGCAAAGAGCAGGATGACTTAGTATTTCTAGGAAAAGTTGGGTTTCATTTATTATTTATAAATTTCATTTTGTACATATCTTTAGGGACATTAAGAGATTAGTAGTCATGCAGTTTGTTCTGAGCATTAATGCTAATCCTCAAAGATAGGTGAAGGGTAATTTCATTAGTTTTTATAAAGGTTTGGAATAAAACTAACCATTCAGTCAAGAGTTTGAAAGGAGACGTTTAGTGCTGTGCTCCCTGCTCTCCCAGCAGGCTCTGCCTCTCACAGGAATGTGTCAGCTCAGACTGGCATCTCAGCAATAAGGGTACATTCCTCAGACGTTGTTTTATGTAAAATAGGTGGGTCCCTCTTTCCTAAATATGTCATATAAAGTCATTGTCTCTGGCATGACATACAGTAGTTCAGGAAGGGAAGCTAATCTAGGAAATAAAGGGATACAGACTATTGATGCCAAAATCAGCAATTACATTGTATGAGATCTCATGAATAATTCCTGAGCTGTGATTTAACATTAATCTGAGTGTTTAGTACAAAGCTAGGCCGACACCAATAAAATGCTGACTGATTTGTTTTAAAATAGTGCTCCTTCAGGCTTCACTACACTGCTTTGAAATGAAAGCTTTTAGGTAATACCTCAACCTCTCCTCTGTAAAACACAGACAGATGCAGTCACGTGACTGCACGCTCAAACTCTACCATTATTTTTTTCCCTTCATTTTGGGCTGAAACCTTTTCCGAGTGCAGTATTTAATACTAGCCGTGATTTAGGCATGTGGGCTTGATAACACAGAGCTTTTCCTCCCAGGGCAAATCTTATCAAAACAAGACTCCTTGGTACTAGATGGTGATATTTGCTCCATATGTGTATTTCAGGAGCAAAGAGGAGGAGACCCTGTGTGGTGAAGCAAGCAGGAAATTACCCAACCAAACATTAGGAGAGCTCAATGCGTTACAATTGCTTCTGCATCATTAAATAATACCGCTTTCTAATGAACATCAAAGGATGATAAATGAATAGGTGAGTGAAACATTAATGACCATCTTGGGAGACACCATACATTTATTCTGAAGCGCTGCCACCTGTGCCCAGGGAATGCACTTACAAGCATCTCCCATCTCACTCACAGCTTCTGCCTCTGCAATAATGGCTTTGCCACTTCATAACGGTAAAGGACTAACTGAATACGTTTGTCTCATCCATTAGCATAGCATGTTTGTTCAATAGAAACCCTCAACCTGGGGGGCTCACACGTATCCCCTGTATGCTCTTTTTAGGAGTTAGGAAAAAGGGTTGCTCTATACAGAGCCAGAGCTGGCATTAGGATGGTTGTTCTGCAATGACTACAGAGCGGTTATATAGTATGCGTCTATCCAGGAGAAATCACTGGCATATGTCTTTCCTAAACATTACAGTGAAAACCTGTTTCTCCCAAATACCTGTTTCAAAACAGCAATCATCTCTGAGCAAGTCAGCATTCCCAATAATAAGTGACACTAACTCACTCTTACCTTTTGCATACCTACTTGCTATCAAGTACAATCTGTACAGCAAAAGGAATTAAGCCATATAAGGAGCATGTGTTCTCCATGGCTATGTTGGATTGTTCTAGAAATAATGGATTTAGTGTGTAGCTGTATGTCCTATATAGCTATATTCATCAGGAAAACTACAATAGCAATACGTTAGGCTGCTTGGGGAGATTGTTGAATCTTCATTTTCATTGTCGAAGGTTTTGGTTTGTGGGTTGTTTTTTTTTTTCCAAAGAAACCAAGCAAGGCAGGCATCTCTGTGATCTGATTTTTGTTTCAGTTCTCCACTCTGATGAGCATTACATCTCATAAAGTTCCTCAGTGTGGAGACCATGAATCAGCAAATCAGCCCTGGCACTATCAGCTGAATGAATGCAATGGAACTGGAGAATAACAAGATGGGCTGCAGTCTTCTGATCTCAAAATGAGAATTTTTTACAAATGCTCTAATGAATGCTCTCACATTACAATGTTTTATATTGTCTGGCACTTAAAAAATAACCCAGTGTCAATGCAAAAACAACTCTGGCTTGAATAGACCATACAAAATATGATGCTCTTTACAAGGAGGGGGATTTCCAACTAAAATGCGCTTTCCAGCACTATGCACCAGCAAGTGTGGGTGGATTGTCTAGTTTTTGTCTTCTGATTCTAATTGTGCTTAAGGATAAGTAACAGTAAGGAACAGGATCTTTGTCTGAATGTCTTGTTTCTTCTTCATATATTTGTTTATATAACTGCCTGGACGTGACTGAGTACCCTGGAACTAATAGTGTGTGGAGGTATTAATTCAGTCTCCCCGTTCCTAATATCAATATTTACGTACTACGCACAGCGGTTTGCATATCTATTGATATACTAACCTATTCTGTCTTGTCTGATCACCACAGCAGGAGGGAAGCACAATAAAATTAAGCAGGAATATAAACCAATCTGCTAGCTGAAGAGCCAGAAGGCTGAGGAGCTCTCTAAATGGGGTAGGAGAGGAACCATTTCCACTCAGCAGCTGTTGATTAAGACAGAGTGTGAGTGGTGTACTGTGAGGGAGGAGAAAGGTAATTCTGTGAGACAGCATCCTGTCTGGGAGAACATTTGCTGCCCTTCACCTTCAGTGTTCGTTCACTCTTCACTGTTCCCTCACTGTCCGCACAGGAATTATGGAGTAACAGCTGAGGATAAAGCTCCAACTCCCAAAGAGAAGGTTTTCTTGCTCTACTTCTTGAAAACTTTGTTTCCAGTTTTGCATCCCAGTGCTTCACCCTTTAATGGAGCGTCCCTGCCTCTCTTGGGACTTACACAGGAAGGAGCGCGGTGCTGAAGTGAGCTGGCAGGATGAGTGCGCGCTGTTCTTGCACTTCTACTTCCATCTGGCCTGACTTGCTGGGAGTGCTTCCTGCCCAGGAGGTGTTCCAGGGCTCTCAAGGGCTCCAGCATGTGGTGTTCACCAAGCTGGATGTTGCACCAGCAGAGATGAATCGCCTTTGGGGCACTTGCCAGTTTTTATTGGCAAATGAGAGCTTGGGAGAAGATGGCTTAGCAGTGGGCACATTCATGGTATGGATGGGTTTGAAAATAATTACCTTTATTGGGGATAATTCAACTGTAGGGCAGGGACTGGAGTTCATGGGTTTTTTAAGGTCTTTTCAGAGCTGTTTGGGGGACTAACTCTCAAAATCCCTCCCTGTCTTTTTATATAAATCTTTGTTAGTATTATTATTTGCCCCAGTCTTGACTACTCATGATATAAAGCAGCCTCAGAACTGATCCAAGTTTTTATCTCTTGGTGAAATTCCCTAGAGTTCTGGTACATTAGAAATGTCACAATAAAGAATATCCAAAATATATCACCTACTACCACTGACATGCCCTAGCATTTAGGAATATCCCAGCACAAATAATTGTACCATGTGATCCTCACAGATACGCAAGGACAAGCTGTCTAATCCAGGAGAGGAAGGAGAAAAGCATACAGTTGTCAACAGACTTAAAAATCTCTATACATTTAAAGTGTGTAGTTGAACTATAGGTAGTTGAGTAAATTCAGTGACTGTTACCCAGGGAAAATTTTAGACATTAAAATTAATGAACAAATGTATGTTTGTAGTTTGCAAAATGAAAGAATGTATGGTGTCAGAAGAGGTTTTATCTTCTGTATATATTTTTTAAAAAATGTAATAAATACAAAGCAAATAGCATTGGTTTATACAAGGGAATATTGAAATCCATTAGGAATGCACTTGGAGTAATCTGATTCAACAAGTCAGTATATTTCTCTCAAAAACATAATATCGGTACTACATTGTGCAAGATGAAGGTTAGATTACATTTCTTGCCAGTGCAATAATTCCCACATCATAAATTCTGATGAAATTATATCAATATATAAAGCAAATGGATGTCTGACCGACCATCGTTTTCTAGTTCTCAGATGTACAAGCTGACATATAAGTAAATCCCCAGCTGCTTTGTGCAATACTATTACAACTGTGCCATTGCCTGGGAACTGTTATTAGCTATCTTGACCAGAAGTGGCTGTTAGAGTTTGTGGTTTCTGCTCTGAATATTAAACTTTGGCATACAAGAGTCCTTATTGTGGGGAGCACTTGGAAATGGTAATACTAAATTGCTTTATATTTGCAGGATTTGATTGCTTCAGATGATACAGGACTAGCTGGTAGGCCTCTCTTACTGCTTGTATTTCCAGATTATAAATCATTCCTTTGACAGAGTATCTGCCATAACTAGTTCTCAGTTTCCGTAGTATCCTTCTTTATATTACAGCTGGCAACTAGTCTTCTGGGCCATGCACTTTTTGCATAACTTTCAAGAATAAAGGCAAAACTGAAGCTTTTATATATATCCTAATTTTTACATCAAATGTCAGTGAATATGTGAAACTAAGGTACAGGGGACAGGTTTGCAAAGAATGTGTGCTATTTTCCCAGTAGTGTTACATTTTAATAACCATGCTATGATCAAGCTCCAGTGTTAATGGCTGCACTTGAAGGACCCTGTAAATGGACAAAAATACTTAGGGTAAAACAAACCCAACATATTATTGGTGTTGTTCTTGACATCATAAAGCCTTTTAGAGGAATAAAAGCTTACAGTTGATCTTGCAGTTCAGCTTGGGGTAAAAAGTTTGGGCAGTGTTTGAAGTCTGTGACGGAAGGAGTTATGTTCATTTAAGACATTCTGTTAAAGCAGCATAACAATATTCTCAGAAATAGAGAGGAAAATCATTAGAGTTATGCTTCTCTGGTCCTTGAAGAATAGTGATGTTAATTTGGAAAAAATAATCAAAAAGAATTATTGTTCATGATCTTATAGTTAAAATTTAGACTATAAACTATTAAATACAATTTCACAGTTTTTAATCATTGTTAATGCAGAGTCTTGGATAACTCTTTGCTGTCTCGTTATGCCTTTGTGAGATTAAGACCTCAATGATGTTTAACCCACTATCATATAAAAATGCCTCAATAGGTCTTTAAGAATATATATGAGATTTTGAAACTTCCCAAGTTTTGTTTTGTTTTGTTTCTTCAAAACATTTCTCATTAACCTGTCATTTCAGACAATTTCAGTCAGTTCCTGAATACTGAATTGTTAATTATATCAGAAATATCCTGATTGCTTTCCAGGAAGTCACAGTAGCACTGATATAATAATTAAACAGAAAAGGTTTTGGGTGAAAAGCAAACAAGTATGTTAAACACAAAGGTTTTAATTAAATTTTCAAAAGTGGGTTTTTTTCCCCAAACATTTCCAGTGAAAATGGAGAGGATTTTTTCAATGAAAAAATGTTTCAGAGAATATTTTTGCTTTGCAAGAATTGTGTATGAAATTAGGAAAATAGTTTTAAATTATAAACGGAACTCTTTTACAAGAAAGACTTCAGGTTTTCTTTGGGAATTGAACTAAAATTATTTTTCTGTGAAAATACTTGCTTTTAAGGAGAAAACACACTATCATCAAAATTACATTTTGAAGAAAATCAAACATTGATTAGCCCTATAAAATAAAACATCAATGTTCTCTACTTGCAAATAATAATTTACTTTCAAAGAAAGATTAAAATATCTTTGAAATACATTGCGTCCTAGAGCATTCAAACGCAGACACAGTAGGAATCTGACTCATCGGAGATTTTTCACTATGCGCTGATTCTGTGATGGAAAAAGCGAAGAGGGAAAAATCATTCATCCACACACCCCATAATTCAGCACACATAACCCTGGTATGCTCTTCCCAAATCTCAGCAAAGATTTAACAGTGAAATACTGTAGCGAGGTCTCATGTTACCAAGATTTATTGTTTTCCAAAATATACTACGGAGCATTGACTAGAACGCCACAAGGTTCAATTAGAAATAAGAGAAAGAAAAGTACACCTGTTAGTTTTGAGGAAAAACATATTTGGGGATTCAACTGGCTTTTCAGTGTGCGTATGTCTTGGGGAATTCTGAAATTCCTCTCCGCACTTTAATAGGTGATGTTGACCCAAGACAAGTTAATGTTATATTGATATCAGAAAGCTCAAGCTGGTGCTGATTTTGACAATGTGATAAAGGGCTCGCTAAGCGTAAGTGGTTTGTAGAGGAGGCAGGTTTTCTCATGTGTTAGGGCTATGCTTGTCTGTCTTCTACATCTGGGAGGCATATCTCAGTACGTCACCTACTGCTTTTCACAAAATAACATGTGCCTGATCTTGCAACCATTACCGGTATAAATTTGCATACATGCCTAATGCCGGCCCATTCAATCAGTAAACGCTCTTTGCCTGAATCCCAGTAGTGGCCATCAAGGCTACTATTTCGTCCCGAAACTCATCCCTGTACAGCAGGTCAGCACTGGGCTGGGTGCCGACACCTACGCTGGTCTTCAGCTCGCGCCGGAGTCGCACAGCGCCGGCGCTCAGCGCAGACATCGGCGCACGCTGTGCCGAAAGCAGGGACACTCGCCGCCTCGTCCGACTCCCGATACCTTGCACTGATCAGCACGGGTCAGGATGTTACGTACCTTCATTTCAAGCGCCCAGCGCAAAACTCCCTGCTGATACGGACACTCCGGTCAAGCCCAAGGCTGCTGTGTTGCTCTCCAGCAACTGACAGAGTCCGTTGATCGGCAAAGTTGCATCTGGCCCTCACTTTTATTTGGGGGAAAGCTGCAATTTGCCTATATCATCCACCTGAGAATTTACACGCTGCAGCATCGCTAACAGCTGTGGATAGAGACACAAAATTTTTTATGGTATCAACATTATTTTGTATCCTATGAGATGTGAATGCCATGCTATATTAGATGAAAATTGCCTCGTTCATGAAAGAGTAAGGGACTGTGGCAGTGTAGAGCTAAAATTACTTGTGGCAATTTCTTATCCAAATTGAGATTTTCCCTGGACTCCATGACCCAGCTGCTTGCTTATTCCATCACTGCAGAAGATGTTAACTGCACAGCTTAACAGTCTGCCTTATATAAATGCTGTTTATTTTCCAAAAGCTGAGTATACAATGAACAATGTACAGGGGCGCTGAGGTAGACTTCACTACTGCAGAAAATTTGCTGAATCGATTTCTGCTGAGACAGATTTATGTATATGGCTGGTATATCAATTTATTTTGGATCCTTTCTGGATTCACAGAGCAATATAAGAGATACAGAGAGAGAATCTAGGTTATCTCAACAGTCAGGAATAATAACATTGGATGTGATACTAGAGCTAAATGTTACTGTAGCAGCTACCTCTTTTTTATCAATTGCCCCAAAAGGTTTGCACATAAGGAGGATGCGGGCTTGGGAGAGGACAAATAAAAAATACATATAGCCCCTTTACACATTTATTGGAGACCTTCAAATCAGTGACTGGTGAGAAATCCCATCCCAGTTGGCTAGGAAGCATGGCAAAACGTACGGAATTTTAAATTCCTTAGACACTTGGGAAAACATAGATGATATTCTCAAGAAAAGTCAAAGTAAAAATGGACAGGGACTGTGCTGCAAACAAAAGCGTAAGCCCTTTTGGAGTTGATAACCAGTTTCGACCAGTTTCTTCTTACCAGTTTCTTACTTGAAAACCAGAGCTACAGGGTTTCCTAAAACCAGTTCATGATTTTGCATTCCTAACTGGAAGCTTCTCGCAGGGGCCTGGTTTCCAGAGAGATGGGCACTCAGCATTTTCTGTGTCTCCTTACAGAACACCCTCAAATTACTACTCACTAACAAAAAAGGCTGTTTATATGTATTTAATATTTATACAATTTTCTGGAGCTACATGGATAAAAGACTGCCTATATGTTGAAGGTATTACTACCTTTCTTGATAGGCTGTCACTGGAGATACACATCAGGAAGTAAAACATACCCACTAAAAACCCTTTTGATTTTTCAATAGAAAATCCTGTGCATTTCACTTGTAATTGAGTTGTTCCATCCCCGGATCCAAAGCACTTTTTCCCCAAAGCTTTGACCTTGCCGTGCCCTTGGTTTGATACTCTAGGAGCATACCAGCAGCTTTGGCAGGCACAGGAGAGCATAGCGAGAGCTGCCTGCCTAGGACGTGCGTACACTTGGATCCTTGCGTTTCCGTCGATGGCCAGTTGTAGCTGTGGTGAGTTGTCATTAGGTAAACTTGGAAAGCCTGCACTGTCTGTGCCTTGCTTTATAAGATGCATTTTTTAAAATGCATGGGATGCTGCTTTTCCAGAGGTCCTGGCGGTTTAGAGGAGCAGCAAATCTTGTCCTTTACATCTGGTCAAGTGGAAATAAAAACTGGTGTTTGTTCACAAGAAATATAGGACATGAAAATGTTCCTGTACCACATGACTTACAGTAATCTAATAATAAACCTTGTGGAAGATGCTAATATTGCAGGAATTTAATTTTGTTTATCCGGGGCAGAATATGCACTAATTGCCTATTTAATCATGTTTATAATTAAACTCGTTATAACAATGATTCACATGTCAGCTTCTCTAATTACACAGGCAGGACAGTATTATTTCCTCCTTACGGTTCTCTCATTTAGGCTGGAGATGCTTGGTGTCATCTGCAGGCTTGTACTTCATATGAACTGGTGAGTATGGACAGTGTGAAAGCTGTTCCAGGAGAAAGGCTCTGCTGTGACTGATCCACCTATTTGTTTCTTTAATTGGACTTTGCTTATTGTAAAAAAAAAAGAATAATTGTTGTACTGACTCTTCTTATTCCTTTAAAGATTTCAGCCCAATGTGAAATACTTGCAAAGCGGGGCTGCCTTTGCCCGTGCAGCCCAGTGGCCACCAGTGTAACTCCAGCCAGCTGTAACTGCATTTGACACAGCTGCTGACCTTGCTGACGGGACACAGACAACGTGGAGTCGTCCCTACTCCATATGCAGAATGATTGATTTGGGATTCGAACCATGGCAAGAAGTAGGGGCTGAGGACTGAGAATGTCTGAGCGTTATCACTGACCTCCGTAGAGACCGAGGTGAGCTCTCGGCAGAGTATGTCAGAACGGTGCCACGCTGGGGGTGACAGGCGCTTCTTGGCAAAACGGCTGCAGCTCAGTACTGAATGGATTGGGTACCTGAGAGGGTCCAACACAGCATTTTTTCTTGTTAGATAGGATTACACGATTCATATCAAATAAGAGCATTCGGTCTTATTCTGGCTCCACTTTCAAGCATTTTGCAAATGAGTTCAGCATTATTATCCCCAATTTGCAAACCAGGAGGCTAAGGTTGAGACAGGAAATACACCTAGTCCAGAGTCGAACAATGACATGACATTGAAAACTAATTCTCTGAGATCCACCAGGTCCCTTATTCACTGAGCAACACACTTGAAATAAGGATATCTTCTCCCCCCTGCTTTTTTTAATTTTTAAATAGATGAAATGGTAAAGACCAGGCAGTGCAGTGCAGTTCATTCTTTCACTGAGCACAAGAGGTTCAGTTCAGTTCTCACAAGACACAGGATAAAATTTCTGGGGATGTATATGCATGTGTATATATAGCTACAGATACATAATTAGTGATCCTGCAATACTGCTTGCACGTCACAGTTAAAATTCTGCAAGATAAACGAGGAAACCATATTTTCAGCAGTCTAACAGCATTGTCATAAAAATTCACAGCAGGCTGAAAATATCTCAGCCCAGGAGCTAATTACTTTAAAACACTTTTTTTTTTTTCTGGAAAAATCTCGTTTTCCCCTTGAGGCGATGACTTAGAAAGTGTATCCTTGTTTAAGTCTCCACACACCCCCCTCCCCTCATCTGCTATAACTGAAAAACAGTTCTGTTATTTAGTTAAAACAATTGCAGACAAATTGAATACGTAATGAGGATCAATTACTATTGGTATCTTGGAATGTTTTTACATAATTAAGTTCTAGACTTCCCCAAGCAGGTCTCCCTGCATAGGAATTAGAGATGAGGGTTTGAGTCATCACATGAGGCTGACACAGTGTGGTGCGAAACATGGAGCACCGTAAATGCTCTGAGCGCCTTTTTTCTCCTCTTACAGAAGTGCTCCATCCCGCTCCTGAAGATCTAAACCCCTGTGCTGCAAACTGGGTGAGTCCATCAATCAATACGCAGAAAGAGACATTTGTAATTTAGGTCTTGCAAAAGTATGGCTACATAACTTCAAACTCAGCAAGGTCATGAATGAAACCTTCATAACAAGACTGTGAGATCTCTGTACCCATGCAATGTGACTGCAGCTTTTTATTGCTTCATCAGAGATGCAGTGGGTGGGAACCCACTTGAAATTCTCCTTACCTAACGGTTTGAAGAAGCTTTCTCTCTAAATTTGAATACAGGAGACCATTACTTTTCGGGGGTTGGTTCAGAAAATATCCTATGGACAACCAAATTAGCCTTTTGAAAGCATTATCATTGTCTAATTAAACCAGAGCATAACCCTAGAGCATCAAGTAAAGGGGTTTTACTGTCAATTTTTGATTAATCAATATTACACTCAGATAATTGGTGCTGTAGAAGCTGCCCGTGACAGGGTCCTGGGCTGCTAGATACAGCAAGAAGGATTGCTTCAAGAGTTCTCTGGGCCAGCAATAAAAGACCCGCATGAAGTCTGATTGTGTGAATTAGCCTCTTTCCTCTGAAGAAGAGTCACCTTAAAGTTGTGACCCACAGTGGCTTGCTTGGGTATCACCTAGAGCCAAGCCGAGCAGCAAAGTTCTACTCGGTCCAGTATTTGGGTGTCAACTGGCCAGTACTGGGTAACAGAAACCAGAGCGCACGATGGGATTCTATGCTGCAAGGGGTCCTCGTGCCAGCCCCTTGAAAGGCACAGATCATCTCCCTGTTGCCTCTAAAGGGCACCAGCTGCAGCGGGGTGCAGGGGGAGAAAGTCAGAAGAGAGTTTTCTTACTTCAGTGTCTGAGTTTCCAGTCAAAGCCTTGGGTGGGTGCCAAGGTGCAGCGGTAACGTCCCGTCCCTGTCTCAAACCTGCCGTGGCCAGCTCGTGGGGACTCTGCTCGGGCACCGGGCAGGCAGGGCTGACTTTTGGTGGCCTGGTGCTCCCCTGAGCTGGGCTAATGATCAGCTCACTCCTTAAGGAAGTCTTCCCTGCAACAAAAGTCGGGGTTGGTTGCTTTTTCCAGAAATAAACTCCTCTTTCAGCACACTGGGGAAAAAATGCTCAGACTAAGATCAGAGCAGCAGGAAGCAACATATGGAATAGCATCTTAAAAATCCCTCTCTCCTGTGAAACAGTGGTACCAGCTGAACACGGTTACACACACTGCATTTGCCGGGATGGCGGCATTGTTTGTCTTGCATTTGGCCCAACAAAGTATCAGAGCATCATGCCCGTTCTGCTATCTAGTGGCTACTCTTGTAAAATGCATCCAGTGCCATACAGTCTGGGGAAAAAAAAAAAAAAAATCCTGCTTTTCCCCTCCTCTTTATCGTATAACTTGTTCAATTATATTGTCTTTTCTTCTCTTGATACCTATCTACAATTATACCTCCCCAAAGCAGCTATTGTGTAACCTGTGGGTCTTGGATTAAGTTCACTAGTCTAGTTGACCCTCATCCTGTCCTTCACTTAATTAAATACAGGATTAAGCCCAAGAAGTATGCAACTCCAATCTCAGGTTAGAGCAGAGGGCGTTCAGAGCGCTGGCAATGAACTGACTGATCTTCATGAATGAGCTCACCTGGCCTTGTAAAACAGCATAAAGTGCAGTGATCAAGCCTGTTGCTTTTGAAAAGGCAATTGGCTTTAACCCTTTCGTGGTGAACCTTTCACTCCCTGTGAATGGAGTCGTGCAGGAGAAATGCTGTCGAACAGGCAGCAAGGGTTCACTCCTCCCTCTGACAGAAGCAGCAGCCTCTGCCGAATCCTGGTAACAGTGGGCAAGACAGTCTTATCAACAGTTCGGGGAGATGTTCGGTGTCAGAGATGCTGCTAGGGGTCTGAGTGCTACCCCAGTAATCTGGGGAGATTTTCAATGGTGTTACTCAGTACATTGTTTTCTCCTCCAGTTTTCTGCTGCCAGGTCTCGGGATCAGGCACAGAGGATTATCAGCATTTCTTTGAAGCTTACATGGGAGTATGGATTATCATTTTTGCCGTCAGAAACACAGACTGGTTAAAGCTAAAATAAGTCATAAATCAGCATAAGAAGGCACCTAATTATAAAAATGAGGTATATGAAACATTTTTGTCTTCTGTAACCAAGAGAATTAGTACTAAAAAAAAAAAAAAAACAAAACCACAAATTAAAAAAAATTATTTATGTTCAACCTTGGAAAGAGAGCAGTCGTGTTTAACTGAAATAAAACAGAAGCAGCAGAACGAGACCCCTGGGTGTGCCAGGACTCCCTGCATTCATTTCTGAACCACACACCATCCTGTGTCATCTCTGGTTGTATTAGGATGCAATAAGTTGTTAAGGTTAGAGCTGTGACTCGTGTTCAGTACAGCTGACCTTTCCTAGAGCAGTTTCTACGCATATTCCTCAAAGCTGTCTTCCAGAACCGGAGCTACCAGAATCAGTAGCTTTTTCTATATCTGTGTATTAAAGGGAAGAGAAACAAGTCGATGCTGGGCCAAATCTTCAGATGGTGCAAATCAAAGAAGAAAATGGTCCAACCCTGATTTCCACTAGCTGGTCTTGTAATCTGAGGCACTTGAAAACTGCCTGTTAAATTTCACAGGGCAAATCTAAAACCTCATGCTTAACGAGTATGATACATAAGTAGCACACTGTACATTTCCCATCATGTCTGGCCATAAATGGAAATTTTGAGAAAGAACATCCCCTTATTCCTGTTAAGGGACTTTTTTGAGAGTAGACTGTATATGATGTCAAATTTAATTGAGCTTTAAAGCACATGCAGGAACTCCTGCTGTGTTCCAATAGTCAGAGCATGGGGATGAAGTCTGGAAACAGTCAAGACATGAGGTCCCAGCCTGCAAAAACTTTTGTTTTAAGCAAGTAGGTAGTTCTTATTGAAAATTGAATGTGCCCTTCAACATTTTGCACACCAAATGACTAAACTTCTCTCTATTCCTTACCCCAAACAGAAATAAAGGGAAAAAGCCTCCAAAACCCAGAGGGTTATGGGATAGAAATGCATTTAGTGTGCATCATCCAATACCTGGATGCAAAGTCTCAGAGTAAGGACCAACTCACTTCACATTTCTGTTTTTCTCCCCTGAGACAGTGTGAGACAAACATCGAGCTGGTAAATTAGAAATTCCTTGAAAAGTTTTTCGGTGCTTTTCTGAGTATCTTGCCACAATCTATTCTCCCGTGAACTAAACCCAGTGGGCACAAGCCCCAAGGTGGTCAGCAGCATCTCTGAAGAGGACTCAGTGAATGCACAGTGTAAGAACAATTGCAAACACATTATTCAGGGAGTCTTGTATCATCTCTATACCGTATATTGACATTTTCTTGACGCTCTCTGCTTTGCAAATGTCATGTCACACAGGATAAAATGAAAAGTGGTACCAGGAAAACCACGTAATCTGACTGGGTCAGGGACTGAGCTCTCAGGAAACCCACAGGAGAACTCTCAGCCTGAACTTTGGCAGGTAATTAGCATTCAGATACTTCAGGCTTTTAAATCCATTGCATTAGTTGAAGAGCATTTGTCTAAGATGTCCGTTACTGGTGCGAAAGAGTTTGTTTTTAAAATCTGCTTTAAATCTAATGGGCTACTGAATCTCCCCAAACTCCATTTGACAGTATTATTTTTCCAGATTAATTTTTTTAAGAACAAAGGAGCTTGACACCCCATACAATGTGGAATAAAAACTTTGAAAATGAATAAAAAGCAACCCCGTGACTAATACATTCACTATGTGAAGGAGCAATGGCTTAGTGGATCTGCTATTTCATAGGCAAAAATGCAGAGATTGCCTCTTTTGTCAGTTCATAGATAAAATCCTATTCTTTGTAATCCCTGAAGAAACAAATCAAATAAGCTCTGGCTGAGCTAACCATTTTCAATCCATCAAAGCAATCAAATTCTGTTTACCTGAATCAGAATGATTTCTAAAATGTTATTAAAAAGTAAAATGGAGTTTAACTATTCCAAAAAACTGAAAATGATGTGCAAACACAAAAGGGATAAGATTTCAGTAATTATGTAGACACAAAGTCGGTGCCATCATTTGTACCACAATACAATGTAGCTATGGCATATAAAGATAAAGCTTCCTTTGTCTAACATTACTGCTGCAAGTGATGCATAAACATAATTAATGTAAGAAGTCTTCAAAGGGGCGAATATTCATTTAGTCAGTTAGTTTTATTGCTCTTTCAAGCAAACAAAGGTTTTATAATTTAATAAACCAATTAACTGATTATATATTTCACCCAAAATATTTGTATATCACACATTACTATCATTTCACCAATCACCATCGTTTTTCACGAAGCAGAGCCAGCATGTGGTGCTACAGTTAAAGCATTGCATTTAATATTCATTTACTTTGCCCATTATTTTGGAGTGAATGCCGTAAGAAGCTTGTGCCTAACTACATTCCCTAAATATAGTGGCAGGTTTCATCCAAATCCTATCCCATGGTAGCTTTGAAATGAAATCATTATGTCGGTCCTCTGTCATGATCCTTGAACTGATCTACATGAAGAATTACGTCACCTTCAGGACAGGACTAAGTGCATTTTATCACCCCTGCAGAATTGCTTTTCATCTTGAGCAGAGAATCAGGCAGATGATTTCAGCGGCGGTGCGCAGCACTGCAATGCATTCCAGCAGCGGGGCTGGCTTGCTAGGCGACAGCTGACGGGGCTTTCCGTTATATACGTTACGATATATGGAAAAATACACCTCGTAAAAATTCTCGCCAAGCATGACATCTTAGGGAGCCAATCAAAGTTTGATGCAGCATTTTTTAATATAGCCTAAACAAACAAACAAAAACCTGCACAGGGGGAAAAAAAACCAAACAAAATCTCCAAAACCTTAGTGTGGGGTTTTGAGTGGGTTTTCGTTTGGTTTTTTTAATATGTATATACATTTAGGAGCCTTCATAGGCTTTATGGGAGTTAGATTTCGCATTCACTCTACGATTTAAAAATAGCCTTGTCTCTTTAGTTGCTGTCCCATACTGTCTGTGACAATTGCCATTGCGCTTCCGTGCCCTGTCAAAATATAGTCCTAAATTTGTCAAAGCTATGACACAAAAATTGTCCTTCCTCAGTTTGAAATAAAACCTCAACTGCTAGTTATTTCATTGCATAGTAAGAGGCAGTGGTTAGGCATAAGGCTGAAAGTGGGAACTCAGCTATCTGTTCCCAGCTCAACCAGTGCCTGCATGTCTCTGCAAAAATTTCGTCCCACTTATGCCTCAGTTTCTCAGACAAAAGTAGGAATAATTAATTTCTGCATCTTTTTAGAACCTGAGAGGCATTCATACTGCACTAACATGGCCAGTGAGGAGCCGAAAGGGCTCATGCACTAGATTTATGTAAATAAGGGCACTTGTTTGACCAAAGCATATTATACAACCTCATGATACAGCCTGACTGTCAGTTCTGTGTAACGCTGGAGCAGATGGATGACCTTCCATGGAAATTCAGTGGGTAAAATATTTAGGCAGTGAAACTGTCCTAGAGGTGATTATTTAATCACTCCTTCTGGGCTTTGAAAATTAGTAGAGAGTTTTGTTTCAGAAACTTGTATTTTCATCCTGTGAAGCAAACCAGAAACTTGGGAATCTGCAAGGCATCCCTAGACCCTCCTCGTGTGAGCCAGGACCTATCACTGCCTCCGTTTCTCCTAAGCCTTCATTGTGTTTCAGTATGTCCGGAGAAACCAAAAAGTACAGTCCAACTGTACATTTTTTTCTATCTGCTTCTTTCTGTGTGTGTTATTTTTTAAAGCTATAAATATATTTCTGCAATTATTGGCCCTAAGAACATAAAATATTTATCTCCAGAAAAAAACAAAACAAAACAAAACAACTCTTTATGCTTTGTCTTTGCAACTGATAGTTTTACATTTCACTTTTTCATACAGCAAGGTGCTCATCTGCATTGATAAATATTAAGTAATGAGGAATACACCAAAATGTGCAGTGCTGTCCCTCTCATATACACATGCACAACCACGTGCACACACACACACACACACACACACACAAAAATACTCAGAACATTAAAGAAAGCTGTTAAGCTAATCTGGTGCATCTAAATGGGCAATATATATTGAATCCATGCTCCATTGATCATAATTATTGCAGTGCCCTTTATCAAGTAACCATCTTAAACCATTATTTAGAGATCATTTTGCTTTCCATTACTGTCACTATATTGCAGAATTCGCTAGGAATTGGCGGCTGTGTGATAGAGGGATATGCAGCTGTATTAGTCTGGAATCTGCTCATGTTATCCAACAATGTTTCTAAAATGAGAGACTTAGCACAGTATTCACACAACTTTTGGACAGCCTTTAACTTCATTCTGGAGTGACAAGTCATTCACATAAGCTTTGTTTTCCACATAACTCCTTCCCAACTCAGATTCTTTTCATATTCTTCTTAAAATTAAATAGTCTTTATATGAAAGTACAGCCTGTATATATTGAAAAGTATTTCTTAAGATGTAACTGAGAGGTACTAAATGGCTACACTGCTAGTCTCAGAGGGTGTTTGAAATTACTTATTAACCTTCACAAAATCTTTATTACTCTTTGGGGTATGTAAAAGAGGGAAAGGGCAGTATTTTATTCTCAGCTGGCCCTCTTAAGTTATGCATTACACAAACAAGACGATAATTGTACAAAACTCCATGTATGAACATCTGGAGCTGAATTCAAAGTACAGTATTCTCACAAGTACTCAGAAAACACCTGGCTTGTTTGCCTTGTAAGAAGATTAGAGGAACACAGTGAGAAAGAGGAAAACATGGTTCTTAATGAGACCAGCATCATTTTAGACTGAATCTCCATCCCAAGCCTCTCAAAGTAATGTACCTGGCATGTGCTGCATGCTGTGATATTAATAGATGTATCAGGAACACAGGTGTTTAAGCTGATATTTGCCAGTTTAACCAGGTGGTAAGGGGATTTTAGTGTCGCCCAAAAGTAAGAGGATGGAAAAACAGAAATTTCAGACACTCATCATCAGCGTTAGACTATGAAATGATACTAAATATGTTGGATATAACTAAGTCAGCATTAATCTTCTGACTTATAGCTGGGTGCTCAGCATATTAAAGTTCAGTTCAATTCTTGATCAGAGTTTGTCCCACGCCTTAACAGTGAAGTGTACGAGTCCTTATGAGCAGCCTTGATACTGGGGAGCCCTTTGTATATCACAACCTAAGTGACCTCTGGAAAAAATCATGTAACCTTTCAAAGCCTTTCTTTTCCTATCTGTAAAATGAAGATAATAACACTTCCTAATCTCAGAAGTTGTGAGACTTTAATTGATTATTAACATTTGTATAATCATTTTGAACTCAAGAGAATGTATATGCAGTGCATATGTAATATAGCAGGTAAACATCTTGCTTAGCTGCGGAGGCAGTCATCAAATCTTATTGGGGCTTAAGGTCAAAGGCAGAGAGAAGGCACGTGAATCTGATAAGGGCTTAAGTGTTACAGGAGAACTACTTATGTTCTGAAGAAGTCACCTGTATCGCTTTAACTCTAATCTGCTCTCAGATGCTGTGTGTGCTACTATCAGGCTAAAATCTATATCTTTCTCCATGTCTGAGGAAGAGAGCATATTGACTAAAACTGGATAGGCAAGCCAAATGAGAAAATGCTTCATGTCTTCGTAAGCAAGAGCAGCTATAAGTTTGCTTAACTTCTTGTCTCTGTAAAACCTCTTCTAGCCTCCTTAACCCGTCAGAAGTCCAATCAGTGGTGGAAGAAAGAGAAGAAATGGGACCAATTCAACTGGCAAAACTCTAACTTTCTTCAGAGAACAGGTAAGATGTTTCTTTGTTCAGACCACTTGTAGGTGTGCAACCAAACTGGCAGTATAATTTCAAAGCTTTGTTACTTTTCAGCCATACTGGGTGTACATGACACAGTGGAGTAACAGCATAACTGGGAGCAGGACAAACTACCTCCTATTCGTGCAAGGTACTAACAGGAGTGTTTGGGTACTAACAGAAGTATTCACAGCATGGGATGCCTACAACGGATAGACGTCCTGAGATCTAAAAAGCTTTTCCAATTGCTGTGGCTATGGAAGTCAGTGGAGCAACCCCTAAGGAGCTATTAAGGATAATACTGTGACGTCCAGGGTCAGAAGTGATTGACAGTTTAGGTCAAGTAGAACAGAGTCTTTGTCAGTTCAGGTCTTGCATACATTTGGTCATTGCCTTCAGGTACTTTATTTTTAACTCCATCTGAAATTGCACTCTCTATAAATATTCCTCAGCTGCAGTGGACTGGGAAGTACCAATCACTCATTAGCAGACTGTACAGAAAAAAGGAAGTATGGACCATTCAGAATGAACTGTTACCTGTGTGAGATGTTCAGGGGACAGCGAACTTCATTTTGATACAAGTCTAAAGGCTGGTGCTCACAGACGTGGAAGAGTAACTTTGACAGATCTTTGGTCTCCTCTGTTGTGCTGCTCAACTTGCATGGCTTTTAACACAGGACTTTGCACTCATTGTATCATGAAGTTCAGTGTCTTCCACAATAAGTCCTCTATAGGGACTGCATCTGCAGCATCTCTGTCTTTTTATAGCAAAATATATTTTCTCCATGTGATCAGACATTATATTTGTTCAGTGACACCCCTTCCCTTCTACTCCTCAAAGAGGAAAATGAAACATATTGCTGCCTTACGTTTTCCACTACCCCAAAGTCACTCTTCAGTCTCTTTCCTGTAGGTAGATCAATTCGTGCACTCTCTCTAGTTCACCTACTGATGCTGCTGGAGGCAGGCTTGAGAAGACGTAATGTCTGCATTAGTTCATTAATATTTTTTAAAAGTGGTGAGGCTGTCAAATCATATTTAATAAAGGTGATGAGACTGTTAAATCATTGTTATATCTCACTACCAAGGAGTATTAAGAGAAGTCTTTGCTTATCCGTTCATTTTCTCCCAGATGATTGTATGTTTTTTCAGTTCTGACTTGAATAGTTTTACAATGGCTGAATTAAGTAGTATGACGCACCTCCAGATGGTGTATGAGTTACCATCAATATCTTTCTGTAAATTTTGCTGACAGAATATGATTCAGGGGGATATTTTGTGCAAACTGTCATTTTTCTCCACCATAATGATGGATGCTGAGCCAGGAAAAAGAATTAATTAATGTAAGGACTCCTCTGAGGTAGTGTGCCTGGTTATGCAGCATAGTGCTACATTCAGTGATTTCTATCTCCCTAGGTTAGACTAAGCCCTGCTAATTTCCATTTTCCATTGGATATTGCATAACATAGTTCCCCATTTTGCAGTTCAAAACCTTTCTAGTTAATTTGAACTTAATTGTCTTTAACGGTGTAAAATATGTTTGCCTTTCTTCCTCCATCCTTTAGAAAGATAGTGTCCTTGAAAATATCAAGGAGACAGCTGTAATTCTCCAATGTAGCTTGATTCTTTCAAGCCAGTAGACGTAGGTTTTTTGGATTATAGCAAAGCTTTTGATACTGTCTTTCACCGTATCCTTCTGGACAAAATAACCAGCATGCAGCTAGGCAAGTCCAGTATACAATGGGTGAACAGTTGGCTGATGGGTTGGGCTCAAAGAGATATAGTAAATGGGGTTACTTCATCCTGGTGGCCAGTCACCAGTGGGGTTCCCCCAGGCTCAGTTTTAGGTCTGGTGCTCTTTAATGTTTTTATAAATGATCTGGATGCAGGAGTCAAATGTATATTAAGTAAGCTTGCTGATCATACTAAACTAGGAGGAGCTGTGGACTCCCTCAAGGGTAGAAAGGCCTTAAAGAGAGAGATCAAAAGACAATTAAAAATGTTTCTATAAATTCATTAGCAACAAAAGGAGGGCTAAGGAGAATCTCCATCCTTTATTGGGTGTGGGGAGAAACATAGTGACAAGGATGAGGAAAAGGCTAAGGTACTTAATGCCTTCTTTGCCCCAGTCTTTAATAGTAAGACCAGTTTTCTCAGGGTACCCAGCCCCCTGAGGTGGAGGACAGGGACAGGGAGCAGAATGAAGCCCCCATAATCCAAGGGAAATGGTTAGTGACCTGCTATACCACTTAGGCCCACACAAGTCTATGGGGCCGGATGGGATCCACCCAAGGATACTGGTGGAAGTGCTCACCAAGCCACTTTCCATCATTTACCAGCAGTCCTGGCTAACTGGGGAGTTCCCACCTGACTGGAAGTGAGCCAATGTGATGCCCATCTACAGGAAGGGCCGGAAGGAGGATCTGAGGAACTACAGGCCTGTCAGCCTGATCTCGGTGCCAGGGAGGGTTATGGAGCAGATCGTCTTGAGTGCCATCACGTGGTGCGTACAGGACCACCAGGTGATCAGGCCCAGTCAGCATGGGTTTATGAAAGGCAGGTCCTGCTTGACTAACCTGATCTCCTTCTGTGACAAGGTGACCTGCTTAGTGGGTGAGGGAAAGGCTGTGGATGTTGTCTACCTGGACTTTAGTGAAGCCTTTGACACCATTTCCCACAGCATTCTCCTGGAGAAAATGGCTGCTCATAACTTGGATGGGTGTACACTTTGCTGGGTTAAAACTGGCTGGATGGCCAAGCCCAAAGAGTTGTGGTGAATGCAGTGAAATCCAGTTGGTGTCTGGTCGCAAGTGGTGTTCCCCAGGGCTCAGTATCAGGGCCAGTTATCTGTGTCAATGATCTGGGCAAGGGGATCAGGTGCACCCTCAGTAAGTTTTCAGGTGACACCAAGTTGAGCAGGAGTGTTGATCTGCTCGAGGGTAGGAAGGCTCTACAGGGGTGTCTGGACAGGCTGGATCGATGGGCCGAGGCCAATTGTATGAGGTTCAACACGGCCAAGTGCCGGGTCCTGCACTTGGGTCACAACAACCCCAAGCAGTGCTACAGGCCTGGGGAAGAGTGGCTGGAAAGCTGCTCGGTGGAAAAGGACCTGGGGGTGCTGGTTGACAGCCAGCTGAATATGAGCCAGCGGTGTGCCCAGGTGGCCCAACTTTTTTGGCCTCCCACCTCTCTCTGGGCCTCCCACACCATTTTGGCCTCCCCCTCTCTCTAGGCTTCCCACAGCTTTTTGTCCTGCAGTTCTCTCTGGGCCTCCCACACCTTTTTGGCTTCCACCTCTCTCTGGGCCTCCCACGGCTTTTTGGCCTTCCCATCTGACTTGTTCTCCCATGCCTCTTTAGCTTCCCGCAGCTTTTTGGCCTCAACCTCTGTCTGGGTCTCCCACACATATTTTGCCTTCCATGCTTTTTGGGCTTTCCACTTCTTTCTTGGTGTCTCTCACCTTTTTGGCATCCCACAAGTTTTTGGCCTTCACGTCTTTCTAGGCCTCCTGCATCTTTCTCTTTCTTAACCTCCCATACCTTTTGCCTCAGCTCTTAGCCCCACATATTTAGGCCTTGATATCAGTCTTAAATCTACCCCAATCTACACCAAGGGGGCCAGCTCCAGCAGGGTACTGATAAGGACAGCCTGAGAAATACCTTCTCAGCAAAATGTCAAGCTTCACCTCTCTTCAACAATACCTGCGTACAAAGAAAATTCATCAGAAATTACTTCCTTCAATTTCAGTAAAAGCACATTGTGGAAAAACTTCCATTTCTAGGACATAGACTTGACAGCTGTGTTGAAATTACCTCTGGTAATTTTAACTGAGTGGAAGCTTTTATATTCGATATCAGCTGTATGAAATTTTATAAGGGCAAGTTCTGGTTCTGCACCTGGGGTGGGGTAGTCCTGGTTATACTTACAAACTGGGGGCAAGAGGCTGGAAAGCAGCTCTGTGGAAAGAGATGTGGGGGTTTGGGTTGATGGCAAGTTCAACATGAGTCAAGAGTGTGCCTTGGCAGCCAAAAGGGCCAGCCGCATCTTGGGGTGCATCAAGCACAGCATAGCTAGCCTGTTGAGGGAGGTTATTGTCCCACTCTAAGCTGCAGTGGTGCAGCCCCACCTGGAGTACTGTGTACAGTTTTGGGTGCCTCAATATAAGAAGGACATCAGACTACTAGAGTGTGTACAGAGGAGGGTGACCAAGATGGTGAAAGGTCTCAAGGGCAAGACTTATGAGGAGCGGCTGAGGTCACTTGGTTTGTTCAGCTTGGAGAAGAGAAGGCTGAGGGAGGACCTCTTCACAGTCTATACTTTCCACAAGCTCACCAGGGCAGTGGTCACAGCACCAAGCCTGTCAGAGTTCAAGGAGCATCTGGACAATTAGGAAATAATCTGGTTTAATTGTAGATAGTGCAGCGAGGAGCAGGGTGTTGGACTTGGTGATCCTCATGGGTCCCTTCAAACTTGAGATATTCTATGAAAACTGATTTGCAAGCAAAACTACTCTGTCTTTGCCCATGTTTCCTGTTTTCTTAAGTACTCTTTGGAGGCCTTACTCATAGTCACATCTGGGTACCCTTCATCTATAAAAACATCACCTCTATAAATGTAAAATAGAAGGTTGTTCGCAAGCATCTGTTTTTGTAGGGAGGTTAAGGAGTTGAGACAGAATAATCAGAACATTTATGGAGGGGGCTAGGGGGGAAATCTGAAAACTAATCATGTGGACCTTGCAAATAGAACTCAAAAAGTACCCTGGATGCTGAGCAGCCAACTTTGACTTTGTTTCTTTAATCTTCCTTGAGGTTAACAATAGAATTCAAATTAAGGTCCTGATTCTGCCCCAAGATTGGTATTTGCAGGTTGCTGCTTATCAGCTTACATCAGCTACTGCTCTCCTGTGCCACGCAGCAGATTCTACAAGGTGTAGCATTGATGGATGGTAAGAGCCCCTTGAGGCTCAGCTCGTGTGAGTCATTAGAGAAAGATTTATTTCTCCTTCACTTAAACTACAAAGAGGTTTCCCACATGCAATTTTAAAAATGTTTGCATCGAATGTATTGACTAAGTTTGATTAAATAATCGAAGTCACATAATTAATACCATTAAGAATGATTAATGATTTCTTGAAAAGATGATAATAATATAATCAATATTACAGGTAAAGCAAAGTGGAAAAACAAAGTGACTATATACTTTCTAGCAAATACATAGCTTGTATTTTTAAATTTTTCTCCAAGCTAAGCTGTTTCTTCTCGTTGGAGTATAAGTCAATTATACTGTAGCACAAAAAGAAATCTGCAGTATTTTACTGTCATTGTTGGTAATTTGTCCCTTAGGGTGTTAGTATTCATACATAATTGCATATTGTCTCTCCCTGTAACATTTTCTACTTTCTTTCTCTGTTAGAACAACATAAGAATTATTGCATCCATGGGTTTTAGCAAATTATCCAGCTAACTTGATTTACATTCTATTCACAAACAGAATTACAGAAGGGAAAAATACATTGGCTTTGTTTTTTTCCTTGGCTATCTTTTGGCCCTGAAAGATTAGAGTTTGTTCTTTTTTTTTTCATTTGTGTGTGTGAGCTTTCTTTAAAAGTATAAACAAAAATAAGGAAACACAATTGTATATGATGATATTGAAATCACTAAGTGAATCTCTTTTGAAAGACCAGATGTGGTCTGCAGACAACTGCATCGTTACTTGCATAAGAAATATTTGCACTTTATAAAAACAATAACACAAAATACTCATTACACAGGTAAAGGCTATATCTTGACTTATTTAAGTCTTATAAATACTGGAGATGGCAGTACCATGGAAAATTCCTATCCTTTTAAATATGGATACTCTCATGAATATGCAGTCCTAAGCTTTGGCAGATTTCTCATTAGGATGAACTTCACGACAAGCAGCCACAAGTGTCTTCGGGGCTGCTGGATCATAATCCAGGGGCCTCCTTGGTTTCCAGAGTGTCTAGAGGTGACCTGCACTCAGCATTAGCTACAAATAAGCAATTGTCTTAGTGAAATCTGCTGATGATACTTAAATCATTCAGGATGGTTAAGATGCAGGTTGATTGTGAAAAGCTGCAAAAGGACCTTATCAATAGTAGAGTGATACGGCAGGAAAATGCATGTTGGAATTCAATGTAGGTAAATGCAGCATGATGAAAATGGAAAAATACTTAATTTTGCATATACTTAAATGAAGTCCTGATTGTCTGCAAGCCTGAGAAACAATGTTAGGTTTATATTGAGTAGTTTTCAGGAAATACCAGCTTAATGCCAGACCACAGTCGAAACAAATAGAAAGCTGGCTATTATGAGGAAAGAAATGGAGAACAACACAGGAAATATAATCATGCCCCTTTATAAATTCAGGATGTACACAAGTCTTGAGAAAAGTGTAAAGCTAGAGTCCCTTTATGTCGAGGCAAGTGTGGAGACCTGGAGAAGGCATGAGAGCGATGGCATGGATGATCACAACTTTGCGACGGTTTCCACTTGGACCGATAGTGAGTTCAGCTTGGAGAGGCTGCTTTGTTGTGTGACCTTGCGTGGCCATGTGTCGGTGACCTTGGCAGGTCTTCTGCCTGTCCAGTAGTTGGAAGAACACCTGAAAATCTCAGACAGCAGAGATTTTTACGTGAACACAAGCCTCTAATGCAGAGTGGGTGGAGAGCATTTGGCACTATTGTTGCTGCTGAACTGACAGGCAGGAAAGAGAGGAGCCTGGCTGTAATTAACAAAGCAGCTTAACTACTAATACCTTGGTAATGTCCCTCGTATTTTAGATGAAAGGCTCAATTGGTAATTTGAAATGAGAACAAACACATTGAAAGGATGGCTACTGTGAGAAAAAGGAGTACATGAAAACAGCAATTTATCCAAAACAGCAAGTTTTTTGGATGTGTTCACAGGGTTGTCTGTGGGTGCTGGAAACCACTTTTGCAATCACTTTTCACAGCTAAAGCAAGTGAACTGAAGTTTCGTGCAAGTCCTGCGTAACAGCTCCCAGAGCAGCTCAGATAGTATTTTACCATCATGGAAACACCTGAAAACAAAAAGCACACAAAAAACCCCCACAAAAACCTGTTTGAAGGATTTTTAGAGTATACATCTGCATCAATCAAAAAAATTAATAAAAGGGTAAAACTCTTGTCTGGGAAATG
>JAVJGG010000094.1:36034831-36114894 GCA_035590195.1 Aviceda cuculoides
GGTGACTTGAACTGGGCAAAGGGATATTCCATACCATAGAACAGCATGCTCAGTATAGAAACTGGGGGGAGTTGGCCGGGAGTGGTAGATTGCTGCTCAGGCATCGGTCAGCAGGTGGTGAGCAATTGCATTGTGCATCAATTGTTTTTTTCTTGGTTTCTGTTGTTGGTTTTTTAATTGTATTCATTTTCATTACTATTATTATTATTATATTTTATTACTGTTATTCTTAGTATTACATTTTATTTTGCTTTAGTTATTAAGTCATTCTTATCTCAACCCACAAGTTTTACTTTTTTTACAATTCTCCTCCCCATCCCACTGGGGGCGGGGTGAGTGAGCGAGCGGCTGCATGCTGCCTAACTGCTGGTTGGGCTTGACCCACGACATCTTCCTGCAAGATTGCTACCCAGAGACTTGACACAAGGAGGTTTCATTCCCCCACATCCTCACCCTCTTAAGATTTCCTTTGCCAGCCAAACCCACGCAGGAATTAATGACCAAAAAAGAAGCTGACCTGATTTTTTTTTTTAATGTTAGGTTTTGATGTACAGTTTTGAGGGATTGGGAGGGGGGGGTGTTGTTTTTTGGGTTTTGTTTTAAAATTCTAAGCACAGGATAAGTAGGTTAAACACTAAAATGATTCAAGAGGTATTCATGTTGAATTTGTTGATCAAGCATGCTAAAGCAGAATTTTGCTGAAAAAGAGGGACTGGGTGAACAAGTCTGATCATCTCCCAGTTGTCTGTACAGACATTAATAGAATTTAAGATTTGTATTACAGATCCTTCAGTAAAACCACCACTGAGATAAAGGCTTATCATGTCACAATAAGAGACAGTTGCTGTCTTCAGAGTTCCCATAGACAGGATATACAACACTAGAAAAAAAGTGGGGCAAAACCTTCAGAAATATCAGCGCTAGATGTTTTCTTCTTCATTTATAACTATGATTTTAGGCAATGGTGTTGACATACCATGGTAAGGTGTGCTTACTTTTTTTTGTAGCTAAGTCAGGACTAACCTGGGCTGAGGTATGTGAATGTCTCTGATCTAAAGGCTGAAAGGTTCCTCTTATGAGGAGCTGTTAAAATGAAAAAGTATGAAGGTAGATTTGCACATCCATCAGATCCAACAATTCCTACGCCTCCAGAAAAACTGGCATTTCTCCTCTGTTCACAAGCCCTGAAGGGATGTAAAGTGCAGTACCAATCCATGCCCCAAGCTAGAACAGACTGTGGGAATTAGGCTCCCAGAAACACCTGCAGATTGAATGTTGAGCCCTGGAGAAACGTAGCATTAGAAATGTTCCCTGAAGACATAAACAGCCAGGAGCCAGGGTCACGCGGACAGTTTAGCCTCGGTGGAGCAGAGGGCCGCCGAGAAGAGCTGACAGACGCCGCTTGAGCCTTTGCAACAATGGGGCCGCGTATAACCGATAACAGTCATTGCCACAGCACCGCGGGGAATCAGGGCCCCTCCATGCTCCCATGCTGCTGGGGTCTGAACACCTCCCAGGAGGCGGGCACTGAGGGGAGTCTTCCTCCTCCTTGTCTTCCTCCTCCCCATCTTCCTCCTCCCCACGCCTTCTGCCTGCTGGCAGGGGACCGGGCATGGCGTCTGCAGCACCACGGACAGCGCCCCTGCGCTTCCTGCCATGCCCCGCCATGCCCTGCCACGCCCCAGCTGAGAGCAGCCCGGGGGTGAGCTGGGGTTACGGCTTCAGCCGAGGATGAGCTTCTGTCTCCGCGGTGGGACGAGGCAGGTCAGCCCACGTGGCCCCTGGAAGGCAAGGGCAGGTCTCAGAAAATCCGCCCCCCCCGCACCCGGGAGTTCTCCCGACACCGGCAGAAGGGACTCTGCCCACAAAAACGCCTGGGGTGCCATCCATGAAAAAACAGGCAGGCCAGCCATTATACCAAAGCCCACACCCAAAGGGGATCTGTCCCCTAGAGCTAAAGAAGGGAAAAGCATTCCCTGCCTCCTGCGCGATCCCCAAGTGCCCGGCTACCCTGGTGATGGGTAAAGGACAAAAGCAGAAGGGAGCGACTGCTACCTACCTGCTGTTCTGTGGTGACCCCATTCCCATCAGTAAACTTGCTGGTTTCATGGGGCATGAGTTCAATTAATATCTGTCAAACAGAAATGGAAAAACCCCAGAGGATCAGCATCATTCCAGCTGTTCTTAGTTGTTTATATAAAGTACTAAAATTCAACTTCTGTTTAATTAAATATCGCACTAATGACAATCTGCCCCGGAGCTTTCAAAACTCTTAATATTAAAGGTTTGTCTGGAGCACTGTCATCTAGGTTGATTATAGTTTGCATAATAACATTATGTAGAGATAAGAACACATAGGACAACGTGTTGTTCTGCTCTATCATGCAAATTCGTGTTCAAAAAAAAAGAGGGGAAGAGAAATTGGACTTTAATAACCTACATCATCAGGAGAAAAAAACAACCTAACAGAACTTCTAATGAAATCTTCTGTATGTTTTCAGCACAGTTCCATTTAGACTAAGGAAGTGATATTAAAAAAAAAGAAAAGAAAACATTTTCCAGCGTATTCACAGCCAGGCTGGTTTATGGTCACCTCCCCCTCCAAATGTACAGATCTATATTTGTTATCAGGATTATTTTCTCACTCGTGTGTGTGTGTGCATATCGTATCCATTTTAGCTATGCTTCAAGATCTGGGTTTATTCTCTTTCTTTGTCTCCATTTCTCTTCCATAGCAGAATTTGGCTGATTAATTTTTCCTGCTTCAGTGTCACTCACAGCAGCCATTGAAGGCATCAATTGTTAGATGAGCAAAATATGGAGCAGAAAAGGCTTAATGTGGAAGAAATTAGAAGAATATAGAAGGTGAATGATCATTGCACAATAACTCCCACTGCCGTGACTCACCCCCACACACCACTTCTGTTGTTTATTCTTTCATGTTCTTCTGATATATGTAGTAGCACTGGATATAAATGGCAATACTCCTGACTTGAGATTCTCTTCTTATGAAAATCAATGTGAATTTTGCTGCAGATTTCAACATCGCCCAGTTCTCCCCTGCCCTTTTCTTTAACATATTTCCTTTAGAATGCTTCTCTCTAGCTTTGGTAGCTTTTTCCTATCTTTTTATCTAATACAAGACGTTTGAAACCACAAAGACCATCAGACTTCCTTTATTGCGACTCCTTCTGGCTCACCTCCTTCAGCCCTTCCTTTGGATACTCTTCCACTGTTTAATGAGCCTTACCAAGCAGGAATCCAGCCCCATCTGTAGAGTTCCTCAGCTCATGTTAATCAGTCCTATTATTGCCCGTGGATACTATCCCATTACCTGATTGCTATTAGATTGAGAGTTTAGTCTCCAAGTAGCTTTTCCCCTAGAATTCCACTTTAAGAAGTGTTTTGTTCATTTTGTGACTGCATTTGTGATGGGAGAATTGTTTTTATGTATGGGCTTTGTCGAGTACATGAGCAGCAGCAAAAGTCACAGTTTAGCTCTAATTTTATGAACACTGTTGTTTTCAGCTGAATGCATTGACTGAACTACCATCGATTAGACGACTTGATCATGTAATGTCTACAGTAAATATCTATCCCAGAATTTATCCATTTTTCCACAGACATTTTTGTCCTACTAAACAATTCTGGTTTACTTTGCATGATTTCTAAAAGTCTGTTATCCATTGTCACTAGCTTCAGGGCTGGATGTGACCACCGTGATGGTGGTGAATGATAGCAAAAGGTGGTCCCATTACTGCTGCTCTGTTGTTGCTGTTCTGCTCTGAGATATGCTACTTGAGGCAGAGAAATTTGCCCCCCGCCTCTCTTTTTTTTTTTAAATAGGACATTATTTCCCCCTTTCTAGGTGACTGTACCACCAACCCAGTCCCTACCGTTTCATTAAACAAGCGAACTCCACTGTTTTATGTGTGTTGACTTCATATTCATTAACTAAAGCATGTGGGGACCTTAACCTGGAATTTCACATTCTGTTGGCTTTGCTAAAAACTTGCAGTAAAACAGTGTAATGTCAAAAGAACTAATGACTCAAGTGCAGTACTTCCTGATACGATACAATACAGGAGGAGAACTTGGCTGAAACCTGTGAGGTTTCGCACGTCCTGGATGTTTACATTTCTTACATCGCTTTACATATATTTTGTTTCATCATGACAACAGAATAATGCTCTCTTATCAAGAAACATAAGTATTATGTTTCAGATGTTTCATTCCTAGTAATAGCGCATCATGAGAACTATATCCTCTAATTAGAGTAAAATGAAAAATCTCCATAGAAGTGAGCTGATATATGCTACGTAGGACTCATTTATTATTTTAACCTTATTGCTCTAGTAGTACTCTGGGTGTTCAGAGACACACAATCAGCATTACTTATTGAACAAGGTAAGACCTGCCCAAACAGAAGACAACTTAATCACTGCAAATGTAACAAGCCAAGAATCCCACAGCTTTTTATGCACAATAATGAACATGTCTTTCTGACAACAAGCAAAGATCACTGTCATCCCCATACTAGATAGGGTGAAGCTGAGGCTGGATAATTTTTACCCTGGAGCAGGACAGATATTGCTAGTAGAACTGACAAGGGAATCCAGATCTGCTAATATTCTACCTAGGCGAACTGCCTTTCACTATTACTATATGAGGTGTCATCACTCCAGAGGAACAAGAAGGTAAGGCAAGAATTTCTCATTAACCATTCTCCCCTTCCCCTGTGTCTTTTCCAACATTGTAAAGCCTGGAGTCAAGCAGATGAAATCCTAAAACACAGCCCTAGGCAACAAAATTCTCCAAAGCCTTTTCTGAAGATGCCCACACTATTGTATTTTCAAAAAAGCCAAAACTCTATCCTATATCAGTAATGGTTCCTATTTTTAGTTCTAGCAGGGAAAAAAGCTTTTAAGCCTTTACTTTACTTGGCAAAACATTATACAATATTCTGGTTAATAGAAAACGAAGGGGAAAAAACACTGAATACTGACATCACAATTAGCCTCTCTGAGCACTGAAATAGTTTTTTTACAGTCATGAACCCAAATCCCCTTCTTTTGAATAGCTTGGACAGAAGTGACGCATCTCGAAAACAGAACAGAAAACATTGTTGATAGGGAGTGATTAAGTAAGATGTATACGTAGAAGTACAGAAGAAATGGAGTATCTATATTTATTTAAGATATTCTTTTTTTGTTGTTCCCACTGAGTATTTTAATTGAAAAATACCCATGACATCTTCTAGAATATTCAGGAAAATACACCGTCAAATGGCAATTTATAAAATTCTATTAAACCCTGAAAAAACAGCAGCAGCTTGATGCCATGTTGAATGAAGTGAAACACTTGGAGGAGATGTGGGGATGACACTGGCATTGACGTATAGTTTTCTATGCAAGCCTATGGGCCACAACCTTCAAAGCAGAGCTAAAAGGCTCCTCCATTTGCATCCAGATCACAAACCAGAAGAAACCAAGTTCATTCCTTTTTGCTCCCCAGTCTTGTTCGGGTTGACACCAACCAGCCTTAGCCCACGAGGGACAGGACTCCGAGCTGAAAGAAGGCAGCAGACGTGAAACTCACCGTTGCGATCTGCAGACAGACAGAGGCCATAAACATCGTGATGTGGGTACCCACATCCCCCATCTTCTTCTCAGCCACGTGTCAGCTTCGCCATGCTCCCAGGCAAATGTGTTTCAAATCTCTTCGTTTGTGGCCTTGGGAAAAATAGAGCTACCGTGAATCTGGAGCCTGAATACCTGGGGTCTATTCCCTGATCAGTGACCTTCTGCATCTAAGATTCAAGCTGTGATTTTAACCCTAGAAACCCATCTTTGCCGTCAGTGCAGTAACGTGGGATGATGAAAATAACCCCCCCAGTCTGGCTTTAAATATTCAAGGTTATAATTCCCCTTCACATGACCTCTGAACCAAACCTACAGAGCCCTGGGTTCACACCTCACTTCATGAAGGGAAGTTTTAACAAATTGTGATGAAACCTCAATAGCTGAAAGCAAGACAAAAGCATCTTTTAACCGTCAAATTAGCTGGAGGGAAGAGCTGGAACTGCTTTCAGTCTGGAAAGAAGGGGAAATCATTAAAGGAAATCATCCCCTTTTCTTTTTCCAAGTAATTAGAAGAACCATCTGTATGTTCATACCACTACAGTTAAGGGTGCAGATTAGCATTTCAGAGAGATTTGAGTTCAACCAGCAATACTTTGATGTGTTAACATGAATGATGCTAAAATTTCTAAGGCTCTCAATGTTATGCAAGTTAAAAAGGGTACACATGTCACTTTCCAGTCACTCTTTTTAAATGACTATTCAGCAGAGCCAATTTGACATTCAGAGAATTTTCCTTTTATCTCCAAAAGCATATTAAAAAATAATATGTTCCCATTAAAATAAATATAGTATTTACATAATGCCCAGCTATAACCCTGTGGATCTGTACTGCTAGACTGTGCAACACATGCTGCCATTATGAAATCAAAATTGTACAAAAGGCTTATAAAAAAATCCAGATATAAACAAGTTAAGTAAACCTTTTATTTATGACTGGTTTTACCCAACAGGAAAAATAATCCCTCAAATATTTCTTCTGTGATTTACAAGGGTATAAAAAAATTTCAGGCACAAAGACATAAATAACTAAAGCACACTGAAAAGAGAAAATGAAAACAGAAAAGTTCCTCAGACTTAGTTTCACATATATAAAATACAACATTCTCTAGTGTGGGACCACCTTTGGATAATCTGGAAACAAATCTTTCCCATTATTAGTTCTCTGAGTACTATAGAAATCTGCATTTGACCTGAGGCAGAATGGAAATTATAAGATAATATAATAGACCCTGCAGACCTCATAAATAAAAGACCATGGGATGTCTAAATCGTTCAATACGGACCTCTCCATGATTGAAATTAACTCATATGGATAAGAGAAGCTGAATTCAGTTTTCCCAAGATCCTTTGTGACTGTCCAATTCTCTTAATATACTTGTTCAAGTCATTATACAAAGTTCTGCCCATTTATTTACCAACAAATGGTAAACTCCAGCTCCAGCAAGGCTAGAATTGCCCTCCATGAACTTGAGTCTCTCTTCATCATCCATCATTATAACTAATCAATTAACTTAAAATAAAAATGCATGTCTTGGGAAAGAGAGCTTTAAGTGATGCCTACAACTTTATATTTCCCAGCCATATAGTGAAAGAGCACCTTTCCCCTTGAAACAAAATGAAATTGCCAAAGAAAATCACAATACTCTAGAGCTGGGCATTGCAAACCTCTTATAGCTCTCACCGTTTCTTACAGACCACTCTGTTCAGGACAGCCAAAACCAGTGGACTCTGGGGTGTTATTCTTTCTGGACCAATTTCCAGGACACTTTAATGACAACTAACTGTATTGTTTTGCTCATGGAATCAGAAAAGCAAAACAAAATACATAAAGAGAGAAGGTACACGAAGAGAGGCCAAAAAATATATTTAATCCGGTTTATACACACCAGAATTTAGCCTTTTTTCCCCATGGTTGGGCATGGTTTGTGGAGAACCTGAGTTCCTCAAATTTGGAATTTTAATCTTCAGAACATACTCTAAAGGAAAAAGCTGCCACTCAATCTGCAAATGCGGAACTAAAATATGAAGTAGCTAGACAACTTTCTCAATGGGAGAAAGAAACAGTAAGAGAGAGAGACAGGTGTTAAACCCCCATTAGTAATCCCTGCAATGCCTTTGCTCCATAAATGAAAGCAGAACATGGAGGATGCTTGTCCAAATGGCAGTGGTTCAAAATTTGAAGAATGACAAGGGAGGAAAGAAGCAATTTATTTTGCTGTATTGATTTTGCAAAAGAGCTAATGTCATGGTGTCATCTCACCACCATGTCCAGGATTTTTGTCCTTGACTTCTACAGGCCAAGACTTTTACCAAGACAATATTAAAATGATGTGGCTAGTGTACTCTATTGATCAATTCAATTTAAATTAAATGGCACCATGAGGCATACTGACCTGATTGAATTTGAATGCATACATCCAAAATGAAATGGTAAGCTGTAATGCCTTCTCAGCATTCATGTTTCATAATGAGAGAGTTTCCTGCTAAAATAGATTATCAGTTAATATAGTGTGATAATCTGTGGCAGAGGTAGGTATTCACAAGGACTAAATTTAGCCTAGTGAGATATATCTCCTTGGGCTTCCATTGGGGTCAGTGGGACAAGAGACTGCGAGAGGGTAGTTAAAAAGCAGCTAAACTCATCTACCGAATGGTTGGGTACCCAAATTTACCAGTCCCTTATAAAATGGCACCCAAGGAGTCTGTCTTCGGTTTCACACTTTAGATACCCTTCATCCCCGTTTGAGAAAGGATGGGATTTTTCTGCTACTTCTGGTTTTTTGCTATTCTGTTAAACTTAATTGGTTTAAGAGCTGTTAATGTGTCAGGATTATATTCTCTGATTAACACCTGTGACTCCTTGCTTTGATTACTCAGACACTCTTTAACTCACTTTTTACTATATAGTATGTAACTTTAACAGCAAAAGGACCTAGAAGGACAGATCTGAATGAGCAGAGTAAAATAATTTAGTATAGCTACAGTGCTTGCCCACACAAAATACCCCATTACCAAGGGAGCAGTTTCCCTTTTGTCCCATTTCTCTCTGAGGTTAATGCTACTTGACTACAATGAATCACAGTAGATGGTGTTTCTCATTATCTGGACAGCAAAAGTAGACTATAATTCATAATAAAGCAATTTTTAAGCCACTTGAAATGCTTTTTGCACTTAGACTTACTCTACTTTCTGCCATGTACAGCAGGAGTTGCTTCTGTCCGGTCTAGCTGGTTGGTTGCTATACACAGACTTATTTCGTGTGACTGAAATGACACACTGCTTGAAGGCTACCAAAATGCTGCAGAAGCAGCAAGGAAGCAACAAGATAGCAAAGAGATCACAGAAGCTGTGACCGGCTGAAAAACATACTTCGTGTCAATGGGGCTTAGAGGAAACAATCGTAAGCACTTGCTCATCTGTTAAAGGTGAAACAGAAACAAAGCTTTGAGAGCCTGAAATGAATGCAAAGAGTGGGGTATCTACACATCTAAGCTGCTGAAGCAATTTTTTGCATCGGGTTATCAAAGATCAGACACCACGTCCCTAAACCGAAGAAAGAGATCTGGAAGGCTCAGCAGAGGTGTGCATTTGGTGCAAAGGAGTGGGCGAGAGAAGCCCCATAGGTTCCCCTACAGTTCACTGCATCAACCAGACAGTCTTCCAAGTTGCGTAACATGGCCATAGCCTTGCTGCTATATAACCCCCGCCACCCTTGACAGCAGAGCTGGAAATGGTGTAAGTCAGCTGCCATAAAGGGGTGCAGCTCTGCGGCTCCGAGTCGAAATTTGTGTTAATTATCCAACTGGAGTGTCTAACAATACTCAACTGGAAGCACAAGACATTAACTCCAGCCAAAGACGGAATTGTCCTGCTGTAAGACTCAAAAGGGGAGACTCGTGCTGCTTCTAGGGTGTTATTGACCCCAGGCAGGGACAACGTGGTCTGCACTGCGTCGTCCCTGCACGTGATGAGGTATTTGGAGTCTTCCCTTAAGTCAACAGACTTTCTGTCACTGACTGCCATGTAAACAGTTGAGGGTCCTCATTATCCCAGACATCTCATAAGTTGTTCCATGAAAAGCATATGTAATGTAGGACACATACCTTACTTTTCCCGTACCACAGCAGCTGTCCCACACTCCCGTCCGTTACCACCAGCTCACCACATCGCTCTCAGCTCCCCGTTGTAACCACCAACCCGTGAGGACTCACTGGCACTGGGAATATCTAGTAGTATGGTTAAGGTTAGTGCTAGGGGTAAAAAGAAGCTGAAGAACTAACTATTGCAGGACTCATTTGTTAACCAGATGTTTCTCGGATTTTGTAATCCCAAAATAATGTAATCTTTCACAGGAACCCCCTCCCCCACACACACATGTACTGTGCTATCACAGCTGTTAGATTTTACAAGGCAATAAAAGTTTGATGTTGAAAGCTTGGTCTTTCTGCCCAACATTATGATGCCTAATTATTTTATACAGATGTTATCTACATATAGACAGCTATCTATAGAATATCTACATATTTTGAAAAGAAAAAAATACAAGTAACTCTGAAAATAAGGAACAGGGATAATTTTGGGTGGCAATGAGGCACAACAATGTGTGAAAAAAGGTGTTTGAGAAGCAACATGAAGAATCATGCAGTTAATGGACTATGTTGTATACATATTATATAAATATGATGTATATGTTATACATAAAGCATGAATCATACCTGCTTTCTATACTTTCACCAGGAATATGATCCAGGTATGTAAATGAGACTTGAAAGGTTTTAGTGTGGAAGGATAGAGAAATATTCCCATAACTGGACGTGGAAGTGGCCAATTATGACTACTGAATGAGGTGTGGAATAGTAACTACAAGTCAACACTGACCAAATCTTCCTGTTCTTTGCCCTGAATAGTACTGGTGAATTTCTGAGCCACGAGCTAAGTCCGTGACTACATGAATTTAAATTGCATAATAGAAGCATAGCAGCACCAGGTTATCTAACCTATCTAGTCCAGCAGCCTATCTCTAGTAATATCTCTTGGGAGAAGGAAAGGGGGAGCAGAAATAGTATATAGTGATGCTTTCCCGTGATGGCCTTCCAGTAATCAACATTTTAGGTTCTTTTAAGCCTGTCGTTCAATCCAGAGAGGCTTGTTCCATGCGCTTGTCTTCCACAAATTTATCTAATTGTTTTCTGAATTCCATTCATCACATACCCAAAACAATGCTAGCTAAAAAAATGCCACAGTCTAATAAAGCAGCCTTGGTTTTTAAGCCTATTGCCTGATTAATAACTTTATGGGCTGCTTCCTAGTTTCTGCTTCCTCAAGGTCTACCACATAGTTTGCTTGCTACACTGAACCCATAAAGTTATCAATCAGGCAATAGACTTAAAAACCAAAGCTGCCTAATTAAAATGTGACGTCTTTTTGGCAGAGGTGGTGTCTGAATGCCTGACTTGTTTAACCTACAGAACAAGCAAAAAGAAGAAATCTTTAGTACTGTCAAAGGCACAGTTTGAACTTCAAAACGGGAGACTATATAGCCTACAGTACCTGGCACTTCTGCATAATTAGAAAAAAATACTGTTGGGGTGTTGCCACTAAAAGTGATCAACATAACAGATATTACATGAAACAGAGATATCTTATTGTTAAATTTTAATAAGTTTTTGTTCTCCATCCCTTCCTCAGCGATTCTCTCCTGTCTTCATTAGTTAATTAGTTCTGCCTGGAGCAGTGTGCTTGTGATGCTTAAGAAAAAAACTAGAAAATCAGTAATTCAAGAGCCCCTCAGAAGCTTTGATCATTTGTTCGCTCATTTTAACCTACAAATCTTTCCTTTTTTCTCTTTGAATATTCCTATTATAAATTCCCATAAGAGATCTCAAATGCTGTTGCTGAGGTCCTTTCAGGTGAACTTGTTGCTATAGAGAGTTCTCCACAGGAGCTGGATGCTGTGGAATAAACACATTAACCAGCTAGTCAGAGCTTCTCCAAATGATTAAGCGCCTCTAACGACATACCAAAGATGTGAATAAGCTCAGCATTTTTGGACTTCTAATTTCCCCCCCTTAACAAAAACCAGGAGAAGGCAGCCATGAAACCGTGTTGAGCTGACAGTGATTCACTAGCGTTAGCACTGCAATAAGTTACCACAAGCCTCATCCCAAATCAACAATGGTGTTTACTTCTCCACACAACGATTGCTTCTCATTTGTCCTACAGTAACTTAATTAATTCATAATTTAATAATTAAGAATATATTGCATCTATTATTCATCTTAACAAGTTCAGCAGTTTAATCTCAGCTGAAAAGAAACTGAATATTTTTGAAAACTCTGTGCATATGATCTGGTAACAATATTGATTTAGTTTGCATAGTTATGCTAATAGCTATAAATACCACTAGAAGGAAACACAAAATACGTTTTAAAAAATTTTTCATTCTCCAAGTAACAAACCGCATCACTGAGCTTTTTGCTCAAGTGCTACCTACATGAGATTCACACACTTCCCAGAAGAGCCACTGACTTCAGGTTAGGCAATTTACTGGAATTCAAACTCATTTGTAACTTAAAACTATTCATAACAGCACTTGGATTATTTTATTTACTGGATGACTGGAAAGTTAACATTGCAACAATGAATCTCCCAACGTAAACTGTTTGCAGAATGATAATCACACTATAAAAGCCTGAATAAAGCCTGTTTTAAAATATGTGTTAGTGAAACTCACAAACCAAGACAGAGGTATATTCCCCATCTTCTCTCTTAGGGAGAATTTGTTTGTGATATTAGCCTATTAAAACATCAGATTGAGGCCAAATGAAGAGAGCAGCATGAGGAGTCAGGAATTCCTGAGTTGTCTTTAGTCTACCTTTGCCTGAGCCTCAGGAGGGTAACTGGTATTTTAAATATAGAGAGTGCTTTGAGCACTTACCTCGCAAACTATTAATCACAGAATATTCTATTTTGAAGTAGTACAAGAACAAGGATTTATTAGTATTTTATTCTGAAGATGTGCAGGAGTTTTGCTTGTGAAGCTGGGATTCCAGATTTTCTGATAAATCTACCAAATCAGTAGATGTCCTTCCAAAAATGTGCACCTTGACAAAGGTTGCATATTTGACTTTCCCAGCCCCATCAGTGGCAAGGAATTTAGCTAATTAAGCTCTTGAGTTCTGCACCTTTTAAAAATCAGCGTCCTTTTCAGTTTCCATTCCCTCGTCAGCTCACGGCAAGGACAGCCAAGGAGCGCTGGTGGCTGCGTGACAAGCCTATGGCTTCCTCCCTTCGAAACCTCCCGGCTCTGGGCATGTACTCAACTCCGCAGAAGCTGAAGAGACTTTTCCTCTTTTGCCACTATGGACATGCCCAGGTCCAAATTTCCACATGCCTGTGCTAAGCTAACCGGCCAACAGGTTGTAACGCCAAGGCTGCTTTTAGAGTTCAGAGGCTGATTTTCTTTGAAATGCAGAACTCCTTTACAGAGCAGAGGCACTGCTGTAGCTCCCAGTTCCAATCCCTGCTGCCGGATCGCTTCTGCCCCGCCGGTCTGCTGCTGAAAAGCGTTCGGGCAGCTGCCTGGCAAGCTGGCTTGGGGAACTGATCTAGCTTAAAAATAACGCTTTGCAAAAAGCAAAATGGTTAATAAGCAGGGTTGGTTCCCAGGCTGTTCCCAAACCAGTGCGTCTCTGACTCACTACAGCAGTCCCCGGGGCTGGAGGGGGACAGACCATGACTCTGACACGGTCCTTTGTGCCTTTCTGACAGCGGCATAAAACACACGGGCATTTGCAAAGCAGCACAAGGGGTGGCCGCAGTTCTGGTAAAGATCCCCAGACTGAAATCCCAAAGACTGTGCTCACAGCTCACTGATTCCCAGGAAAAGCTTATTTGTCCAGATCATTTGCCCATGTTGCCCAGAAGTGTCCTCATTTTGGGGTGTCACATGAGAGAGCCATTCACGTGTTTTTAACATCTTTCCTGTACATATTCTATTGCTACCCAATGGATCCAGCTAATTTTTGCTACATCCCACATACACACATGTTTTTCAGTAAGTGGCAGCCAGATCCACATGAGTCATCCTCAGAAATTATCTTTTCCTACAAAGCTCCAGTGGGTACAAAATTCCAGCCATCTCATAACGACCAGCGCCGCTGATTGAGTCCATCCTGTAAGTGGCATTGCTGGTTGCTTCAGTCATACATGTGGCAATTAGTAATGAAGGAGAAAGAGCCTTTTATGCACAATTCCCAGCTGTGAAAAGATTAGCATGGCTGACACGGACCGTGCCACAGAGTGACTCCAGCTCTTGGCTGAGCTTGCTGACACACCGCTTGTTTCCCTCTCCGCACATGGGAACAGAGAAGATGAGGTCTGCCTTAACCAGCCAGGCTGGGTGAGACCTCCAAATTTTTCGGCAGAGATTCAGGGAGGCCACGGCAAGCTCACTACCTTGAAATCTGGCTCCATGGGACTATTCACTGTATAGTCCGACAAGCTTCCCGAAGGAAGCAATCGGCATAATACAGGCAGTACAGAACTACCACGTCTACGAGGGAGCGAAGTTCTGCCTGTCTATGAGACAACTAATAAAGAGAAAATACCTTTTTTGTGTGTGTGTGACACACAATAGTTTCTAATGCTCCGTTCTCCCCCTCTCTTCCAGCTCATCTGCATCCAGAAATAAGTGGATGTTTTACGAAGTTTTTTCAGACTCTTTTGTCAGACAGCAAACCTTTCTTGTTTCTTCAAGGTATTAGCTAGACTAAGGCGATGCAGGACAGCAAGTACGAATTATAATTGCAATGTGAATAACCAGACAGGTAGAATGACTTTTCTCCCACTGGTATCGCGTTGTGCACAACACCGACCGGACTCTGCGCCCACCTTTATTCACGCAATAGGTGCCTGCCCAAAGCTTGGTGGGACAGAGCCACAGCCGCAGAGACTTGGTACAGAGCAGATGTCAAGGGCCACGTAGCAGTGTCCTGGAGAAAAAGCCCTGTCCGGTAAGGTGGGAATCAACTTTACCAATATACAGCCCTGGACAATCAATAGGAACCCTCTGAAGCGTTGGATCTGAAAATTCAATGATTACACTGGAAGATTTTCTTTGATACTTTCCACATTAGTCTATCATCACTTTTTTCTTTTAAACCCTGGCTACTGTGTATAACAATTAGGTATAATCAGGTATAAAAAGATTGTTCATTTTTGCAAAAAGATGACTAAGTATTTAAAATGTCCTTGAGTAAAACTAATATAAATAAATACAGAAATAAATAAAAAGAGGGAGTGAATTACGCTGAAAATCATTTGCACTTTAAAAAATATAATCCTATTGACTACTATACAAATTAAGTAACATGGAGAACACTGAAATGAAAATCACACTTTCATCTACACAAATTATTGGAAAGTAGTTAGACAAGGTGATTGTTATGCAAATGTAGACCCAGTGCAATCACAAGTCCTGGAAATATTTTCTAAGAAAGCATGTTGACTCTCTCTAACACATTATATCTGCTCCCTTCCAACAGCCTTTGAGTCAGACTTTTCTAATCAGCCCCATATATTTTGTCTTGAACAGAAACATTTGCAGTTATGAACATTCACACACAAATACATTTTATATTTTTCCTGAACTACGAATTTGGCTGATGAAGGAATCTGTGCTAATGTATACAAGCCTTTGTAAAGCATTTAATATACTGACACATGGCATTTGGATTAAAAAACAGAGTATACACAAAACCAATGTACTGTAGAAAGTGAGCTCAAATGTAGATGTCATATACCTGAGAAAGTAAAAGGTTATTGTGCCATCTCAGGGGAAAGGTTTATTTGGTTGTTTTATAAAATTTGCAGATGTCATGGATAGGTTAGCACCAACGGAGCAGCAGCTGAGATGCAACCGGAAAATGAAGTGACAAAACATATCGCAGAGGGACACAAACCCAGATGCCCCTGCACACATACCAGCCAGCCTTCCTACACCCTTGGCTAAGAGTGTAGGGGCACAAATGGCCACAGATCCCAAATTACCACTTCTCAGACGCACAACCGCCTTGTGCACCAGCTTTAATACTGTGTATGAATAAGTCGAACTTGGAGAAAGCTGCCCCTGCAGTGAAGAAAGAGCTAGCTGTCCCACACCCACCCCTAAGACCGTATGCATGCACAGTTACCACAGAGCAGCTAAGGAAGGCTGTGGTGGCCTCTAGCTGCTCGAGTTCAAACACGAGCCTTGGATATAAAAGCAGAGGAATACCATCCCAAGGGAGAGGAATGTTTAGTGGCATATGATCCAGCCTCATTAGCAGCAGAGCCAAAGCCTAGTTTAGGGACTGCTCTCACGGGTCTTGTCGAGGGATCAGCTCCAGTCCCTGACTGCAACATTTGTCCAGCCTTGTCCTCACCTTGGCACGGCCCCACTGCTCCGACCGTTTATTGACATAAACGATTAACTCCCTAGGCAGCCTACCCTTCTCAGGGTACCCGTCCCCCTCAAACAGCCAGCAAAACCCTGTTGCACCAGGCTGTTGGCTGTGACTGCTTCACTTCTGCCTTTTATAGCCCTGTGGCTGGGTGCTGGGCATTTGCTTTGCTATTTGCTCTTTCTCAGTTTCTCAATACCCTCTTGAAAGTGCCAGAAAAACAAATACTCTGGGCCTGTTTTTCCTTGACTTCACTGTTCTCATGAAAGACGCGACAGAATTCAGTATGAGTTCATCCAAGAGGAGGTGAAAAGGTGAAGCTGTTCCAATCCATACAGACATGAAGAGAACATCTGATAATGGAGGGATTATTAATCTACCAAAAGCATAATGAGAGCTGGAGGCCAAAGCTGGAGCTGGATAAATTAATGCTAAAAATAAGACACAAAACATTAGCTATGAAGGTAATTGGATATTAGAGCTATTTTCTGAGAATACGGATTCTCTCTTGCTTAAAATCTTTCTAAAGATTTTAAGATTTAAGGGTTAATTGCCTTTCTAGAAGGTATTCTGCAGCTCACAGAGGACTTGCAATCTTGAAGCAGTGGCTAAGGTTGTTCCTGCTGCATACAGAATCGAATCAGCTAGAGAAAGTCCCCCTCTTTCCTGAGGACAATGTACTCCTCAGGAACTAAAAGGAGTATATACTTCTCTATGCATTACGAGTGAAAACCTGCACCTGTGTCTGATGTACATGCCTTCTTCCTTGCCTGGGATTTGATTGTGCATCTTGCTAAGAATTTTTACTTCTATTTAAAGCCATTGGCAAAGATGTTCATGAACCACATTCTACATCCCTGGATCACAAGCACAATTTCAGATCGAACCTGGAATAAGTGGCTCTGCGATGACGAAGGCTCAGGAGTGAAATTAAACTGCAGGGACAGCAGCTGAGCATTTCCTAAAGAAAAGACTGGTACTGGAACAAGTGTTGACACATTTAAAAGCTAGACAGAAGCAATTTAAGAATATCGTGTGTGTTCAATGTACTTGCCAAAAGCATGCTTCACACACTTCTCTCATCAAACTGTCTCTTGTCTGTGTGCTTCAGCTTCTGCTCCATCTGTAACTCTTCCCAGCAGAAAGGGAGATTACCATGCTGCAAGGGGACTATGTAGTTTTTATTTTAAGGTGAGAAGGCAAGAATTCTAGCTCCTTATGAGCTAAGCAAGGGATCGGCTCCCACGTCCATGGATAATCATGGAAACGTTCCTACTGGTTACAGCAGACTGTGTATCCGGCCCATATTTCTGTAGACTTTTTTGGCTAACAGTGCAAAATACCTGATGCAATGCAACTATGAAATCTGTGTAGGTTGGGTTTAGAGTCTGGTTTTTGTCTTTGCTTTGTTTTGGCAACAGTTGTTAAAAAAAATGTGGTTTTTCCTACCTGTTGGATTTATTTATTGAATGCCATCACAGAGGAGAGTTGGAACTGTATGAAGTCCTTAAACAGATCCATAGTTAGCCAAAAGCTCTATAAATAGTATGTGCAATTTTTACTATTATTACAAAAGTGGAGTCTTGTAATATCAGTCTATCACACACCTTCACAAATCCCAGCATTTGAGTCTTTCCAAAGGAGTCCACTGCATACAGGAATACCTATTTCCAATGCATTCCTTTGGCAGGTGTAAGGAACAGCTCCTGAGCCCTAAAACCCTTTGTGCCCATGAAGCTGGTTCTCAACTGCTTGCTCAAATCTCCCCCCTCTTTTCCTGCAGGCATAGCTCTGCACATTTCTGCTTTGCCAATTAGCAGCTGCCTCTTCACAGTTCATATTAATGGAGTTGCAGCTTAATACACTGCCAGGCAGGATGTCTGTTCCTTCTCGCTGGTTAAATAACAGATTTTTCAGTTTGAAGGAAGAATTAAAAAATTATTCTGAAAACTTGGCTTAGGATAAACATTTAAAAAAAAGAGGGATATGACTGGAGTAAAACAAACAAACAAACAAACAAACAAAACCCACAAAAATTTCATTCTGAGCAACGCTTTTCCCATTTGGGGTTACTTCACCTTTTCGTCCATAATGAAGATACACTGTGTCAGTATGGAAAGTCAAGGTTGCTTTTTGAGAAAAAAAAAACAGTGACACAAAAATTAAATATTTGGTCAATTCTGGAGTGAAGCTTTTTCAAAATGCTGAGGAGAAACATGTTTTTAACATTCCTTCTCCTCCTTTTTTTCCCCTCCAGCAGAATCTATTTCCTAAGTTCAATTCAAATTCGCAAGTAATTTCTCTCCTCCCCATGCTCTCAAGAAACCCTCCAGTCTGGTGGTAAATTTGCTACTCAAAAATTATCCATCCCAGCCTTTTGCTAAAGGCACTCGAGCATCCAGCCTCTCCTGGGGGCCCTATCCCCATTGCAGCTCGTTCTCTTCCCTGGTACCATCCGATACCTTCTCCTCCGCTCCTCTCCCCCGCACTAGCAGCTCACCCAGGACTGCTAAACCTTTCAGGAGAAAAGGTATTAACAACACGCTATGTCAAACTCGCCTGAGTTTCAGGCTGCTGTTCACAGCATCCCAGAAGAGTTGGTGGAAGGGACCCCTGAAGGTCACCTAATTAAACCTGCCCCTACTGCCCACAGCACACCCATTCAGCAAGGATTTCATTTAAATGAAGGCTTGAAAACCTCCAAGGACTTCACAACCTCTCTGAGCAACCCATCCCAGTACTGCACCCTGTTCACGAACAAGTTTTTCTAACATCTAGCCTGCACCTTCCCAGAAGCAATTTGCAGCTGTGATCATACTGAGTTCAATCCACAGTGGATTTAACTATCCGAGTCTCATCAAACTGCAACTTTCAGTATGCTGACATGGAAAGACTTAAAATGCATAGGAGTTAGTATTGTTCAAAGCTGAAATAGCATCAACGGAAGGATTAGGATCTCTTAATCAACGAGGTAATCTAATTTATAGCCTGAGCACACTCCTGATGAGATTGGAACCTCTCTGAAGCAGGGGTTTCCAGCAATGCTTTTTTAGATGGTCTCACGGAACAAAGGATAGAGGTGGACCACCCTTTTCTTTTCTTATTCTCTTCCTCCCTATATTTTTTCACTGTTATGAAAGAAGGGACATCTCTAACATCAGAAAAAGGTTTAGGGAGGAAAGGGGCTCCTGCAGCCCAGAACTTGGACATGTTTAGTTGGACGTCCTCACTTATATCAACTTTGGATGTGACAAGACATTTGCCCTGACAACTCCACCTGCCAACCCTGTGCCTGGCAACCTCCGCTCTCAAAATGACAGCCAACATTTGTAAGGTATACTCTGTGTCCATCCATATACATAGATCTACTGTACCTAAGGAGTAAATTATGCTTACGGTGGAGTGAGGACACCGAGTTTAGTGCTCCACGTTCGCGTTCCTTAATTAACTTTAAATTTCCCTAGTGGTGTCATGCCTACAGAGCCGAAGCATCATTCAGATAACGACTCTCTTCCTCTAAGCAGCACCTCCTCCAGCCTGATTACAACCAAAGCTCTAGGCCAGTCGCTGGGTGACGCAACCTGACAAAGCCTCGGTGCTGTCAGCAGAGCTGGGGTGAGAACCTCCTCTCCTCCGCGCCCGCGGTTTACGGGCTGTGCCCTCAGGCAGCTGCCGCATGATTCACTGGTGAGCCGATTCCTCGCGGCACGAATCCTCAGCAAAAACAGGTCGCTGCAAGTCTTTGAAGGGAGCAAGCAAATGACACGAGCAATGCCAGGTAAGAACAAGAAATGCCATATAACAACAAGCGTAAACATTGGTCTTTTCATTCAACAAGCACAGTCAGTCCTGAAATTAAATAAATTCACGCTGGTGAGGCTGCTGCTGCTATTCTCGGAAGCGCGGTTGGTGGCAACGCTGCCCAGACCTCTAGAACTCTGCGTGATTACAACAGCAGCTGGGCTACCTCGGGACTTACCATATTCGATGCAATCAAAGTGGCACAAGCAAGTAGCAAAGCACAGCTGTCCTCTAATCATTGACTGATAGTTTTCTTTCATAAAAGAGACTAAATCAAATTCTCATCCAAGTCCAGCTGACATGGCAAGGCATTGAGTGATCTTAGCAAAGGGTTTAGACTGCTGGAGAAGTAAAAGGAGCTTGTTGTCGTTTTTCATCAAAAGTTTTGCAAAAAATCTGGGCTCTCACCTAAACAGTAATTGTAGTACAAACTGTCTGTAAAAATTTCTATTCTGACCAAAAGATGAAAGCCCCACAAGTCTGAAATATTCCACCAGAATATCCCATCATGCTACTCCCTGGTAATTTAAATTTAGGAAACAGGATTTGGAGGAAAATCCTAAGGCACTGCCTCCAGCTGACAGAGCCACCTTATATTATGTAGTCCCTTTAATAAACAGATTAAGCTCAACATTAAAAGCATCTATGTTTCCTGTCCATGTACCTCCTCCTGAGGGCCTCATCCAAATCCAACTGCTGCAACAGAAGCCTCTTCAACTTGCAATTAAAAAAAGCCCAGTGATAGCTTAGTGATGACATGGTCCCGTCCTCCAGCAGTGGGAAAGGCTCAGCAGTGGGACCTGAAATAATGGGTATACTTCGGTAGGTGCTGTGTGTCCTGGCCTTACATGAAGCAAAAAAGGGAAGCCACAGTGGCATTAGGTGAACACCATGGTAGATAAGAGCAGATCAGCTTACTGGTTGTCCTCCTGTTCCTCTTCCAATTCTCAAACCCGTTAATTTTCTATTCTGATAGCTGACCACAGGCTTACATAGAAACTCAACCCAAATCAAGGCTGTCTTGTCCAGAATCCCATTCACAGTGTCATATAGCCTATCGTCTAAAGGATGATTCTAATGATTTTATAACAAAGTAGACAAGGAATATACTGAATTTGGGAAGAGAGTTGTTTTGTCAATATTTGGCTACCATGACAAAATTTCAAAGGAAAAGTTGTGAAAATCCTTCATGGTTTCAATTGCAATTAAGTTCCATAAATCATTTGCAAAGAGGCACCTGTGTCCATTCCATCACCTGGGTTTCTAATCTGTGTGACAATTACAAAATAAATCCCCCAGGCAATCTAAAAGCTGGCTAGAATGCCCTGGTGTTTTCCAAGATTATGACAGAAAGAAGTGTAATGGAGAAGCTGTTCATCGGCAAAATGCTAAAAGCTGGATGCATTTTGCTTTTGAATGTATATCAGCCCTACTGGCCTTTGTCAGATAGACTGCAAAGAGTAAGCGGAGGCTCTTTTTAAATGTGCCTGTTTCCACTGGCAACCAATGGAACAAAAGGACAATCAGATTTAATCAATTGATTTCAATGTGACATTTTCACATAGGTTTCTTTTAAATGATTCAAGAGACAAAAAGAGGGAGAGAGAAGTCAAACAATAAAATGTAATGATTCCCATTAACTGCTATGAATCGACTGTTTCATAGTTTAATTTTGGCAAGAACTGTGAGTTTTTCACATTTTCATCAGATGAGGTCTTATTTCCAAGCAAAGTCACATAACTTAAATCTAGACTCCAATCCTTTTGTTTAGATGCTGATTTCAGATTGGGCCCATTTGAACTTCATTTGCCCCACAATTGCAAACAACCAAAATAACTTTTTTTGGTCTAAAATTCCATATGCATTTCTTTTTAATACATCTTGATACATGAATCATCTGTATTTTTACACTGTTGCAAAAAGGACATAAAAACCTTATACGTAAATTGGAAATGTTATGAGGCTAGATGACATTTGCAATGAATGCCTTCTCAGAATAGTTTTCCACCTAACCTTTACTAAGTTTATTTTCCATATATTTATTACTTTCAATAGAAGAACATTGTGTCCTGGAATAAAATATTTACGGAATTTCTATGTCTTTGTTGCCTAGGACTCTTGGTTCAAAGAACCGTTCAGAGGCTTTTAAACTGTTCACCATGTCATTCCTGTCAAGTGGTACTTTTGCTGGCCTCTCTGCCATTTTTCTGGTTTATTAGTGCACATGGGGAAAGCTTTGTCTTGAAATCTATATAGTTTTCTCAAATGCATTTAGGCAAGTATTTATTAATATACATATTTGTAGTATCATTGCATATTGCTAATAATAATGTGATTGCAAGCGACTTGAAGCAGCACCACAAAACACATTCAGCTCACGGACCTTACATTCCTCATGCTTGATTTAATTTTTTAATAGAGCTAAATCTTTGTGTATCCTGGTTAGGCTCTTCAGCTTCCAGTTCACCATGTCTGGGGCAGCTCCTGGCTGATACAGCCAGCACATAACCTGCGGGAGCAGCTCGGAACACCTGGCATTTGTTTTCGAGAGTGACCCGTTAGAATTTGTTGTGCTGCATGTGTGCCAAGCCCTTGAAGAACTAGTTTTACAAGGTCAGGTTGCAGGACGGCCCAGTGTAGGCCTGGGAAGATGTGGCTGAAGACGGTCAGGAGTATGTGTGGGGAATGTTTTTATCTTTAACAGTTCTGAGGACTGGCAAACATCCCAGCTGAGCCAGATATGTCCTCCTGTGGTAGTACTATTGGCTGTATGCCGTTAGTTCTTTCTAGATCTTTGCTGAAACATATATAAATTTGATTCTTTTGTGAAATAAAGAGAATCTTGGACAGAGAGCTCGAGCGCTTAATTCAGTCATTGCAATAACCAAGCCTTTTATTCTCTCCTCCACACTGCTTTCCTCTTTATATTTCCCCATCCAGTATGAACCCACGTGTTCTTTGTGAATTTTGGCTGTTCATCACCAAACACTCACACATGTAGCGGTGTTTTCTTTGCAGGAGCTGTAATGTGCTCTGAGGTCCAAACATCGCAGCACAGCCTTGGCAAACCTGCCCTTCCAAAACCCTGTCTTCTTTTGTGAGGGGTATCTCTCTTCGGGTTACTTCACCCCATTTCTGGTCAGTGCCCAGTAAGTTTGTTACCAGGAACATGGGTAGAAGGGAGGGTTCTTGCACTTCCCTCCTGCATTTGTTTCACTTGCTTCCCTCTGATTTCTCCTGTTCTTTTCTTAACCCATCTTTTTTTCTCTTTTCTTCCATGGTTCCTTTTAAGCTGGTTCACAGATGCACGTCATGCATAGTCTAACAGTATATTCTTTTCTCTCTCCCAGGGTAAAGAACATAAAGCAAACAAAAGTAGAAAACACCTGCTCTTTGACTAGAGAAAACCTTGTATGATGTTTTCCAAGCCACCACCTTGTGATGAGATTTCACTGCCTGGGAATTTGACATGATAGCCTAACGTGAGAATAAGATGTACACTGCCAGCCCACACTATTCTCAGAGCCTATAAACCAGTTCCAGTTTCTCTTTGAAACAGATCTGTTGTTTCAAGCGTTTTTCAATATTCATAGCCTTTTCTCAGGAGTTGCACAATTCTTCACATTTAATGAGGATGTTGAAAAGTTGGTAAACAAGTTGAGGAAGGTGTAAGATAATAGGGAAAAGGTCAGACAGAATAAAGATTGCACTGCATTAAGGACAAACGTAAAGACAGCCTTTGTGATTTATTCAGTATGCAATGAACCACTCCAGATTTCTGAATTCTCAGGGCAGACAACAGTTCTCTGCTGGACCGAAGGTGAGAGGAGATACTGGTACACATGAAAATCAGTCAGGAAAACATTAATTATACTGCGAAGCACTGGTAAAAACATCCTTTAAAACAGTCATTGCTGGTAAGAAAGTGAGAACAGGAGATCAAAGTTCAAACAGGATTTTAATTAGATGCCTTGTTTACTGTGCTCTGTCAAACACATGCTAACAAGAAACTTTTTTCATCATATTGGTGAATGGCTGCAGCTATGCTAGGGGACACAAAGGCACAAAAGAATTACACCTATCAGTGTAACTTCAAACTACTTGTGAAGACCTAGAGTTAAACCAGGAGATAAGTAAAACTAAAGGATTTCCTGAGAATCAATCACAGTAAACCAATGTAATGTCCTTTTCAGACTGCGTAACAAGCTTTAAAGATAGGGAGAAGCAATAAATATCACATACACTCTAGGACTTCTGGCTTTCACTTGAACAAACTAACAAACATGATCTCTCTAGATGAAAATGTTATGGGGCAGGTGCAAAATCAGCAATATTCACTGTCAAACATACTTTTCCTACATAGTAGGATTTGGAGTAGAAGGATCTTGCCCCATTCAGTACATCTAGGATGGATCTGGATGATAGATTAGAAAAGGATGCCTATAAAAATCCATTCAAGAGCCAACTGGAACTGGCTTCAGGCAAGTTTGAGGACAAGATTAGAATACAAAAGGATCTTGTCAAACTGGAGAAATGGTCTGATAATGTATGATTGAAAAAAGATGAGTATGAAGCACTACATTTGGGCAGAAATAGTCAGCTGCATGGACATGGAGTTTAGAACTGCACAGGTCATGGAGACAGTCACCTCCAACATCCAACTAGAGGGAAAAAAAACACCCAGTGAATCAACAGCCTCCAGATAACTCACTCCTTGCTTTACATGGATCCCGTGCCCTTCTGGAGTGCTTCCTTTCAATGTCAAGCCACAGTATTTCAACTGAGAGAGTCCCTAAAGGAGATCCTCCTTGGACATGCTAGCCTTGGCTCCAGTGACCCCATGCTGGAGAAAGCACCTGGAAGTGCACGTGAAATCAGCAGTTTATGTGGACTACAGGTTCAGCCAGAGGAACCAAAAAGCATGTGAAGAACACATTTCAGGCAACAATTCAGATCTAAATGAATTGTGTTTCCCTTTATCTGTCTTATTTTCATCTGATCCTTTTTTGCTTTGTAATCTGTTATTCCAGTGTGCTATTGTTTGCTGTACATTTGGAGGTTGAAAGCACACATTCATTGTTGTGGATGAGACTTAGTAAATCTTTTCATTCCTTAGCCATCCATTCTCTTCCACAACCTCCACCCCTCACCACCACCTCAACAATTTGTCGTGTAATCTAAGAATTTTTCACACCTTTACTTCCTTGAAAAATGAAAATATATCTTATTTAGAGGTTTTTTGAATATTGTTTGTGGAATTAAGGATTTGGTGTAGATTCTCTAATATATTCCATGCACTGAGGAAAGGAAGGGAGAGATATCCTATGACTTGGTTCCACCCATGTGGTCTAACTCTGGGTAGGAGATGAGATAGCTACTCACCTCCACACTTCACAACGCTCTCCAGATCTCAGCCATGCACCAGGACGGAGCCGATGGCGCGGAGGACACGCTGGAGATGGTGGATACCCCATGGTCCACCCTCTCCTGCGGTGGAGAGGTGATGTGCAGCTGTGGGACAGCTTTGCTGATCACAAAGGTCTTAGATAAGTCCTGAAAGGAAATTGCCCGTCTGAGGACACTGGAGAGAGAAAATGTTAACTGATGATATAGAAAAGATAAATAAAAAATTTACTTTGGAAAGTCGATACCCAGACGTACATGTGGGAGCAGCTCGGAACACCTGGCATTTGTTTTCGAGAGTGACCCGTTAGAATTTGTTGTGCTGCATGTGTGCCAAGCCCTTGAAGAACTAGTTTTACAAGGTCAGGTTGCAGGACGGCCCAGTGTAGGCCTGGGAAGATGTGGCTGAAGACGGTCAGGAGTATGTGTGGGGAATGTTTTTATCTTTAACAGTTCTGAGGACTGGCAAACATCCCAGCTGAGCCAGATATGTCCTCCTGTGGTAGTACTATTGGCTGTATGCCGTTAGTTCTTTCTAGATCTTTGTTGAAACATACATAATTTTGATTCTATTGTGGAATAAACGGAATCTTGGATGGAGAGCTTGAGTGCTTAATTCAGTCGCCGCATGTACAGGCTAGCGCTAAAGGATATTTCACAGCAGGGAAGAAAACGAGGTACAGCAAGGCTATCAGAGCGAGCTGCCCCATGGAAACTGCAAGAAGCACGGATTGACAGGGCTTGAGGAAAACCCTGTAGGATGAACACGTCCACCGAAGCACTAACATCCACAGCCTTAGTGGAAATATGTGCTTAGTTTTGTACCTATCTGAGATGAGAAGTATGGATAAAACCCTGTATTTCAAAACCTTTAAATCATAGGATTTTGTATGTAAAAAAGGGCAAGTGTTTCTTTCCAGCTAGGGAAAAAAAAAAAAAAAAATTAAAAGTTAAAATTTATTGTGAAGTATATCTCAAAAAAGCTTCCTGTCTTCTCTTACATCTACTGTCCCCAGCCATTCCTTGCACTCACATTATTTTATTGTACTGCATTTTTTTCATTTTCGTACAAAATGAAGTAGTACGAGACTTGATCCCATCTGCAAGGTTACTTTGGGGCTTGCAGTTTCCCTGTGCAATTAATGTTGAGTTCATACAGCACTTAACCTCCTCTAGCATGTTAAGAAGCTGACCTGATGCAGAGGTAACCTGATGCAGAAATACAAACACTAAGTTAACTGCAGAGGCGTTCAGGATGGTGTCGGTGCCTCTCTCCAAACTGGGCACAGTCAGTCTGTGATCCCCGGCAGAGGTCACCTGTCGCTGGGAGGCAAAATGCTTTTTTTGTTGTTTTGGGTAGCAGCTCATGCCAAAGCAGATCTTTTGAGATCGCTGCAGTTTGCCACAGAGCAAACAAACCCAAAGGTGAAAAAGTAAGTGTTAGAGCTGGATCTCAAGAGACAGGACTAAAACATGCAAATCCACAGACTAGCAGTATGCTGCTACAGCAATAAGGTTTCAGGCTATATCCTGCTTTCTTCTCTCATACTTATTAATATTTCATTCTGAGGAGGAAGGACTACTATTCATTTTATATGATTAAACAACTGATCAATAAGGGGCAACTGTGAGTCATTCAATACTTGACTACAGATTAGATAAAAAGCATTGTTCTGAGTCTGTCCTAAAGAACAAAATTAAAAGATAAAAGTGGATGTCTAGGGAAATATAAAATCACAATAGTTTTTCCGCTTTTCCTTCTTTTCAGTCTCATTAAAACAGAAATTACAAATGTTTTTATTATCCTGTCTTCAGCAGACAAGGATCCTGACAATAAGGAGTAAAGTCATTTTTTTAATGAAATTCAGACAACTGTAAGAATACAAATGTTTGATTGTCAAAGGGAAGCAAAGAAATCTTTTGGGAGAAGATTGATTGTTATATACTATACAAGCCTCAAAACATTGCTGCCTGAGTCACTAAGCCAAGATTTAGCAGATCAGGAGGCCAATCTCCAAAGTATTTTATGACTTTGTATTTCGGAGCAACTGCAAATTATAAACCAGATTTGCTGTTGTTCTCTTGTGTTGCCCTTCAACCATTCCTATTGCTAAATCCACTAGACAACAGTTTGTCACGGACCTGAAGTTATTGTGGCTTTTGCATGCTTGTTAGGCTGATTATCAAATAGATATCCTGTCAACCTACTGACCTTAGATTTTCAGTCTAACAGTAAATGGGACATTTTTCATGGAAATATTGATGAGTCTAAATACCGTTTCCAACAGGGTACCATCTACAGGTTTGGAGATGAACTGTGTGACCAGAGGAGGTTAGGGATTTTCCATCTCAAACTTCGGGAACATTGCCACAAAACTGCTCTTGGTCTTCACAACACCACGCAATTCATTTTCACAAGGCAGAGCATATTGAGAGAGGAATGTGCCAGTGAATATTTTTGAGTTATAATAATTTAACTCCAGCTGTTTTCATTATCCTCTGATGGGGATAAAAAAATCCAAACAGTCAATTCGGAACATAATGAAAGACATTCTTCTAGTTCATGTCAATGACTTTTAAAATATGTCTTGCAACGGAGTATAGAGACATTAAAAACCCTCCTTTCTTATGTGAAGAGCCAAATATTGTGCAACATGATATTGAATTTCAGTAATTAATTACATGTTGCCAAATTCAGCTATATAACCTGTGGTTTTCCGGAAATGCTAGCAGTTGTTTCAGCTAGTCTTTATGGCTCTGCCTCAAAAGCCCATTGAAATGGATGACAATCTCTCTATTGACTTCAAGTGGTCTTAAATCAGATCCTCACTGCTGGGGACATTACTGCAAAAGAAAATAGGACCAAGGCTCTAGTCTTATTCCCAGAAGAATAGAAATGAGATCTCTGGAGTACAGCATTTGTTGAAGTACCGGTATCCAAGCCCTGATTTTGCACACATTAAAAAAGAGCGAGAAATTCATGTCCATTAGACTTCAATATCTGATTAGTGAGTATCAGAAGCACAGAAATAATTTTAGAATTCCAGATAGTACATAGAATATTCAGTTGTCCTTTGGGAGGAAAATTATTTTTCTGTCCATAGGCTCAAGTAGAAAATACTTCTAAACACAGTTGAAGATTGTCCAGATACATAACTGCTAAAGCTAAGGCTACAGTACATGAACAGAGAAGCAGAGCTCCATACATTCATACTTTCATGATCACATATCAATGAATAGACCATGCATTGAAGCATTTGAAAAAATGAGAAATACGACCTACATTAATCTACAGGATTTTTCCCTATCATGCATGGTATCCACAGGATACTATCCACAGATATTCAAAAGATAACCATCTTTTCTCAGACTTAAAATATTCATAAAGCATGTGCTTATTATGGTTAGTCCTTTCATGCATCTGTAACCTCTATGAGACTGAAGTCCAATAAAAAAATTAATTCTTCCACCTATGTTTCTTATGCAGCATAATCATAGAATCATAGACTAGTTTGGGTTGGAAGGGACCTTTGAAGGTCATCCAGTCCAACCCCCCTGCAATGAACAAGGACATCTTCAACTCCATCAGGTTGCTCAGGGCTCCGTCCAACCTGACCTGGAATGTTCCCAGGGATGGGGCATCGACCACCTCCCTGGGCAACCTGTGCCAGGGTTTCACCACCCTCATCGTAAAAAATTTCTTCCTTATATCTAGTCTGAATCTGCTCTCCTTTAGTTCAAAACCATTACCCTTTGTCCTATCATTACTACTAAAGTCTGTCCCTGTCTTTCTTATAAACCCCCTTTAATGAACATCATAAAGAATATCCTACAAATTTTCTAAGCAAGATTTACATAGTACTTGACAAATGTATTTCTTCCACAGAACCTTCTGCATGTAGATTCAACAGAATTTTCTGTATAAAACTATTAATCTGAGCCAAACATGAACTGCTACATGACCTCTTAGTAAGTGCTTTCCTCAGGCAGAAAATGCTGAAAAGCTGTGATGGGGCCAGGACCTAATTCTGTGCTTATATTAGTTTCACTTGATGTGCTCCTAGATTTAGACATAAATGATTAATCCAATCTTATCCATATAGCAGCTTTTTTCAATGGTCATTAGAGTTTACTCTGAAAATTATTTTGACTGGATATTCCCTCTTCTGCTTCAGATGCACTGCACACTCACACTCACTCCCAAGAAACGGCAAGCCACACCAACTGCATTTTATGCCATCTTCACTGGCACTGGCCAGAAGCACCACACCAGCCAGAAATAAAAATATTCTTGACCAATACTTGCCTTCGCATCAGAAAATGTAAACCAGTCAGCAAATGGTGTATCAGCCATATAAATGTCACTAACAATAAACACACCTTTTGCAAATCACATGGGGCCGTATCTAAAGCAATAAACGTGCTCTGCATTGCAATTTTCCTAAAAGGAATGGGTTTTTAACCATAAATCACAGCTTGGTCTGCGTGAATATATCAGGGCATACGACAGGAGGAGACGCCGGGCCTCCCCAGTTCTGACTGCCCAAGACACTGTGCATCTGGGGGTGCTGCAGGCAGGCGATGTACATTGCCTTTGCTCCTCTGAGAAAGCAAACCCTAAATGCCCAAGATCTGGAGCCCTTTCTCTCCTACCCTCCTCAACTCTGAATAAGCCGGTGTGGCGATGCAAAGCTGACGGCCCCAGCTGGCTGTAGGGAAGGAATCCGATGCAGAGCACGCCCTTCTCCCACATGCTATATCTGTAGTCAAAAGTCCTTCTTGCCTCCGTCTGCACATTTATTTTTTTTTTAATTTTTGGTTGACTAGGCCATGTGGGAGAGCCAGGACAGCCCTGGTGGGGTACTGTCACTGCCCACTGAATTAAACTGGAGAGCAGGAAGTATTATTCCTTCAGCACATTTCCCAAGTAGGAGCAAAGTGAAATTGCCTGTCTGGTAAAAGAGAATTTTGTAGTTTTACACCAGAAGTTTCAGGTACTAGAAGAAAATAATTTGTTTCTAAAGACTGCAGATAACTTCCTAACAGAAGGCCAGAATGAGGTGATTTAAACTAATCTCCTTTTCTTTGCTCATAATCGTTTCCTGCCTCACCGGATGGCAGATGGTAACATCTCAGAACGGGCACATGCGATGGCGGTGTTCGTACCTAAAGGCTGTATGATATAACGATTAAAAAGCTAGTGCTATATGACAGCAAGCGATCAATTCAGCTCTCCAAACACAGGCAACTAGCATGTTTGAGACACTTTATAGTATTTAAGACATTCACACGGGGCTTGCAGATAGGATGCAGGACCTGGGGAAGACCAACACCCTCCTGGAGCCACAGCTGGTGGTCAAGAAAGTAACACAAAAAGGTGTTAGATCCCTGTGTTTAGGCAACTAAATCAAGACCTAACTGACATAACAACTAGAAGAATCTGCCATACGAGACCTGAAAAACATATTATCTGCAGGTAAGCCATTAAATGGAAGCATTTAGAGTCAGCATTTCCATGAGTACATGGAAGCATAAAATAACAGAAATAAGTACCAGCCGTTGATCGGATAAGGCCAGTAACACAAAGCAATCAGAACCATGTTGCAGAGCTAATTGAATTTTAAAACAAACAAAAACAGAGCAACAAATTCTTTCATGGGTATGAAACGTATGCTGAAGGTTCCTTTTTCAAGCAGCGAAAGGGCCTAGAGCAGTAAACTGATGCCAAACTCAAATGAAAGGAAAACAGAGTTAATTCATGCAAAGTGGTCAAGACCATTTCTACTCCTTCCAAAATGCTCACCAGTCTCCATTCCTTCCAGTCAACTTAGCAAGCCTTGATGTGCCTTCCTGAAACACATCCCCCAGCCCAAAAAACAAATTGCACTTTAGTTCAGACCAGGATATTGGGTCCAGAATAGCAAATGCTCCAGAAATTTAACAGCCCATGGCATACAGCAAGATCAAATGATCCCTTCTGGCTTTAAATTCTACATCATTGGACACCAAGGGGGAGCAGTGTTATTATCACCTTTCATTTATAGGAGTTCACATAAATTCTAGGATGGCTGAGTGAAATACGTCTCAGCAGAGAGAGAATGGGTTTCATCCTCTTTAGCTGTAGCTATCTAATCTCAGTAAATTATCAAGGTGTCCTATAATCAATGGAAGAGAGCTGGTGATTCATTTCCAGCTGCAATAAGCGTAGACATCCTTTTTGGTGGTGTTTTCTCCCTCCATCTCCCTTTCCATAACGGGATGTTGGGCCACCAGCTAAGATCAGACACCTACCTTCCAGGTTGCTAAACTAGGTGTGATTATTCAATTACTGCTGACCCAAATGATTCTCAGCTGTTTCATATTCAGCAGCTCTGGAAACACACATGCTGTTGTTCATTTTCTTGTCGTTCTGAAAATTGTTCACTTGCCAGAAACGTGTTGTCCAGAGTGTCAGTACTTGGCAGGTTTTACCCAACGGAACTTGCTAATTCACAGAAGGAGAGGTGCATTTTCATATTATTTGTTGGAGAGAAACAGGAAAACTAACCTTTTTAGGCTTAAAAAAAAATCATAAGAGGAATCACAAATACAACTCCCATTAAAAAACTGAAAAATTAAACAGGACAGGTATATGAATGAAGTGGAAAAGTCCAAAGTACTTTTAAAGAAAACCAGTATTACTTTTTTCTACCAAAATTCAGAGCTGAAAATAAGTGACTCCTGCAAAGTTCTACCACTCTGCATAGTATTGATTTACATTCTGACTTGCACTTCTCAAATCTGCAGCTACTGTAGATCTGTTTTGTAACAATAAATAATCATATTAAAAATGAACAATGATCTGGCATGAATGACAGATGGCAAACTGCAAGTCTTAGAGGATATAGTGTCAAACATTTAACAATTTCTGAAGTTTAGAGACAAAGGACACCCACACACGTGAGCCTATTCCTGTGTTGAATGAAATTCCCAACATCAATCAAAGCACTTTATTTCCCTTGCCTTCATCTGTTCATGCGATTTTTTTGCAAACAGCCACTCATAAGTATTTAGACACCTAAAAATAAGTAAAGTTATTACCACAAACAGGGAAAAGACAGGCAAAAATGATCTCTGGACCTCTGAACAGCCAAAGGATTTTGTGTTAGCTCTCCTGTCCTTGGCTGTATTTGAAAGCCAACTGGAATTGTAGAACCAGAAATATCTTCTCTTTTCCCTCTTTTCTGTGAAACCTGAAGTAAAATAATGTTTCATCAAAATGTTCTGCAGATGGTAGGCTTCTTCTGAACGATGATTTCATGAGAGAACTGAAATACTTTAATTAAAAAATGTTACTTCAGTGCTTTATGGGAATTGAACCTTGGCTTCTTTACGCTTCCAGTCTCCTATGAGAAAAAGCATCAGCGAGACCTGGAACAACTTGCAATCAAAGGAATGTGATCCCTGTGCTGTAACCAGACCTGGAGAACCAGGAAAACCTATGAGAGTAAAGGAATCCCAGCAAAATTAACTCACCTATATTATCACTAATAAGTTAAAAATTTGAAGTTAAAAAGCACCAAAGAAGTTACTTCTGAGCTGAAGCAACCAAAAACAACAGTCCTGGTAACTGAAGGTGATTTGTGCCTCCGGAGATGAGACTGCTGTGAGCTACAGCAGAACACACACCAGGAGCTGCTGCTGCTTCTGCTATATTCCCCCTTCCACCAGTTTTTCATCCTACAAGCGAGGGAAGAACCTTAGGGCTTTCTCTCTTGTCTCACTTCAGATATACTGCAAGATACCCTGGTTTGGAAAGCAACTGCTGTATACTTTAAAGAAAGCCAAACCCGTATTCAAATAAGCAACCTTGTGTAAAAGACATGCTAATTCACCTTCAGTTGAAGTGTTGACATCAAACATGGAACTTGGATTACATTAACAGATATCCAGATATCTGAGCAATCTAGTCCAAACTGCAGCATCTCTGTATTATAATTAGCATGTGCCGCTGTGTGACTCAGGAACCTACACACAACTCATCGATCCATCTACGTGTGTCTAGATCAGCATGAAGGAATGCTAGCAGCTCAGTGAATCCTGCTTGGGAGAACAACTACATGCAGCTTATGTAAAATTCAGTTTTCTCTAAATTCTCTTCTATGGGAGTAAACTTTCACCCCCCAGCAGAGCGCAAGTAGTTGTTAAAAAGTGCAGAACCATTGGCACTTTGGAGGGATTCCCAGAGAAAAACAGAAATTCAGAGAAATTTTTGCTGTATCAACAGCAGGGGAAACAAGAAGCTGATGGCAGAAACGACTCCTGGAGTCTGAGAAGTCATGTAGACGATGGGTGATCTTTGATTTCTTGAAGTATGTGACTTGTGGCCAAAAATCCTTCAGAACAGGAAGAGAACTTGAGCAAGAAAAAAAAAAAATCATTTTATTGTTTCAACTAAGCCAGGAATGTCTGGTTTTGGAACACTTTGCAAAAAGCTCAGGAGTCTGTTGCTCCTACTGTCACAGACCCATGATGAACATCCAAGGTTCAAGCTCTGTGATCGGGTGCCTAAGTTACAAGGGTCTCTCCACAGAGCAAGGTTAGTCTTTGGAGGGTGAGGGATAGCTGGACCAGAAGATCCCACTTACTTGAAGAGGTGAGAGAAGTTACACCTTCAAGAAGATTGAGAGACCAAAGAGGTGCTGCTAAAATTATCAAGACTTTAAATTTATAAAAGACTGGTCATGGCTGAGTGGACAGAATTTAACAGTTATACTATTATATCAAGCTTCTTGATAAGAACTTTCCTCAGTAGTAATCTTACTTGTGGCTTTATTACAAAATACACCAAAATACACTAAAGCCAAACTCAGTGATATAACAGACCTGCCCATGAGCATGACCATGACTGAGAGCAGGAACTGCAACTGATTGTGCCTCTTGGGTTGATTAAACTTTGAGGCACCTTAACAAGCAGTAAACCAAAAGGTTTCAAAATTTCACATCATATACAAGAAACACCTGGTTTTTTGAGTTGTTTCACCAGCACACCTTGAAACAGCTACAACACACTGAGACTGTTAACCTGGATGTCTGCTGCCAGAGATGTTAAAACTATGTTTGTGGATCAGGCAGCTCAGTCAATCTGAACAAACGAGGCTGCCAAGGGAATGTCATAAATCTGCAAAATAATCCTCCTTGAGGTTATAGTTTATCAGCTTCGGGTTTGCCTGAACTAAGCCTAGCCTCTCGCATCGTCTGACAGCTCACTACAGACTATGTAGCCTCAGAACACCAAGACATAAATAACTCTTTCCAAAATCCATTGTAATCCACATATTTGAGCCAACCATGTACTCCTGAAGTTGGGAAGGAAAGGGATTAGCCTTTGCTTATGCCAGGAGTTTGCCTTGCATTGAAGAAGATAGCACAAGTCCAATAAATTACGTGCTTGGTGCAGCTCCAGCCATGTGGAAGTTCAGAGTCAACTCTATAGATATTCACTCAAGGTACCCACTTCTGTCAATGCCCAGCAACCTGCCATTCAAATAAAACAAGAAAGAAAGTTTGCTCTTCAGTTTATGTATGCATTCAGAACTTACACAGGCAGAATTCTCCTGCATATTGGGAACGCATTTCTAAGTTGACACCTGCAGCAGTTTCAGCTTGCGGTGATATTTCATAGCTAGGTTATTTTAACCTTTGGAATGGAAATATGGATGGTCGTTAACAAAACCAGCACTAGCATAGCCATTACAAAGGAGCATTAGAAGCCATCCAGGGTGGGAGAAATACCTTGATATAGAAAGCAATTCTTTCCAAAATGTCATTCCAGATTCTGGGGGGGAGGGAATGGACTTACTCAACAAAAATATTTTCTAATACCAGCTTCAAGAGTTTGACTTTACAGTTGTTGTGCAGTGGATTCCCAAATCCTTTACTTAACATGCTTTCATGGAAAATACATCATATTGCATTTCCCATCCTTAGGGATTCCATGCTGTGGTCAAACAATTATGTATACCTCTGGCTCCCTCATTCAAGCTTGAGTCGCACAAAGTCCTATCCCTGATGACACCAGCTTTTAGCTGCTTTTACTTTGTAATTAACTGCTCTATTCACAGATTATAGAACTACAGTTTTGGGGGTGGAGCTATTTTAAATATCAGCCAATATTGGGTAGTACTCTTTTTTTATTTTACTTGATGTATCAGAGTAATTTACCTGTTTCTACTTTTAAATCACACTTACCAGCCTTCACCTATCTGATACAGGATCTGGAGCTTGTTTGTTGTCCAAGTAAATCTCAGAAACTCAGGTAATCAGGTTCCAACAGCAGTGGGCAGAGCTGAGGAGCACTGCTTTACACAGATGATTTAAAGGCATCATTCTGATCTATTATATAATGCAGGCTGTCAGGAGTTCAGAAATTGAATCAACAAGAGAAATCACTAAGACTTAAGCAGATTCTTAAAGTTAATCCAATACATAAAAAGATGCCCTAGACATGAACTTTTATACACAATTTGAATCTTTTACACTGCAAAAACATTAGAAATATAAAAACGCATCTATCTTTAGTGTTTTATACACTGTAATAATCACAGATAAGCAGGTGTAATGAATTAGTGGTTCTATAACAACAAAGTCCCAATGACATTGAACATTATAACAGAGTGATACAACCAGATCATTTGGCTAATATCTGCATCTTATACCTCTCTTGGAAGACAAACAGGATTTATGAGACTACATCTTTGGGACACTCTAGGGCCTGATTTGCAATATGCTGAATTCCCATGCACTTCACTGTCGTCCACAGGGATGCATAATTCCTTGCAAGATTCACCCTTTAGTCTCCTTGTTTGTGTTTCCCTCCCCCAGTTTCCATTTGGCAATGGAGCCGTCACCATATTAGAATGGCAAGTAATGAAGAAAGAATAAGAAGCTGAAAAACAAAGTCTCTGTCATCTTCAGTGCCCCCTTTCTCTAATTTGTTCATTCTCAATCTTCCTAATCCCACTGCCCAAAGGAAATTACAAAACAAATGACCAGTTAATGCCTCCATATAACTTCTGCAGCAGCAAAGAGCCTATTTATTGGCAGCAGGGGCTGCACCTCTCCAGGTACAAGCTATTGTTTTCTAATGATTTCATGGCCAGAGAGCACCTATGCTTCTGAAGAAGATGCTTCTGAAACTAAGAGCTGAAGCATTGGCTCCTCACCATCATTCACAGTTCGGTTGTGTTTCTGAACACGGACTCCTGGTCGCTGAGTTCACTTTGCTTGTTGGTTTAGCCGAACGCTGTTGTTTCTCAGATTCCCTCCCACTATGGAACTTACCGACCTGCAGAGTAACATCCCAGCATCCCAGCTTTCAGTTTGTGAGGGAATAACTCCAGCATGCACATGAAGAGGAAGCCTTTGAACTGGGCCTCTCACAATACCTGTTCTGCAGTCAGCTTTATAATAAACTTTTGTGTCAGCCTGGAAGAGACTCAGAATCTTCTGAAAGCCGAAACAGATGACCAAATGACAAAGTTTGATTGCTACCTGATTTGCAACAGGTTCTTTTGACACAAACCGTTCATTCCTCAGGCCACTTGTTGCACCTCCTCTGATGTTGTAGCCCCAGTCGTCCCTCAGACAGTGGCATCAGCCCATGTTTCCTACCAGCAACTTTTAGTCCAAGTGTGTGGGTACATGCAGAAATGCAAACAGGAGGGTGATCCAAAAACAAATCAGAGGACAGCTATCGCAAGTGCTGTACTGTTCATATATTTATACTGGAAGGGTAAAGACTTCATTTAACGCCTAAGGGAAGGTACTAGAGGCTCGCAGAACCAGCAAGGTTGGGTTTTGGGTGCGGGGATTCAAGGTGGTGGAGTCACGTCTGGAGCATTCAATGCTTGTGATGCAGTGAAACCACGGAAATGCTGTGTGTCAGCGGCAGGGTTAAATCACCACAGGCAGAGAAATCACTAGAGATGAGAAACAATACTCCAAAGATAAAATATCCCAGATAAGAAGAAAACATATACATGTAGGTAGAGGAATCCAATCCAGCCTTGCACATCAGGTCTGTATTAACAAGGCTTGCTTTCAAGAGATCAAAGGACATTGATCCTTCCAACAGATCAGTCCTACAGAGAGAAGGAGGAGGATTTTCGTAAGTTTGGTAAGAGAAAAGAGACACCAATAGAAGTCCTGTATGCATTTCTCCACCTAAATTCCTCACTGTTTTCAAGCCATTTGAGACTTACATTACAGTTTGAGGTCTCCTCTATGCAGCTTTCCCGCAGGCTGCTCTTCTGCAGCCAGCTTCTTTTAGTCCCAGCTGAAGCTAAAAAGAATCCTTTTTGCTAAAATCCTGTCTCTCTGGGGATCTTTCTTGCTCAAATACGTTTGTTTCAGAGGGTCCCATTTAACTGTGCTGATAAGAGCGCAGGTCAGAAATGTACTAAATTTCTTCATAAAATAATGAGAAAATATTTTCCTATGGGAATATTTATGTGTAATTTGTAGTTTATAACTTTACGCTTCATATTCTGCTCTTGGATTTATTAAGAAACAGTGCTCTATTCCGAGAAGTATCATTTCTGAGTCATTTCAATCAACTGTCATAACAGTAACATAGTTAGGGCCCATAGGCACAGCTAGGGAGCCTGAAGCAATTGCGACAAAAGAGATCTTTGTGGGCCCTTTTTATTTCTGAACGATGACGCATGGGTGTACCGGCTTGCTGAGGTGCATCTTGTAAGATGGAACTCTACATCCTCCAGTGGGGATGAGACTCTGGATGAATTCAGATGGGGTAGCGATATAGGTAATCTAGTAACCATAACAACCATAATCCTCACTGCAGGACTCTAAAAAACTTGTCTTGCTGCTATTTCTCCCTAAAACTGCTTTAGGTTTCAGTATTCCTCCAACAGCAGTAGAATGGAAACACTAAAATTAAACTTATTGCAAAACTTTGCTACACTTGGAGTTAAAATATGTTAGTTGCTTCATTATACCCTTTTTTGAGTGCCTGTGTAAGGTCACTAAAGGAGAATTAAAATAGGTCTCTCTCAATAGACATCAGCATCTGGTTATTCCGATTATATTGGACCATGGTGGTAATTATATGAACACACTGGATCCTGTTCTCCAGTGATCCTAATAATGAAAAAAAATTATTAGGACCCCGACAACGTGTTGAAGCAGTAATTTAGTTGTTCTGCCAGCTTTTTAGGTTAATTGCACCTTCTCTGTAATAAATGTGGAGATATTCTGCTCTCAGTTATACTGTGAACTAAAAGAGTCATTTTGGACTTGTAAACAGATTAATCTAGAGTTTACATACGCAAAAGCAAGAAAACAGTCCAATTTCAAGAGCTTAAGTATGCCTTTTTGTAGTCATCTGAAGACACCCAAACGAAGGGATGGAAAGACTCGTCAGGGGACCAGTTCTGGAGAGAGCTCAAGTCTCCGGGCAACTGAGGGCCCAAGGGACAAGCCCGGGGCCAGCTCTGCTCCTGGGTCTGGGTCTCTGGGGCGCTGCGGGGTGCTCAGCGGCCGCTGGCTGGCGAGGTGGCAGGGGTTCGTCCTATGGGGATGCCCTGCCAAGGGTCTCTCGCCGCTCTGGGATTCATTTTCCTCTTTGGCTCAGGAAGATCAGGGTTTGCTGAGGTTCGGGGAGCACAGAAGAGCATAAGTTGAGGTGGGGAGGGTAAGGGAGGCTGGAATTAAAAGAGGATAAGGAACAGTCAGTTATTTCAAAAGTGTTAAAATTGATTTTCAAATATTCAGGATACAAAGGGCTGTACAAATATCAGAACAAAGCACGTCCTTTGGTCCTGCAGCAAACGGGATGTGCTAGAGTTATTAAATATCCCAAGAAGCACATTGAAACACCTAAAGGATCTGCTTAGAAAGTTAGGTACTTTTCTGTTAAATCGTATCTAATACAAACCCTGTCATGTTTATAGCTCCCCAAAGTGCTTCTTAAATATGATAATAGAAATCTGACTAGTCAAACACTGTCATTTTAATTAAAAGCTCTATTCTTCCTGACAGGAGCAAGTCAAAGAAAATACAGCTGGGACCCCACTCCAACCTCATGAAAAATAAAAATGCTTTCCTGTATAAAATGGTAAACTGGTGGCATAGATTAGAGATTGCTCTGGCCTATGTTCCATACACAAACATCCATAGTTCATCCCGAAAAATGGAATTTTATGGCCTATTCAATTTTCTAACATGAAAAATGGCACAACCCCATGAACTATTTTTCCCCTTCAGAGAACTTTTATTTTTCCTCCTGAAAGATTTTTCATCCAGAAGTTTTCAAGGTTTCCAGCATTAAAATGCAACTTAACCTTTCCATTTTATCAAACCATTTCCATTAGTTTGAAATTTGTTTGCAGAATTTCATTCTGCTAGAAACTGTCACATTTTATCAAAAGTGTGAGTTACTTATTAAAGAGAAAATCCAGTTTCCAGCCTGTTCCATTAAGCAACATGGTTGTGCAGAGTGTAATAGTTTGAGTCCATATGCCTACATGTTTCCAGTAAATCCAAATCTGCAGATCGCCAGGCACAGTAGATCACACCGCTACTACACTGCTAGCTGGATCTCAGCCTTCTACAACATACGTCACTGTTTGGTAAGACCTGGAGAACTCCCTTAACATTCACAAAATGCAGTTTGCACCTATTAAAAAAAATAAAAGTCACTCTGGCACACATACAAGGGGAGGATAAACCTTATCCGTTGTTAAATACATCATCTTCCTAAGTGATTGCTAGCAGCTAACATTGCCATTTCTGCCTTCAAAGGGCAGAGATATTTATCCGAATAAATACTACGTAGCCAACGCTGTACGCTCATCACTTGCTATGTCTAAGTAGCAATCCTTGTCCTTTTTGGTACATGCAGAGAAGACTGGAGTCTTTTCAGATGCCTTCTTTTTATCAACCTGAGCAGTTTTATTGTCTTCTGGGTGCCCATGCGTACCTAACAGGTCGCAGGCATAACACGCACCGCCATGCGTCAGTGGGCCAAGAACACTCTCGAGGGAAGCAATCCACAGGCAGAGAGCTTCTCAGACGGTAACAGCAGAGATCAACGACTCTTGCTAAGACGGGTGATAATCGTAGTAGTTTTGCAATCAGCTTCTCTATCTGCAGAGAACAAAGGACAACTAACACCCTATAATCTTTTTGCTCCTTTGAAAACAAGGACGTGCACATGCTGCTGATGCTGTGGTGGAGACCGGTTCCTTCGCAAAACCTTGCAGGGGAGAAGCAAAGAGGACGGGCAGTCCTCACCTCTGCAGCAAAGCTGTTTTAAAATATTTAAAAAAATCCTCACTGCTGCTTAAAAATAAAGTCTGGGTTCCTCTTCACTACTGAGGGGGAAGGAGCGATGATCGAGCGTCCAGCTCTGTCCCCAGGCAGCTTCTTGAATTTGGGTCTGGCCGAGCCTCAGCACGATGGTGACGCTCGATCGTCTCCAGCCACCAGATGCTTCTCTCTGCCCCATCAGGCGCCCCTGAACCAGTCACACAGCCACTCCCTGGGCCGCTGACGAGCTGGGATGGCTTCGCCAGCTTGGCTGGTCTTCCCTTACCAGCTGGTTGAGCCGAGGCAGCAGACCGGCCCCAGCAGAGGTGAGAGGGCGGCTGTCCCGGCGGGGCTGCACACCAAGCACAGACCCCCACCGCTCAGGCCATAGCCCAGCATGTCTTTGCTTGCCATTGCCAGAGTGAGGTGGAATTTCTGCATTTCTCAGGGTCGCCATGAGTAAATCAGCCTGAAGGACGTATATGCTGAGGGCGAAGCTGAAGACCTGGGGTTCTCCTTAGCAATTCGGCACTTTTAGAGTAACACAAGTGAAGGAACTGTGATTTCACCGCTCCCATAACACTTCACTTGAGCATCTAGGAGTCTTATAGTATTGTAGCAATTTGAACACGTGCCTAAGACTGTCTTTTGCTTATCAGTGTGAAGTTCCCGTGGAGCATGTGCATGCTGCAGCAGATTATATACCAGGACACACAGTTTTAGAACAAAGGGAAGCTGATGGAGACACATCTTTTCCCTCAATTAGGCAACAGACCATTCTTCTATTTGCATTACATTTGGTTATGTACATTTTGCACATGAATGACATCTGTAATTTGGTTAATCTTTTGTGATATAACCAAAGGGAGCCACTATATTATGTTTTATTACTACTATTTTCCTTACAGGAATAAATGATATTCCTTTACAGCCACAAATCTTATTCCTTTACAGCCACCAGGACACATTTTCACCAAGGAACACACAGTAACTGCTAGTTTCTGAATGCTAAAGAGCAGAGAGCTGGCTGTGGAAGTATGTGTCTATGTAAATAAATATGATGCTTCCCATTTTTCAAGGGCACTTAGAGATGTGCATGGCACTCACAACACACATTTCAAGCCATGTGATAATTATCTAGTTTTAGTTTGTTTAACCCAAGTTTGTTAAAAAAGCCCCTGAGGTCTGCAAACCCTTTAAGTGAGACTGAAATGAACTCAAATGAGTGATTTGTTGTCATTTGGAAGTACTTATTTTTAAAAATCACTTCACAAAGAACTCAAATTTAGAAGTAGGACAGAAAAAATTAACAGATTGGAGTTTTGGTGGTTTTTTTAAATCCTCAGAGTCCCCAGAGCATTTGTACAAAACAAGTTCACCAAATCTGTCGAAGCCAAATAACGCTACGCAACTGCAACTATTTTCCTTAAACAGCAGGTTGCGTTAACCTGGAGCCAAGGTAACAGCCATGCCCCGAAGACTTCAGACTGTCTGTCAGCCGGGAAACGGACCCGCCATCTCCAGGGAACACAGGGGGACGAGGGCTGAGCCCTCCGAGAGACGGGACGTGCCTCGCTGGATCGGCAGAGCTGGACATCTCCGGCTCGTGTCGCGACCTGCTGCACGTTCCCCGTTTAGGTGAGGGCCAGTGGGCAGGCTGGGGACGGAGGAACGGACACAAGCGGGTTTCGGTCCCGAATCCAACCACCTTTCCCAAGAAGAAGAGTTAAAAATGAACAGAAATGCTGTAATCCCAAAACCATCTTTCTTTAGCCACTGCAGCCTGTGGCGTCTGCTGTCTAGATATAGATACACGTTTCTCTTTCCTAGTGCGAGCTATAAGGAAAGATCCAACAGCAGCTCTCCCTTTTCCCCTTAGCTGCTTTCCATTAACTCTTCATAAACAGCCATGCTCTTTATTAATTCATTTCCTTTGCTGTTATTTATTAAGTCTTCCATTGCTATGCTGATTTCAGGTGCTACGCCGCAGCAAACTTCTTCCCACAAATTTCTTAGTTTCCTTGCGTCGTAGTTTAAGCCCAGCCAGCAGCTAGGCACCACGTAGCTGCTCGCTCACTCGCCCCCTCCCAGTGATATGGGGAGGAAAATCAGAAAAAAAAAAGTAAAAATCATAGGTTGAGATAAGAATGGTTTGGTAACTAAAGCAAAATAAAATGTCATGCTAACAAAAATAATAATAAGATACAATAATAATAGTTGTAATGAAAAGGAATAAAATAAAAATAAATAAATAAACCCAACAAAAGAAAAGTGATGCACAATGCAACTGCTAATCACTTGCTGATGGATGCCCAAGCAGCAATTCGCCCTTCCTGGCCAACTCCCCCCAGTTTCTATACTGAGCATGCTGTTCTATGGTATGGAATATCCCTTTGCCCAGTTCAAGTCACCTGTCCTGTCTATGTCCCTCCCACCTTCTTGTACACCTGCTCGTTGGCAGAGCATGGGAAACTGAAAAATCCTTAACTTAGGATAAGTGCTACTTAGCGACAACTAAAATGTCAGTGTGTTATCAACTTTATTCTCACACTAAATCCAAAACACACTGTACCAGCAACTAAGAAGAAAACTAACTCTATCCCAGCTGAAAGCAGGATACCTTGGTTCACAGTAAAACTGTTGAATAAAATACTTAAGGGAAAAAAATTCATAATAGTAAAGGAAAATTAATTAAGATAGCATCAATAATCATACACCACTATGTATAGTTAATAAATGAGTTCAATATACAGGCTGGGATTTCTGAGGAAGACTGGCTGGCCCACGTAGGCATGCAGCTCTCCTGCCTGCCTTTGATCGACTTCCCCAGAGGGTTTAAAGTGGATAGATCAGTTTCTTAAGCACAAGGGTTTTTTAGTAAACATGCATTTTCTTGCAATAAAAATGAAACCTAAATGAAATGCAAACCAAAGTATGCTTATGAGATTAAAGATTTATTTTTCTCTTTCTATCATATCCACCAGCCCATCACTATCAGAAACGCAAAGCCACCTTCCTTCACTGAGCAAGTCACAAGGGGTGACCACCGGAGGGCTTCACGGCACATTCGTGAGGATGCATGGTGTATACATGAGCATGCTTCAGTCCTGGTGTCCAAGAGCCAAGGAAGCAATTACCCAGGCTTGTTCAAAGTCAAGGAGCACACGCATGGAAGTCACCACTAGAACGATGCATTTCAATCTTTGCATTTTGCTTCTAATCATATCTCCAAGGAAGAATACAATGAGACCCCTAAAACTGTGATGCCTCTTGGTTGGGTATGCCCTGTTGTCCTACAGGGGTTGCCCACTCTTTAGAAAAAGAGTATCAACAAAATCTGACCTGTGACTGCGAGAAATTAATTCACCTTCAACACCCTGAATAACAGTTTTCTCCCTCTTCAGAGAGGAGAGCACAGGAGGTAGAAGTACACTTTGCTTTCCAATGCTGCATCAATCTCGCTTGATCCAGCAGTTATGGAGACTCCTAGAAATGAAGTCTGTGACAGCAAACACTGTGCAAGAGAATATCTATTTTTACCTTCATAGCATTAAGAACTAAAACATTTTTATGGGAGGAGCTAGTAGGAATCCTTGGAGAAATCCAGAGACTAGTTTTTGGGCTTGGGAAATCCAGGCTTGGAGAAGTAGCTAGGAAATATTTCAGCAAGACTATTAAACCTTTCAGAGTGGTCCTAGTGATGGGAAAGGTCTATTGAATGCAACAGCCAGCAGTATAACGTCTCTCCTTTTATGCCCTTGTTGGTACAGACAGTACTCATTGGCAGAGTAATAACACAGCCAGGAAAAGCAATATCTAAGAGTTGCAGGTGGAATAGAAGAGCTACTGAAGTTTGAATCTAAAGCTGCATTCAATCACTTGAGCCCCAAGAGAGCACTGAATTTACAAGCTTCTCTTTTCACAAGACCTGTTAATTAAAATTAAGACTACGTAGTTCAGAAATTGCTCTATGATAAACAGATCAGGATTTATTACATGGTGTCTAATTTGCAGCCACATATGGAAACCAAAGTGGGGGAAGTTTAACAGTGACCGAAGGGAATGCTTTATCTCCATAGTCACATTCCGCACGGCGCAGCACACTGCACCCACGGACCCTCCTCTCCTCCACCCCCAGCACCCTCACCTCCAGCCAGAAGATAAATTGAACCCCTTAAATAGCAGGTGTTTTCACAGTTGTGTGCACAGCGTAGACACAACTTGAGGATTTGACCTTTCCCACCTCATTCAACAGGCTTCCCTGTACCACAGCGTGGCACCATCACGCAGACCCTGAGCAGGCAGGCTTCAGAGCCTGCAGAATGCAGATTGCACAAAAACTCAGTGGAAAACCGGCCAACTTCACGTGACTGGGTGCCCAGCCTCAGACAGCCGCCACAATGAAAACGGCTTTGAAGCACTGCATGTTTTCTGACGCTGGCAAGAAAAGCATCGCAGCCCGTGTCGTGGTTCAAGGGGAGCAGCAATCTCCGCCGGCTGCTGCATCCTCTCCCGGACCCGCGGATGAAGGTGGATAACGGAGGGAGCACTGCCCTGCCCTCTGCCAGGATACATCGACCAGCAGAGCTGAGCCAAGGCATGCAGGGGAGCAGTCAGATCCCAGAACAGCCCGGCACGAAGCAACTTTCTTCCTGTGGAAATGGAGGAAAACGGAGAGCAAGCTGAGACTTCCTGCAGGTTCAAACATCACCCTATTGTGGGGCGAGCATGGCTTTACGCCTCCTCTTAAAAATTAAGTTTTAATCTAACTTCTCCAAAAGCATTGCACCAGCTTAACACACCAGACCAAACTTGCATGGGGCACCTCATCGGCAGCCTTTGGTCTGCTTCCACCTCCTTGTCATCTTTGTTCCCCCCCGGGTGACGCTTTCCCTTGGTCTCCACAGTCAAGCAGGCTCATAGGATGAGGAAGCACAGAGTGCTGTAGGTTTGGGATTTTAACAAATGCTTTCATCATAATGGTCCCTCCTACATCCACTTTTTTACCATCTCCATCCTCTTCTTACAGAATTTGCTAAATCACTAATGGACAAAAACATCCCTAGGTCCAGGCTTAGCATTGCAAGCTTCTCTTCTCCCATAAGTCAGGATTGTCAATAGTTAGGCTTTCCTCACATTTCAGGATATTTATTTTAAAATGAATCCAGCAGGTGGTGTGACAATAATTATGAATTATCATAACAGCCAAATGCTGATTGTACCCACTCTATACAAGGGCCTTCTCCAGCACCGTTACTATGAGCCACAGCAACAGAAACTGAATAATTAGTCTTGTCAAAAATGTCCTTGGTGCACAGCAAGGCAGGCATCTGTGTATAAGACTCTGTATCACACAGTGTTTTTTCCAGCTATTCTTTTATTTCTCTGCAATTAGTTTTCAATGCGACGGTGAGGGCAGAAAAGAGTGTTTTAGGGTGCACTTGGAATAACCAATGCATTAGGGGCTAGATCTTGTAATCCCATTTGTAATCCCCTTCAGACTCAACACAAAGAGAAGAAGAGCTGAGCTAAACACTGCTGGGAGTTCTTGTAGTTGCAGACTCTATTATAGATTTAAAATATCAAAAGCAGAAACTCAATGAACCCTCCTCAAACTATGGGTGGACAATTAAATAATCCCTAGAAGTCTGCCAGGAAGCGAACTTGTCACATGTAGCACCCTACTGCCTTTTTTCACTTCCATTTCAACTAAAGCTGCAGGTTCATTTAATTATCTAAGTGAATAACTTAATGATAAATTCCATTCCATCTCTGACAGCTGAGTAATTCAGGAGAATTTTAATAAGGAATAATAAACGAGACTTTTTAAAAATTCACTTTGATTCCATCTCATCTTTAATTAAGTCAGTTCTGGAAAGCTTCAAGTCATAAAGGTCATTGAAAGATCTTGCCAAATTCATCAATTAGCATTAAAGTCTAAAAAAAATATATAGGTCCCATTTCAACATAGGCATTAAGGTACCCTTAAAGGAAACTGCATGTCATTACCAGAGTATCACTATACATTAGTTTGAAATGTAAAAACTACCTAGGGTTAATTGAAAAATAAATACTTCTATTTTTGAATTGCACTTCCAATAAATTTGTTTTAGCCAAAGTAAAATAATTTTGTTTTCCAACTAGTGACTAAAACGGTAAATAGTCAATTTTTCAGGTTTTTTGAATGGTCTTTGGAAAATGGTTTGTCTCCAAATAAACCAAACTAGAAGTTTTTCTTTTCAAGTTGACACTGAGACAAGCAAACAAGAGCACTCCTCTTGGAGTCAGCCTTCAAAATGGTTTGACTTCAAGGGTCATTTAAATCCATTTACTAACATTTGCTGCTGGATCAAATTTTAAATAAGGGAAGCTGTTCAATAAAACCTCAATGTTTCAAATAAAGAGAAAGCCAGTGCTTCCAAATAAGAAAGTGACTATTTTTTCCCCTCAACTGAAACAATTCACAGCTCACATGCATGTTTTTGGGTCAATTCCCTCTGCTGAAAACCCTTCACCCAGATCTAGTTAAAACCACTTTCAAGGAGGTTCCTCGCTGGTTATCTAAAAGCATTGCTTGAATATCACCCAAACTGAACGGACCAGATGAGCGCGGTGGCTACAAACCTCTACCAAAACGCAACGCGTTTCTCATTCAAGAATGGTCCCCGGGGTTTGGCCAAACATCTCCTGGAACATCGCCTGCGGGAGAGGCGAGGGGGCAGAAGGAAGAGCCAAGAGCCGCGGGGCTCTAGCGTGCCCTCAGCTCCCAGCCAGAAGGCTTTTCTCCACCGGTGCCCTTTGCAGCCCAAAAGCGGCCAGGGGAGTCTCCTGCAGCCATTAACCCGACTATAAAAGCGCGAGGCCGCTTACCGCTCGGTAGGGTTGCTACAGAGGTAGTCTAGCAGGGGTGCGCTGCTGGCTAACGATACTTCACGTAATGACAAGCGCTCGTAAAAATAAATGAATATACTTAGAATGATTTTGCAAATACATATGGGAAATATTCACTGCACCTGCTCTCATGGAATGGGACTGCACTTAGCAAACCTCTTCTGGAATCGTATTTTCGGCCTAAATGGATTAGTACTTAAATTTATTATCTTCTTAGTCCAGACTGGACAGGACCAGAGCTGAGGTCCCTTGGGGAAACTTGTCATCCCCAATCTTCTCATCAGCCAAGAATAAGACAGACTGCAGATCTCATACCGAACGCAGCTGTACAGCGTCCTAAGGACTGGTTTGTGCCTGACCACCGGCAATACTCACTCTCCTGTTTCCCGATGAAGCAGGCTTCCTTCCAGCAGCTAGACAAGCCCTGGCTAGTTTCCTGCTGCTTTGAAAATTGACTCCATATCCACATGCCTGGCAAAAATGTATTTTGTCCTTGTGACAACCCAAGGTCAGAGAAGGTCATTTACAAATAGTGATGACTTAATATAAAAATTAAAGCAAACCTTGCACTGAATTTGCATAAGTTTGGGGATTTTCAGCCTGTTCCAGGAAGCGAGATTCCCTGTAAATTCCAGTTCAGACAAGATCCCTCATCATCAGTGCTATCCAAAAGCCACGCAGGATTAGAAGCAAAACAATATCTGGAAAGCGACGTTATTCATCAGCATTCCCTGCTAACATTCACATGTCTGGCTATTTCCAAATCACAAGCCTTATCTACCCCCAAGACAGAAGCCAGTCACAGCCAGCATGCAAAAGCTGTGGGCCATTTATCATCCCGGAGTTACTCATCCGGCTTCTTCCTTTGAATAGAGGAACGCCGAAGCTGCCTAATGCCAAAACCAGATCCACCCCGTGCAGGGAAAGCTGCCGTCACCACACAGGTGAGCTGCTCTCCGGTTCCACGAGGGTGAGCTGCACAAAAACCTCCCCCTCTTCTGTTGTTCATCCCCTTTTCGGGAGCTAAACTTCAGTCTTCAGCACGGGCCAGACTGCGTCTGCCCTCTCTACCCACTGCCAAGAGGAAAAGGTCTTGCACGCTTCACCACCAAAGGATTCCACAGCCAGGGAACAAGAGCCCCAGTTGGACCACAAGGAGGTGGGCTGGTGGCGTTGGCCAAGCCCGGCAGTGCAATGCCACGCTGCCCCTTACGCAAGCCAGAAAGAGGAGGGGGTGTCTGCTTTGAACAGATAAAAAGAGTCAAGAGGAAGAGGCAGAACAGCGTTCCTTGGAGCTTCCCTCCAAGCTGCTGGGTTATTCCGCTGCAGGCGGAGAGGATGCTCACGGCGCAGGCATGGGTCCTCCGAGCACTCCCATAGGGACGGATTGCGCAAGAGTCCCTGCAGCAGGGGTGGGGGGAGCCCATCACCCCCACCCACCTCCCACCCACACCCCACGGCCCCACTGTTCCTCCTGGAGCAATCCACAGCTCCCTGCCACCGTCGGGTGCTCCCAGCAGGGGCGCGGGGACAACACCCACAAAGGAACACTGTGCTGGGGCAGCGTCGGATCATCCACCTGCACATTAGAAGGAAAATCTTGGTGATTATTTATGCACCATTGCACCAGCTCATTTGCAAAGATTTATCATGGCTGTGGTGTCAAACGAGGGAAAATGGCTCTTTGCGTACAAGATTCCACAGGTTATACGCGCAAACAAGAGAAAAGAGCACCCAGGGCAGGCAGGCGACTTCACAGAAAAATGCAGAAGGAATGAGAAACTAAAATGAGATGCAAAGCAAAAGAATAAACCTGCACAACTTCTTCTTGTGGGATTTATAGAAATACCAGGTTTGTCTTGCTTTCAGGCTCAGGAATATTCCTTACTTCCAAAGGCTGGGGCTTTTTCTTATTTGTTTGTTTTTAAATAAGGCTAGGGTAGTTTGGTTTTTTTATTCCAATGCCTACATATGCAGGCATACATTTATGTGAAGTGTTTAACTTTTAAGTGAGATATTTCCCCCAGACTTTGTGAACTTGGCCCATCACCTCAGAATCAGGGAGCAGCTCAGTATCTAATGTATCCTTGCTTGAAAACGCATCCCCCCACACTCGACGGGCAGCAGTCAAATCCACTGCTTGCATTAGACACTGAGGGGGCCCTCCAGTTTCTCTTGGCTTTCCTTGCCAGGCAGAAGTATGCAATACTGATATTAGGCTGCTCTTTGATTTTTGAGGCATTACATCTATTTGGCACAAGCTGATGTTTTCACGTTAAGAGTGAGTAGATGATCTTCTCCAATACAAAGCACAAGCTCATGAGACCTGGGGGCTAACGTGGGCCTTTGCTTTGAGTTTGGATGCATTCCCAAGCTTGGCAAACATCTTGCCTGCGTTTTCTGCAGTTGCTCAAGAGCTCACTGGAACGGTCGGGGCACTCTGCCAGACCTAGGTGATGGGAGGGAGAAAAACAGGCAGACGCAGAGTCATTGCCCATCTGCTTTCCCCTTGTAGCTCATACTAGCTGCCTGGCAGGAAAGCTCAAGGCAAACAACTATCAAACCTGACGTCTTTCCTTCCCCACCTCCACCGTTTCCTCTCCTGTCACCTTGAGAGTCATCCCCTCCCTTGAGGAAGCCCCTCTAAAACGAAGGTGAATAAATCCACTCCTGCACGCAGAGCCAAAGCACGCCCCGGTTACAGACCCGCCGCCGCCACCCGCATCCCTTGTCGAAGCCACTGAATCCGCACGCGCGCCCGCCCCGACTTCCAGCGGGACCCCCCGGCCGCCGAGCGCCACGCAGAGCCGGGGGGCACCCCCTCGCTGCTGCACCCAGGGCGCGGGCAGCAGCCCCGGTTCTCCTTCACCTCGGGAAAGCTGCGCAGACTTTACAGAGTGCGGAGGGCTCCCTACTTAAAGAAGGGAGGTCAGACGTGACCGCTTGTCTCCGAGTCCCACACCCGGGGGCAGGAGACAGATCCTTGCCCAGGGCACAGGACTCTTGGCGTCTACCCCAATTCCCAGCACAGGGACTTCTGCATCGGCTCCCACGCCCCACCACAGGGGACATGCCGTAACCGACTTCTTTCCTTAAGCTATTTATTTTGAAGTCCGTTGTACCAGAGCTAGACTTCATCAGTACCACCACCCTGGCTTTGTACACATCCCAACTGAGCACTGCCAACGTAAATGTCAATGCAGCTCATCCCCCCCCTCAGCACACGTCTGCATTCCCAGTGGAGGCAGCCGGCTGCAACAGGCTGATCACGTGCTTGTCTCTTCTACCTTAAAGAAAAAAAAAAAAAAAATTATCGTCAACATCAGTAACAGGAAATTCACCTTGAAGGATCAATAACCTGATTCAATACCAGCCTTAGGTGCCTCACCCAGGTGACAACTCATTAATTGCAGTCTGCATGATTACTGTAGGAATTTCACTGTGCGTGTCAACACCTGGACCTATGCAGAAGCCTGTAATTTGCCATATGATTTAAAGCACACTAAAGGGCTATCACAGGAATTTTTCACTAAAGCATCTACAATTCCTCTTGGAAATGTTTTTCTTCAGTAGGATTTGTGGGCAGGACCAAGCTCCACTATAAGTAGTTTCCGCCTTACCTGGCTTTGGCCCATTGGGATGGGGGGAGGTTTTTCTAAGGAGATGCTTTAAAGCCTGAGGGCTGGGTTTGCTGCAGAACAAACCTGTTCCCCAGAGCCGGTCTGGATGTGGGGCTCATGCAGCGCCCGTGGCCAGGCAGGGCTGATGGTCACCCAGTCTCTGCTGAAACACCCTTCCACGTAGCTCCAGCCTGCTGCGCTGGAAACAGAAGAATCCACATCTGGCTAAGAATAGAACGTATTTGGCAAAAGATTAAATTCTGAATAACGAACCGGTCTAGACATGGAGACATCTGGATACAGAGAACTTGCCACCCTCCCAGCAGCTTCTTCCACTAGTTGATATCTTAAAAAGAAATTGCTCCTAATTTGTCTGGCTTCACTTCTAATCAGTCCCTCTCACTCTTACTTCTGTTGCTACATTAAAGAGCCCTTTTAACACCAAGAACCGTCTCTATGAAGGCATTAATATGCTCTAACGAAGTGCCCTTGCAATATTTCCATTAGCTGAACAGGCATGTCTGCTTGACTTTCTTGCTGCCAGACCGTTCTCTTGTCTCTGGTTCTTTTCTACCCACTCTCTACTTTTTCTACTTTATTTTAAGCACACAGATGGCAACGTTCTCCTCAGCAGTGGTCCCACCAGCAGCACACACAAGCACCATGTTCTCCTTGCTCCCACATGTTGCTCCCCTGCTCAGTCACCCAGGTTTGCCAGTCTGTTTTGCTAACTAGTTTCCATCATGATTACCAAGATAAAAAAAGACGCCAGCAAAAACAATAAGCATTGTAGGAAAGATACCTGTTCATCTCAGCACATTTCTCTGCTTTTCAGCAATTTATCTCCATATTAAAAAAAATGTCCTAATGACCATTATCCCATCGGTAATTGTCTTAATCCATCTGATCAAAATTCCTGTACTTACCAATCGTTTCAAATTCTCATTACCCTTTTCTCTTTCTGAACTGCTATGCCAAAGGCTCCTCCACCACCAACATACAAAATTTTCCTTTATTCAAAGAGTCCATTCAAGACCTGGGTACCAGAGCTACCTATTTACCAGACATACAGCAGAAGGATGCATTTTCATGGATGCTGAATCAATCACCTCAGGGCACTTCCAGTGACAAATTAAGCCTCATAGCTTGTGTGCAAGATAGTGAAAATTATTGTTTTCCACTTTAATAGATGCACAAAGAGGTGTGAAAGTCAGAATATGCCATTCACATAGCAACAGATATATCTAAAGACTCCTGTCTTCAATTAATGGCTCAAACAGCAGTGCTACGCTCCTGGTCAGGAAGAAATGTGTTACACAAAGAGCTGCTGCAGTCAAATTGCTGGAAAAAGGAGAAGTTTATGAATATTTATTCTGGTCAATTGTATCCCTGAACAGTGTTACATGCCAGGCTGTAACTAGCCTTCTTTCAAGCAAGAAGTGGAGTCTTTTCTGAACTTATGACCATGGTAAAGGTGTGGGTTTGCAGCGTGTGTTGTTCACAGGGCAAATAGAAAAGGATGCAGCACACTCAGAGTCTCCGGTTCAATGCCTTACGTGGGTCTGTCTTTACAGAGAAACACTTGCTAACAATAAAAACGAAGCCCACAGATTTTCTTGAAGCCTGTCCTGGATGGCAGCCACTTACGCATGACCCAGCATGCAACAAACCCAAGGGCATGGATGAAGGTGTGGCAGTGGAGAGCTGGAGGAAATGAGTAAGTACAAAGGAGCTGCATACAGCATAAAATCTAAATAGAGGAGAGACAATGGAAATGACCCATCCCAGACAGCCTAGAAGCTGAATTCCCACCATCAAAAGGCATCCTTAATCTCTTAATGCATTAAGGGATTCAGCAGTCCTTGCAACTGTCTAAGCATTTAAAGGTTAATTGCAACCAAGTTCTTTCAATGAAGTTATGCCAGAGAATAAAGGTTTCAGGAAATGAAACTGCTGTAATTAAGAGATTGAGCTCTCAGATTCCCATCTCCCAGAGCTTTGTACAGTGCCTAACACCGACTCGTCAGTTTTTCTCTGGGATTCAAAACAATACAAATATATACATGTCTCTGTGAGGCTGAAGGCTTCAAAATCCAACAGATCGTTTCTGCTGGATCTAATTACTAAACCCAGGGCTACATTTGGAAGACTCTAGCCATTTCTTTAAAACTCTGGGATGAATAACAGCACCCTAGATACACGTACTTGAATCTTCTTTCCTGTGACTATTTTGTTAAGACCTTTACTTTTGCTTCTCCCGCAGACTATAAAAGACAAAGTCCCACGGGGACCCACAAAGGGGTATGCCATGAAAAGCTACATGGATGGGGAATCACTTCTCTCTACGGCAGACATGAATCTGGTTTGGTCACTTGTGGCAGCAATAGGCTTCATCATACCTGTATCTTTGTGTTTCCGTACTACCTGCGTTGGCTGCTGCCGAGGCCCTTGACTGAGATTAAGGTAACTGGGAAAGATGTAGAAAACTCCTGAATGTGACATAAGAAATTGCTGGACGTGATAGGTAAGAGTGTAAGCAGTTGACAAGCGCTACAGACAGCACAGTAAGCAATGGCTGGATTTACGGGTAGTGGCAGAGGAATTATGTGAGAAATGGCCAAATTTCACGTAATTGAAGGGGACTACCAAGAACCTGGTGGGGAGCAGAGTCTTGCAAGGCCAGCATTGCCCAGGTAATCCGATCAGTAATATCAGCTTCAAACATAGCCATGACATTTCCAAGCAGAGCCACATAACAATTTCATGCCTTAGTCCCACCAGAATCAACTCATTCATCTAGCATTCAGCCCATTTCGCACAGGGGGAGCTCCGAGAAGAGAGTGTTTGGGAGCAAAGCAGATAAGAACCAGATCATCTGCAGATCATCTGCCTGCTTGAGATAACCTCTGTGTAAACCTAGAAAATACTTTCTTAATCAACTGGTGTCTCACAGCTCAGTCTCCTACTCTGGGACAGTGTCTGTCCCACTGAACAGGGCAAGGACAGGCCGATGCGTGGGGCTGGCATCCCAAACCCAGAATGGTCTTCTTGGTCCAGTCTCTTTCATATCAAGCAGCTCTCTTCCAAACCCAAGAGCATTTTAAGTGCAAAAAGAGATGCCCCAAAGCAGACACGAGAACAAGCTCTTAGCCCAGCATATAGGATCACTTGGACTAAGCTTGAGTACCTTAAGTCCATTTTTTCCTCTACTGTCTTTACACAAGTGCCTAGCAAGAGACCAGGGAGGTGGTCGATGCCCCATCCCTGGAAACGTTCAAGGTCAGGCTGGACGGGGCTCTGAGCAACCTGATGGAGTTGAAGATGTCCCTGCCCACTGCAGGGGGGTTGGACTGGATGACCTTTAAAGGTCCCTTCCAACCCAAACCATTCTATAATTCTAAATGTAAGATCAGAGCTTTGCTAATCCAAAATAGTAGAATACCAAGATTGTAAGGGAAGGGGAAGGAAACAAGCATTGCTGTCCTACAAAAAGCATGACAGTTGGGCCAGTGGCATTTCACTTGGATGGAATCAGATCTTTGCTCTGATTTCAAAATTAAATCAGAAAGCGGGGTTAGTGTCATGCCAGGAACATCACTATTTTCAAAGCAAGTCAGGAAATAAGTTGGATTTTCTCAGGAATATTCACGGCTCAAAATCTCTCCTGTGACATCCTGTGTGCCAGTGGTTTAGGACTCTATGTATTTAAAAATGCTTTAAAGCCCAATTACCACGGTAACATCTAAGTGCTTTGTTCCAATTTCATATTGTGGAGGAAGAAGAAACTAAACAGGCAAACCCAAGCCCTTGCTGTTACTAAATAGCTGAGAAATGAACTTTTGGAATTATCTTTTAAGATAGGGATTTTTTTATCAGCTTTACACACTTTTGCTTTAGTGCCAGCTTCAGGGAGTAGCTTAAAACTGAAACATGAAGGTACAAGCCCACCCTTGCAACATATTCTCTTACTAGACAACAGGCAGCCTCCTCCAGATCTGATATGACTCCAGATACATTCTGCATGGAAACTGCCCAGATGACACAAAACCAAAGTCCTGTTTTTTACTGCTTCTTATAGTGAGTCTTGGTCAATTTGTTGTCCCAGGAGGGAAAATGCTAACTCAGTTTTGATCTCATTTCTCATTAGCAAGGTTGCTAAGTGAAATATCTGACTTCAGATCCAGAAAGACCAGCTGCAAAGGGAAAGGCTGATAAGCAACCAGCAGGAAGAGTCCTCAGTCTCAAGGCGTATGCTGTGGAAATCCCAATAATGATGTGGACTGCTAAAAGTTGCAATGAATCTTTAAATCTGGGAGGAGTCAGACAGGAAAAAAAGAAGAAATGCAATTTGGCTGCTACATTTAGCATTCAATTCACCACTCCCATAACAAAGACATCATTCTTCCAAATAACGTGGCAAGTAAAAGAACCAGTGATTAATACTAAGAGTTTGAATGTTCTGTTATAGGATGTTAACAAGACTCTAAAACTGAGAATTGGTTCCAGGCACCTCGGACACTCAAGACCACTTCTTCAGAGCCATCGAGAGTTCTGTGAGAGAAACCAAGATCAAACTCAGGAAATTAGTTTTCATCTGTAACACAATAGCAACGCAAAACATTTATGACTTCAACTAAGCCTGAAAAATAAGCCCCATTCCATTTCACTAGCTTTTCAGTAGTGATTAGGGCAGCATTTTGGAGCAATGGATTCATGGAAGCCCCATTGGAGCTCAATTTTAGAGGTGCAGATGATCCCACTCTGAGAAGACAGAGCACTAAAAGTTAAGGGCATCTATCTTAAAATACACCTATGATGAAATCCAGCCTAAGTTCAAATGGGACAAGATTGCTTTTATGCAGCTCTTTGCAGTACAAGGCATCTGGCATCATAGACTCATGCAGCATCACCGGGAACAGCGTTGCCCCTAGACAACATACAAAGCAGAAAGCTGCTTCAGCAGGGATTGCTGGGAGGTAAATAGGAACGGCACAGTATAAAAAAAAGGTATGAGAAAGACTAGGGCATGACAAGACTGCTGCAATGTTAGTTCTACCTAGCATCTACAGAGAATGTCACGTCTGCACACCAACACGAGGAGTTCTGACTGCTCGGTTGATAGGGGAGAGGCTCTGCGATGGAAAGAATCTGCTTCACGTCGGCGTGCGTGCACACAGGCATGCATAGGGACTGATGTACAAAATTCAGTCCCTTTTCTGTAGGCGACCTACCCCCAGAGGGCTCTCCCTAAGCTCAGGCTTTGGGGGTTCGTGGGTGAGAAGGGAGTACCGTGCAGGCAGCATCGCCTCCCCAAACCCGGGAGCAGCCACTGCTGGCGAACCGAGCTGAAAGGCTTCGTGTCCTGCAAAGACGCATTTGCCATGAATAGCCGAACTCCACAGGCTAGCAAAGGCGAGCCTAAAACCTCATCTCCACAAGGTGAAAATCAAGAAGAGTTCATACAGTCTGCCCCTGACAGTAACAACAGCAAAACCACCAGCCCACGGCAGACAGGAGAGATGCTCCTTAATGCATTTCTGGAAAGTGCCCTGTTACTGTACCAACACTGTCTGCTCAGCTCAGTAACTTGTACAGAAGGGAAGGTCATTCGGAAATTAAATTCTAAAAGAGACACTGCACATTTAAAAATGCCCAGCCTCAGGAGGACAGAATTGAGTTGTTTATTCAGGAGGAAGCATGTCTGGCTAACGTTGAGTTTGCATTTAATTGGCACCAATGAACAATAAAGTTGCAAACTCCTTTCACTACTGCATGAATGTGCAGAAAACAATCTGCCACAGAACATTATATAGGAAATATTGTCCTTCAGCACCATGCAGCCTTCTGCCATGTGAATCACAGCCCATTTAACAATGACATTGATGCTAAGCTTCTCGGAGGAAGGAAAGGCAGCTCTGACCATTACACACCAGCCAACATCATTAGGGTCAATTACCCTATTAGCACTGAAACAGACCTTATACGTGAACAGGGAGCTTCAATACGCTTCAAGTACCGCTTTCAACTAGAGATCAAAAATGGGCACATGAAAATATTCAGCTACTTACAACCAGCACTCAGCACCTAGCAGAATTGGGTCCCTAATTAGGATTTAATAAGCTGGTAATTGTAATGGCAATGGTCTCATTAGCCTGATGCCTCATTACTGTGAGCACAGATCAAGTTGAGAAAGCCAGTCAACCTTGCAAGCCTTTCCAAACAACGAGACTAGAGCTGATTAAAGCAAGCACTGCTTTTGGGGCAGTTCCTAATGAAAAGTGAATTCATAGCCAATGGGAAACCAACAGTAATTTGTGTCACTCTTTTTAAGAACATCTTTAGTAAGAGGCATGGGACCAGGAAGTTTGTTAATACTAAATAAATGCCAAAAATAGAAAGGAAGAATTTGTAGTCAGCACCACACAATCAGGAACACTGGACTGGAACAACGTTTGCTCCAAAGACAGTTCATGGAAATTACTAATGACTGCTCATTGTAAAATCTCTAAAGCAGACCAACACATTTCTGAATCATGAAGAACTTAATGGCCTTTGGTTACCCGTTATGTTTATTTAAGCTGTCACTTGAGGTATACACTTGGGCACTGCTCAATAGCAGGTGAAATCATGCTGGATTTTCACTGCAGTGTTCAACTAGCCTTTGATCAAACAAATGTCTGTCTGGTGATTCTCATCTGCCTGTTTGTACAAGATCATAGCTACAGGTCCAGGATACGGTTGTGCATTTACTAATAATAGAATTGCAATGTGCTTTGTAGATTTTTTTTATTATTATTTCAGGAATTCAGAGAAAAAGCCAGAACCATTCCATGAAAAAAACTGGAGTAGAGATGCCATCTCATGCCAGGCAGTCCTCTAGGTGCCAATCAATTAAGTATTTCTGAATGCAAATCAAGAAGGCAATGCCTCTAAGCTCTATTGCTCACCTTCTTTCAATCAAGAACATGAAGTTTACTGAGGCTAGGATTTTGCAGCAAGTCATTTTACAGCATCTTTTCACAAGGAAGCAATGTGAGCAGAGAGCTGGTAAAATGAATTCAAAAGAATCCACCCATTAAAAGCAAGTATTGAAATGGCTTCAGCAAAACCAAATCACTAACAAAAAGGACACTTCTGGGATTGATTTATGGGTATCCAACTAGACAGTTTGAAAGTTCCTGCGAGGAGTTACCAAGTCACAGACATATATGAAAAGTCTCCTACAAAAGGGAATTTAAACTCTTCAAGTTGATAGTGTTATAATGGACGAACCTTTTTTTTTTTTTCTTTTTGTGGTGAAAAGATGCCTGCAAAACAAATCTTTATATAAACTGCCTTTCAGTCAAAAAATGCAATGACGCACCGCAGAAAGCAAACTGTGCTGTTACCCTCATGAATCGTTTTAGGCTGGCAGAGGATGTATTTGCACCGAGGCCTTGGAGCAGCAGTTACCAATTACACACCACATAGATCGTCGCCGTTATCACTTGGCAGCTGTTAGGTGACTGTTAAGAAAAGTAGCAATGCTCATAGCCACCAAAAACGGAGAAATTCCTCTGGACCCTGAAACAGTGATTTTCCAGTGGTTAAGGGGGTCTTATTTATTAAGCTGACTTTAGAACTAGTGCTCCCAAGAGCCATTCTCCTGCAGAGGTGCTGGTATCTACCCGATTCTGCACACAGCTGGTTCAGGGAAGGCACGCAGCAGAAAACCACTCACTTGCCTGGTTTTGCTGGGCTGTTTCTTTGTTTGTTTAGTTCCCTGAACCAGCTCACCTCGGGATCAAAAAAAAAAAAAAAGCACCAATATCATCACTTTGAACGTCAATCGTGTGCTTACAAAGTTGACGGTGAATAAAAAGCACCACTTAGAGATGCTAATATACACAGAGAGACCATTAAAGATAGCCCAAGACCAGTACAAGAGAATAAACAGGAATTTCACACAGGGACCTAACACAAAAGAGGAACAAAGAGCTGTGACACAAGGAAGCCTTGCTGCCTGCTATTGCTTTTACACCACAAGCAACGAGAAATCCAGCAAAGAGAGGATTCAATGAGAAGGTCTTTGTGAAAGGCTCAGTCAGCCTGCAGAGAGCTTCTTTCATCCAAAGGTGCTGCAGCAAGCCCATGACTTGGGTCTGACGAAGGGATTCCTACCGGCTGGTTCCCGGGTAAGTTGTCCTGTGCCTGCGCTGCTGGACCAGGGACGAGAACAGCCCCCCCAGGCAGCGAGAACGCCGACTGCGGCAGGCAGGACACCGGGACACCCGGGCAAGTGCAGTTCTTGGTCTGCCTGCACTTTGTCTTAGGAAACCACTTATTGTCTGGGATAATCTCAGGAAAACGCTCATTGTCTGGGATAACTGCGCTGGTTCAGGCTTTGGTGACCGGCTTCTGTTGGCGTCCACATCTCAGAAGTCCCAGCTCCTCAGGGTAGCGAAATCCAAAGGTTAGCCCACCTTTGCCTTTGTTCTAGTGCCACAACAGCTGAGCACACAGCTGTAGTTTTGTCTCCTTCAGCTTCTCCCCCCACACCAGAGCTATGGAGGTTGCAACCTCCTCAAACTCCCACCCACGCTCCAGGAGTGCTCAGGTGAAGCATGTGGACCGGGAAGGCTGCCAAGCCACCAGGGATTGAACATCAAATGATGCGACACCTCTAAAAAAAAAAAAAAAACCAAAAACCCTTCACGGGGTATTGGAGGGCACTGCAAGGACCGACCACCTTCCTCATACTAGGTGGGAAAGGAGGAGCTTAGTATACAGTGTCTTCCTCCAGCTACAGAACAAGAGGCTGCACTGGTCTGGCCCGTGAACTGACCAGGATTTGCCCATCAGCCTCTCTGGTACCCCTGTCCACACATTGCACATACTTTTGTGGAGTTTTACTAGTAGAAATTACATCCGATCCTCTTAATTTCCTGCATTGCACAGAGCAAGGAAGGAGCAGCTTGGATGGCTTAATGCCTCCTCCTGCTGTCAGGTGACTGTTTTTTATCGCACTGGTATGAAACCTCTGGGCAGCAGGCAAGTCAACTGGGCAGCACAGGAGCAGCAAGAGGAACATCAGCATCAGGAGAGGATCTGTTCATCTGGCAGCAGTTACCACCTCCACACCCCTCCGCAAGGCAGAAATGCAGAGGAAACGTGATCCGAGAAAGGCAATTCCAGCAAATGAACATGCTGTACCGAACACGGCCAGCTGCGCTACGCAACGGCTCTTTTGAAGGAACCAGATACCTCATTGCCGAAAGCACCGTTTCTAGAGACCGAGCGGCACCAGCCACAGCCCTATCTACTGCAGTATTTAGGAGGTGCGATCTCTGTCAAAACCCTGCTGTGCATCAGGGGAACGCACAGCCCAAACCAGACAATGTGATGGACAGCAAGGCAGAGAGGATGTCAAAATCTGACAAAGACTACCTCAAGCTTGTAAATTATTTAATCGAGCGAGAAGAGCCTGCATTTTTACTCTGTGCAGCATCATCTATGGGGAAACAGAGCCGGTAGGGCTGGTAAGAGGACAGACAGGTACCCTGCTCTGTGAAATACCCAAAACTGAGATGAGGAAAAGCCGTTATGTCTTCTTCATGGGTAAGGAATGGAGGCTTAGTGTGACTAAAAGTCACATTTTAAAAGTTAAGTACCTCAATACGTGGAAAAGCATCTGGAGTACTAGACAGAAGAGGGCTAAATAGTATCTGACACTGAGCTCTGCTGATTTCAGCAGCATTTCCATACTCAGATGCTTTTTTTAGCAGTTGAAGTGGATACCAAAGCAACTGGGTATGGCTGAGGTGCAGCAAGAAGTGAAATACAAGTTTCCAAAATCACTGGCATCCTCCCTCTCGCCCCCCATACCATGCTGCAATTTCTCTCCAAAAATTGTATTCTGATCTCCATAGTCTGTGCAGATTCAACAGTTTGGGGCATGGGGAGCTCTCACTTCCCCAGGCCCCCTCAATGGCCAAAGAGATGGAGAAGGGGCAGCACAGACAGAGCAAGTCGAGAGATTGCAAAGCATAAATTGGTAACATAACAAGGATGGCCCAGAAAAGCCAACCTGCAAATAAAACCGGGGGTAGCAAAGAGCAACACTAGGATTTACAGACTTTGTGGGTTCAGCTTTCAGAAACAGTCCAGACTTTCACCCAGGAAACAGAGTACCTGGAAATGTCAGTGCACAGCAGCTGGGAAGTGAGCAGGACCTGAGCCCACAACACCTGATCCACGTGCTCCTGCTCCGCTCCGAGCAGTCCTGTTGGCTTCACAGCATGTAAGCAATCATGGCAGAACCAGGACTTTCCTACTTGCCTTATTCCAGAAGGATTTGTGGAATTGTTGTGCAAGGGACTGTCAGACTAGTAATCTGTGTGAGGAAAAGCAGAGCTAGATTTTTATTTTTTCTTAAACTTAGAGTTCTGTTGTAAATATAAGTGCTGAATGCTTTCCTAAATTGTTCATAAATTGCATTACACTAACGTTAACATTATTTTTTATGTTAGTGAATAATGGTACTTTGTAGAGTTCAATGCATTACACCAAGCAAAATCTAATTTTAAACAAAGGAAAAGATCTTGCAGCTGGAACAAAAAGTCTCTTTACGCTAAAGCAATAAAGTTATCAAAAGTCAGTGGGGGTTTTCCCACAAAGGTATACATTTCCTGATATAGAAGGTAACAACCAGCTTTTGGTCTTGATGTGGTCACTGGGACTACAAGAAATTTCTGTTAGTTTAAACACCCATCAAACTACAGCAGCCCAAAGAGACGGGCAGAGATTAGAGGATCCCGTCCTGCAGGACCAAAGCTGTGATTTGCAGAGGGAGTTCAACATCCTTTTGAGGGCCAGGGTGTTATACTGATCTAATTCATAACTTCATCCGTTCTAGGTATCTGTTACTGCACTTGAAGAGATGGGGGCAGGGAAGGGACCGATGATGATCATGTTCAAGAACAAAATCTTGAAACACCAGCCAGAGTACTTCAGCGGCAGGAGGGTGGGCCTGAGAGCGTGCAGGAGGGGGAAGCCTACAGAGAAGAGAGGAGCTTCAAGGCACAAGCTTTACACTCGGGAAACGTTGGTTAAGATCCCCACTCCCCAGCAGAAGTCCTTCACGAAAGCACAAAGTCAAGAGTGCCTGTTTCTCCCCACGAGATACTATCACCTCCCAGGTTCAGGGATGTGTTATGAAGAAAATTACCTGAAATGCTGAGAACTACAGAAAAATCCCAATAACAAAACCAGCTGTGGTCTACAAAGGCTACTCCAGGACCGTAGCATGGAGGCAGCCACTGCATCTGGAGGCTTGCGAGAAGCCTCTTGAGGTGGTTCAGACAAGCAGAGCCAGAGGTACCAAACCTGCAGCTTCCCAAACACAAAGACCCCTCCAGCCGTCCCGAGCCACTAACTCCATTTCTGCAGACAGAAGTGACATGGCCAGGTTAAGGGCAATAGCAAGAAGTCTTACTACAACCTGCAGAGTTGCCATTAAACTCGCCCAATAAAGCTCTTCCAAACAGCGTTGTTCTCTTTCTCCAGGCTCTATAAGCACACACTCACACGGAACAGAAACTTGAAAAGAGGAAAGACAAGCAGGGTCAGGTTAGGTGACCACAGTCTCCCTTCTGTCTGCCTGCTAGAAAAACACTATCAGCAATGCGACTGACATTTCTGGCTTTCCTCCATCCTTCCTCTCTGAAGGCACACCGAGCACAACGCAGGCTCAGCACGCGCAGGAGGTCTGCGCACCACTTCTGCTCTCTAGAAAGACAGCAGCGAAGACTCCCATGTGGCACATGACTGGGATTTTTGGTTTAAGACTAGGCAACAGCTCGGGTAGGTCAGAAAGCAGCACGCTCTTACTGTTAACGAGCGTGCCAGGAGGAATTGCTCTCCCCAGCAATCGTTGCACGAGTTCAGCTCAGACTGTACATGCCTATGTTAGATCAGCTGACCCTCAACAACATTTTGTGCAATATTATGTTGCTAGCCAAACCCACAGCTTTCTCTATATTTCCCCAGAGGCCAGGCAGCTCTGTTACCTGATGGAGAAATTTATCTATCTGTGCACTTAGAGGCCTGACAAGATTTGACAAAGTTTGCCTCTTCTGCCCAAAGCAGTTAGGCATTTACCCCGTTTGCTCCTCAGCAGCACCATATTTGCTGTCAGAGGGAGAGGGAATAGCCCAAAGAACACCTAGCAATCAACACGCTGTTTGGCAGATACCGCAGACTGACCACTTGTATTGCCACGATGTATTTTCTTTAGCCTTTTCGGTACTGCCATCCCTCAAGAGCTGTGAGCAGAGCCGTTTGGTCTGGGCAAGCCTTTCCACCCCTCCATCACCAATGCTCAGAAAACACTGCAAGCAAACTGAGCCCACATCAAGTCCTTTACCAAGAAATGGTAAAGGGAATGATCTGCCATGAAGTCTCCAAGGTCAAAGACCCCAGTAGACTCTAACATTTTGCCTAATTTATTGTTCACCAGTTTCTGCATGTTTGGATCCTTCACTTAAGCCACAGTTTAACACAACATCCCTATTCGGTTTGTGCATAATTTAAATAACAGCTGAATGCCGTTTCCTTCCTTGTGCAAGAGTGGATGCAGCCGCACGTCTGAGCACTTTGCTGCACAAACACCTTGGGTTAAAACAACAACATTTGGTATTTTGCAGGGAAACTCCTGCCGAGTTCAGTAGAGGCAGAACAGCATCCTTTACCATTCATTTTGTGCATCATCTTTTGTTTCACTCTTTTCCTTACAATCACCACTTCATTTTGTGGGACGAGTTTTGTTTGCAGCTCTATGACTTAAAGAAACTTAAAGTATATTTTCTTATTAAAAGACAGACAAGAAAAATGTTACTCTACAGTGAAACAAACCTCTGACATACCGAAGCAACAGCTGGCACTGCCTGATGGCTAGACATATTCAACCCATCTTCAAATATACAGATGTCCCCAAGGAATCCCTCTTAGTATCTTTCAGAAATTGGGCAGATTACAGAAAGTTGTGTGGTTTTCATGTCTTCAACTTCCAGGAATTTTCCGCCAAGTAAGAATAAGCCTTTCTAACAGCTCTGACTCAGCGTGAAAGGGAGAAGAAGTGACAGGTTTGGACGTCTTGAGAATAAAACCAGAGAGAACACACCTGCAAATGACATCAACTTCATACATATTGAAGCGGACTATAAAAAAGAGACAGCAGAAGAAAATCATACTTGTAGGAACCCACAAATCAGGAGAACGTGACTGACAGCACAACACCACCTAGAGAATAACAGACTAGAATTGTTGGTAGAAAATTTAAATATATTTAAATTCATTCCCCCTATCCCAAGAAAATGATTATGTTGACACTGGAAGTACCTAAGTTTTCAATCTGTTTTGAAACATCAAGCTGCCAATATTTTCATCTTTTCTGCAATACAACCATTAAGGAGAATTAAAATGCAACATTGCTAAATGATTGCCAGTACATCATCCACACAGGAAAGAGAGATTAAAGCTGCTTTGACAACTGCAGCCTCATCCAGCTGCAGGAGAACATTGCTTATCATAAACAGCCTACTCCTGACCAGCACTGAAGGACAGCAGCTCAGAAGGAAAAGGGTACAGACAGCTGTAACACAGCATAAAGCCTCTTCAGAGTGCATTTGGACAGCCAGAAGCACAGATTGTGGAGAAGTTAAACCAGGCAAGATTACTAAATCCAGGGGAATTCAGGTCATGCTATTTCTCCTTCGAAAGGGACAAAGAAACCACTTACCTGCATTGTCATCCTTCCTTAACTGAGTAGTCTTGTCCCGTCCCAACCTTTCTCCTCACAGCATCTGCTTTTGGAGATGCACGGAGTAGCCCAAAGACCACGCGGCCCCAGGGTAGGAGGGAAGACAGGGCTTTGAAGGTGTTCAGCCTCTCCAAGTTTTCGGAGAGCCAAAATAGAGACGATATTTGACAACCACATGGAAAACTATGAATTTCAGACACAATTCAGGCAACACATTGGAGAAGCTAAAAGATGCTGAAATTGTGCCTATAGAGGCACAAGTTTTGCACAATCTTAGTATGTGATCAAAGACAAGCGCTTCCAAGTGAAGTGCTTTCTCCTTTCTGTTCATGCGTTGCCATGTTCAACACAACCTGGTAGCTTTATTATTAGCTCTTCATGATTCTGAAAATTCTCAGAGATTAGTATTTAGGGCCAAGCCAGTTGTTTTCTGAAATTTCTCTAGCCAAGAGAAGAATTATTTCTTCTGTACGAATATCACTCTTTTGCTCTAAATTCAGTTTATTAGCCCTAATTTGACTGAAATAAAAATAAAGTAAGCCACAGCGGCTCCATTAAAAGCAGCCAGATACGCTGGGGTTTTTGTTGTGCATATGTAGCCCACAGAAGAAATAAAGTGAATAATGTAACAATGGCCAAAGCATTTGTTTGTATTCAACACAAGAGGAATTCGTCAGACAGAAGTAAGCTTGAACTAAGTTACTCTGAGGACACAGACCAACAGAAAGTTAAATTAGCTCCACTGGGAACTAAATTCACACACATTATTTTTCAGGATGCTTTTAAAAATCCATAAAGCTCTTGAAATACTTTAAATACAACCAAAGACTGGCTGCAGAGTAGCTTTATCAATCTGAGTAGAGATTTGTTCTACCCTGGAAACGGCTGAACAGAAACACAAGCACCATTTGGTGGTACAAACAACAACATCCTCGCCAGCCCAACACGCACCTCCAGCCTAGGCATGGTGGTTAGCAGTTCTCCCACCACCAGCACCTACACAGACGCTGGGGAATCCCACTCTCCGCAGCACCCTTTTTTCAGCATGTAGCTCTACACTTCGGAGCTTGTGGAAAAGTGCCCTCTCTTAGCCAAGAGCACAGGCAGTGCTGCTCCGGCAGCAGACTGGTTTTGTAGTTTGCCCGGTATGATTCAGCTTTCTACTCCATTCTTCCCCAAAGTCCAAGGGAGAGCTGTCTTACCTGCTCACTTGTGTAAATACCGAGCAGAGGACAATCTTTTGTTTTCCTGTTTATTAGGCAAACTATCTACCAACCCCAAAGGTTAGCCATGGGCCATACGTACACTGTCATTACACCTTTAATTAAAAACTTGACTGCACGGCACACGCACAAGGGCCTCGGGTACCACCGCGCACCCAGCCTGCACGCAGCTGAGCGGAGACCCTCAGAGCAGCCGTGCCAATCGCACACGGGTTTCGGAAACAGAAAGCCACAATTTTGATTTCTTACAAAAGAGCCTAGAGACGATAGGCTTCAGGAGGGGCACAGTGGTTTTGGTAAATATGTCTCAAAAGTGATTCCTGAAATTTGCAGATCACTGACTGTGGTCTATTTTAATATTGCAATCAAAGAAGCAAGTGCGATGATAGGCAATTTCAACAACAAGGCATTAAAGCACCCTGTAGATGAAAGAGACCATTCTGCAGCAACAAGTACAGATGTTAAACCTCAGCCAGAGCGGCTGAATTGCTGCCAGACTGCTGAGCTTGGTCTCCTTTGCTCAGTTTGGATCTTCAGATGCAAGTAGATTCTTAGAAGATGAGTAGCTGTGTTGGCAAGCAGACAAGAGGACCTGGCAAATTATAAGCTTGCTTGCTTTCTTGTCCTGTATCAGTAGATCATGAAGTGGCTGATGACTAGTTTAGTCTGAGTTCAGAGAATTTGCAGCAAAGACAGAGTTGCAGAAACTCTTTGCTAAATAAAATAAATTAAATATTATCACTCTAAAAGTCTTTCTTGTTTCCTTTTACCCAAGGAAATCATCTTGATAATTCTCAATTCATCAGCAGGATCAGAGCATGACATCACAAATTCCCATTTGAACTCCTGTCATCTGTGATGTCAGAGCCTGGACGCTTGAGTCTGTTCAGTGTAAGTTTAAAACTTAGCTGTGTGCTAAAACAGTGAGCTATAAAACATGAGTGATGAGGGCTTGTTTCAGTAGTTTATAGCATGGATACACAGCTTCACACGACAACAAACGTAGCTGAGTTACAACAGGGCAGATCATTCAACAAGCACGTGGCAAGTGAGATCCTTTGATACAGATTTCCACAGGGTGTTGGTGAGCTCTCTCATTGAAAGCTCTTTACAAAGCTACCATGAGATAATGGAGAAGCTTTTCCACAGGAATAAATTGTCATTGGAAAGCTACAGAGCAGGAACTGACAGTGCTCACAACAGAGAGAGGTCACCCGCAGAATACCACAGCACTGGGGTCATGCTAATTGCCATGTGCATAAAAAGCTGAAAAGGAGGTGAACAGTGAAACGCAAAGTTCATGTGCCATCATCCAGGGAAGTAAAGAGGATTGACTACAACGAGCTATAGGACTTCATTTCACTAAGCAATGGGGTGAGAGATCCAGATTACGTATGTTTACATTGACTGACAAAATGATGCATTAGGAAAACAGGATCCTAATTTTACTTTCACAGGGAGGAGCTACTATTACCCACAAATGACATCTTGGGATTATAACACATAGCTCTAAGAAGTGTTAGCAGTTATTAAGAAAAGCCAAATCCAATGCTGGGAATTATTAGAAAAGAAAGAATAAAATATTATTATGCCAAAACATGAATGAGGTGAAGGACTGTGTGTGTAGTTTTTCAATTCATGACACATCCCTGGAGGGAAACATGAAACAGAAGTATGTATGGACAATTTCGTCTTACTCCATGGGTGTCTCTTTCCTGCATATCTGTACTCAGTAACTGTGACATTCTCTGAAGTAGAAGGTTGGAGCCAAAACTGGAAAGCACACTAACATTTGAACATGCTTTCACAAGTTGTGACTGAGGGAACAAATGGGATAATGAGATTATTTAGATTACAATCACCAGGTATGATGCATCTCTGTATTTTAAGGGAAATGGTCCTATAGCTTGGAAGAAATTCTCCCTAAGATTCACTCCAATAGACTAAGCCATCAAAACTGCGTACCTTGAACAACTCGGACTATCTAAGCAACAAGGTGCCTGCTCAGTAAAGACTTAATACAAAAGTCATTAAGAAAAAGAACCAAACAGGCCTGTTTTCTTTCTGGTCTGGCACAGGTAGCACAGGTCCTGTATGGCAAGTTCTGCTTCCAGCTCCTTTGATGAGACAGGTTCAAGTACCAGCAGGCCATGGCTAGTAAGAGAGACCCAAAAATGGAAATCTTGAAGTGCATCCGTTCAGTGCTGTGTGGTACCTGCTGGAGAAATCTTTTGCTTCACATTGACCATACAGGGAATTCAAGTTCGGCACCTTAACAACTAGGTAATGTTATGATTTCAAGCCTTGATTCATTTCAAATGTGAGTCGTATGTCACTGCTCAGCCACTCCTGCCATGGGAACAGGTTACTATGAAGATACGATGTGAATTTGCAGACCATCAGCTATCCCACAGTAATGGACTGTGTAGAGGCTTTTTGGGTTTATGCTCACAGCGCAATTCACTTTGCTGGCCGCTATATGCTTCTATAGGACAGCAGTGTGCTGACAATGCACCTCATCCACTAGGTGACATCTACCGACCATCCCGAGATACTCATTTATGAATTGTTCTCTGTACAAAATCATTTGATTTGCTGATAGATGGCAAATGGTGCTAACAAATAAACTACCTGCTGCCCTCTAACAGAAACCGGTGATGACCCAGATCACCTCCGAAACTAACAGTTTTTCTTAAGGAAAGATTAGTTGAAAAACAATACTAAAGAGGCAATAAACTCTATTACTAAATTCATCTGTTGTCATCATTAGGGGAGTCAACTTTCCTGTTCTGTGCTAATTAGATCAGTCAGCAGAAGCTCAGAAAGAGGAACATTAACCAAGTGTATCTGGAGCATCCCAGGGACAGAGACAGCTCGAAGGGATTTCTGAGTACTCATTGCCTATGAAGTTTTGGAATCCCCTTAAACCAGTCATTCAAGTTAGGTCAAGATATATGGGTTTAATCCGTCCACTCCCTCTAGCAAAGTACAAAGCACTTTGTGAAGGAGCTCTCAACTGAGGCCAAATTAGCAAGTTTGTCTTGTTTTGCTGATGTAGTAATGCTGACGATCTGTGCCTCCTGACAGAAGGTAAGACTTCCCCTCGCACGTGATTCTGCTCCCCATGCAAAGCCAGTGTAGTTCAGTGCTAATAAAGATGAAATTTAGATTCTCCAAGCTTTTTCTGTTAACAGGTACTATGGGTATTAAGAATACCTTGTTAGGCCAGTATCACACCAATGTATGCTATAATAAGTAACGTTCTCTGGGACAAAATTACTTCCTCTGACCTGTAATTACTAGAATGACACCTGCCAGAGTAAGTCCACCCCTGGTTCACGCCTTCTGTGACTACCAATACCTGAAGTTTGTAAGCCTACCAAAAAGATCACTGTTTATCCTAGATTAAATCCAGAATTTAAGTCTTGCAGTGCTATAAGCATAGTGCACTCAATACGACTGACCATCTTGCACCACCATGCCTTGGAGACCAGCAAACAAAAATCACCGATGACCCATAGTCCTTTTCCTTGGAGGAAAGATCCCTCTCCTCTACCAGCCAGAGAATACTTCCCAAGAGAGCTCCAGAAAGAAAGATCAGACTATGTGCAACTTCTCCCCTACCTTACCTAGAAATAAAAGATCGAATAGGACTGAGACCTCCACTTCCTTTCACAAAAGCTGCAATAGTTACTGAGATCAGACTCTGTGCTGAGCGTGTGCATGACTGGACACGGTACGTGCTACAGCACTGACATGACTTGCACGCATCAGCCAGCAAAGCAACTGCACTGCGGGGCTGCACCCTCCCCTGCTTACGCTGGGCCAAAGGAACAGCACAGAGAAGGCTGCACCTCGTTCTAGCGAGGTGCATGTTTCTGGTACGGCAGAGCCCCAGGTCAGAGAAACGGGGACGCACAAAGCCTGACCACCTGTATTCTTCCTGCCCAGTGACGATGTCTGGAGCACAGTTTGCAGCTCAGTATTACACCCCGCAAACACCTCCACAAAGGTGCAGCGATCTTTAATGTGCATTTAAGGGTTCTAGAGGAGGTGCTCTAAGAGCAGTGAAGGAACTCTTCAGAGCAGCAAAACAAACACCACTGATGGAAGCAAATACTATCATTAACAAACTTATTTACAGTATTTGGCTGTAAATTTAAGGTTAAATGAGTTGTCAACACAAGACAACGCTCAAAAAAGGAATTTTCAATTAGAGTGGCATCAACACAGCTACCATCCCCATGTTATCACACGGTCCCAGCAGAGCAGAAGGGGAAGTACACTAACCCAAGCAGTGACCATCCCTTCCTAGCAGTACCTTTTGGTTGTGGTCAATTGATCCTAAAGGTCCACCCTGTGAGGTGAACTAAGTGCCCTCTGGATAGCTGGTGCATGTCAAGGCATCAAAAATCTTTGTTTTCTCTCTACTGGAGCCAGGTTGAAGACAGGAGTCAAAGTCAAGCAGTTGGGTTTTATTCCGTAGTTCTACAGAATAGTCCTTTCACTAGGGTTGTCATAGTGTACATGAAAAACATTTTTCAGTTGCTCAGAACATGGCCTTTGTAGTTTCTTTTTTTTAACCTGTAGAAAGTAAACAATCATGTCAGGAAAAAATGAAAAGCAATTAATCTAGCTGATCATATCTCTGTCAAATGACAAAGAGTCAAAAACTTTTGCTTCAGAGTATTCATCCACAAACACTTCCTCAACAGCAGAAAGGAGATCCAACTGTAGAAGAGTTGAGTACTTATCTATTTAGACCCCCACCTTCATCATTTGTATCAAAGACTGTCTTGACCATATATTGACAATTGCCTACCATTACAGTAGTCAGCAGGATGAATTTAAATATTTCAACTTCCCAAATCAAGAAATGAAATTATTCTAAAAATATTTTAACATAGCAAGTTTGGCTATAGAACCAGTGCAACATAAAGAGGACACCCATTGTATAACTGACTTTACTCTTAATCTTAACAGAGTAAGCTACAGATGCAACAGATTTACCACAAGTTATTTGGTTAAATTAAATACTGCAGTTAGGATCATGCTGTTCGTAACTGTGGCTTTACAGTACTGATGCTCAAGTTGGCTGAGTTAGTTTTACTGTAAATAAAATGCAAGTTTACAAAGAAACAAAATAATCTAGTATAGTACGCTGTATTCTGTTTCATGCTCAGTCACAATGATAACGTCTTCAAACAGATAAACAATATTTCAGCATTATGTTAATAATGCCAAAACATACAGGAATTTTAATGCCAAATTTACAACATAATACAGTGCTTAACAGACAGATTTCTCAGGTATGGTGGCCAAGTGAAAATGCTACACAGGACTGAGAAGCATCCAAGCACTACTCAGTGCATAAGAAGTGAAACACGCTGACAGGAATGTTTTACCTTTTGATGGAATCACTGTTCTAGAAGTTTGTGTCCCAAACATAAAGCAATGTGAAATGAATGTTGAACCCTTGCCTCAAACTTGAAGCAAAAGCACGTCGTGTTATTTACAAACTTGAACCAGTAAAACCACTATAAGAACAGAAAAAAATTGTGATCACTTGACAAAGATGACGGAGCTTGATAACTGTATTATGTGAAATAGAATGGTAATGAAGTTGTAAACAAACTTTAACCAAATTAGGTTAATGCATCTATTCTTAACTCAAGAATATTGTCATTTCAGCAAACAGTGATTTTTAAAGCTAAGGACACTATCAGAGGTTTTATTTTTGTTTAAAGCCAAAACTGATAAAAATCTGGAAGCTGGCAAATCATTTTTGTTCCCTATTAGCCTTCATTAACTTCTCCACTGCGTACTTCAGCAAAATTTTCAAAGCCCCTGTTTTTATCCAATTCTGCTTCAACCTAAGTAGCTGGTAGCAAAGTTGAAGCAAACGTTATCAACACCTGAAAAATCCCTACTCCGATTGGTTTGGTTTTCCACTATTGGGGAAGAGATTAGACTGCTGGCATTGTTCTGCATAGAAAACAAAACACTAAAGCATTCGTTTTTACTTTTAAAATAAAAAGTTCCTCAAAATTAAATAGGTTTTTCAAATATGCAAAGAAATATAAAGGTGAATCTGTCAATCACAGCAGAATCCTTCTCATACTCCCCCCCCCCTCCCCCCCCCCCCCAAACCCCTCCAAACTAACAACATTGCCAAAGTGGTTGATGTGAAACTGATAGAATTCGATTCATTTACATGAAGCCTGGCTACAAAACGAAAAGAAACTTTGTCCCTGCCGCATCTATTTTTTATCTTTTTCCTGCATTTTGTAATGAATTCATGCAAGCATAAAGGGGGTTGTGTTAGGTTTTTGTGTGGGTTTTTAAAACAGGCATAAGAGTTGTGCAAGACAAAACTGAACAAACTTTTGTTTCACTTCAGAAAGATTTTATATCACCACCTCATTTCTCTTCATAACTAAAGGTGATAAAAAATAAATCCATAGTAATAAAAAAAAACACCCAACCCCACAACCTGTAGTCACACTGCTTTTTCAAGTATGTTTCTCCCCTCGTGAAAGAATTGCATTAGCCATACTACTGATTAAAAGCCATGTCACAATCATTAGGGTTTAGACCATAGGTCCAGATCTCCTGGAACTAGGCTCAACTGGATCTTCAGCTGAGTTTACACAAGACTGGAAGCAGGAGGCTGATGGGTACACATGTATCCATTACACCACTCCCCAACTCTCCGATTCTGACCACATCCACTATCACACCCCCATCGCATCCCCGAAGCAGGAGAAATGGCACAGGAGCCACAAAGGGATCTTGGACAGGTACCATTGTTCACTGATCAATCGCGTGCAAATCTGGTTTGTGCTGACAGAGATGCACTTCGCAGACCTACAAGACTGGAGAATTTTGCCCACAATGTTTCTACATAGCACAGCATAATACACATCTTAGTATTTCATTCAGTCTGGAATTCACATCTCAATCTATTGCAATTATGGAAGCCAATGAAAAGTCAATGAGAGGGGTTCTACAAGAGTTGGTCCCAGCAAAAAACACTAAAACATATAAAAAAAAAAAGTGGACAAACTTCTAAGTCACTATTAGTGATGGTGATAGGTTCAACTTTTCTTCCTTCTTCCTTAAATTCACCTCCCATTAATGCAAGAGAAAGTGCAACTTTGCAGCATGTTTGTTCACATCAAGTTTTTCCTCAAGAACACATTTTGCAGTAACAAAATATGGTCTATAAAGTTGCAAAGTGCACAAGCTGAAGGCACAGAGTACAAACACATAGGAAAACAGATTTCAAAATACCAAGTAACAAAAAAAGAGATAAAAGAAAAATCTGGAATTTAAAACTCCCTGACAGAAGATACATTTATATGGGACCAACTCTTAAAAGGTGACAACTTTTAAACTAATGAACAAATACTGCAAAATAATGAAAATTTATTCTTATTATTTAAGGAAAAGCTCCAGAAAATACCTTGAAGTTTAAAAACTAATACACTGACGTGTTAACTAGTTTTAAGAATGTCCTTAATATTTAAGAAAAGAGTGCAAAAAAGATTCTTCCATTCTAATGCTTTTGGAAGCTGCTGATTTCGGCTGCCCATTTCCACTTTGAAAGGACTGTTTTTCAAGGTGCATTCCTCACACAAATCGCAGAGCATTAACTTGATTCCTTGGTCTAGCCTCTCAACATGTCTTTCAAAGTCATCCCAATTGTAGCAGCAACTGACATTTTATTATATAAAGAAGAAAGTCCAAAATTCTTCTTTGAGGCATAGTTCGTGTCAGAGCTCAAGTGTCAGCAGTTGCCAAAGGAGGCTCCAGATACCACCTGTGCTCCTCCAGTGTCTGTTCTGGCTAGGAATAGAAGCTGATCCAGTATATTCACTATCTGTACCCCCTGGAGCTTGCACAAGCTGATGAGCCATCTGAAATTACACAAAAAGTTCAAGAAATTCTCTCATATTAAACTTCCACCTTATGTCCTTTGCCCCCCTTCTCCCGACAGCCCAAAAACTAGCATTGCCTGCAAAACGTTAACAGAGTAAACAGAAGCTGATATACCATGTAAACATCCATTCATTCATTCCAGGTTGTAATAGGAGTTCATCATAAAACTGTATGACATTTTATGGTAGGAAATAAAGCAAACATACTCAGCTGAATGCACAGGAGGGAACTTGGTGGAAAGAATGCAATAAAGTGAACTGAAGTTAACAACAGTACCAGAACAGATACTATTCCCCAATCCCCAAGCCTATTTAATGACAATCAGGACTTTGTCCTTCAATCCTAACATAGAATGTATGGGACTAGATTCTCTCCTGGCTAGATATTTAGTCGGCAGAGAAGATGGGACCTTTGACTGACTGCACCCAAATTAGGGCTGTCTGGAGTAGAGCAACCGAGAAGGGAAATACAATTCCTCCCTGTGTCTCTTCCCCCCCACTCCCTAATCTACATGGGGGGAAATTAAGGGAGTAACAAAGTGAAGAACCTCACAGTTAAACATGCAGCAAGAGACTTTATCTACAAATGGAAGAGAACTTCCCTGCTGCATGACTTGAACATTTGTGGCCAAATACTGCCTTCAGTGTCTCAATGCAGGTGGATCCCAGGTTGTATTAGACACTAATTGAGGGTTCCAAGTTAAAAACCCCTCCAAACTCTCCATTCTGTCACTGGACAGAAACATGCATTACCAGTGGGTGATTTATATCAGAGGTGGACTGGCTCATCATTTCATTGCCTGTTGTGTATCCTGACCAGGCAGAGACTTGGGACAACTACGTCCTTTTTCCTCAAGACCTTAGCTTCCACTTAAATGAAGTAGAAAACTCTTGGCCTCAGTAGCTAGGATATCTTACTACCTTACAGGTGGCTGTGGGACTCCAGCACAGTTAACCAGGCTCTAGATCCAAGAAGTTCCTATTATTACTTAGAATGATGAAGTTTACATTGGCAGACAGCTAGCTGCATGTGGAGATGTAGCCTCTGACACCTTACCATCCCCCAAGAACCCAGAAGCCCACCACTACCCGTATGCCTAACCTGTTAGGGACTGCAGCACACTGGAGGGCAGGGTTAGATGCATACTTACTGTAAGTTAACTCTTCTCCAGCTCTCTTGCGTGACTGGTCACCTCTAGGAAAGAAGGGGAAGAAAGGTGTTTTCATGATGTCCTGAACTAATTGAAGATGTCCCTGCTCATTGCAAGGGAGTTGGACTAGATGACCTTTAAAGGTCCGTACCAACCCAAACCATTCTATGATTTTAAAAAAGGGAAAATAGTGGAGTACCTCCACACAATCATCAACTTCTACAGACTTTAGAAACAAAATGCAAACGTAATAGCGATAACACATGACCGCAGGATTCTCAATTTACTAAAACAGAAGTATAAGCTGTATTTTATAGATTTAATTAACTCATCCTTTTGTTAAAGATAGTAGGTTTGATTTTTATAAAATTAAGATGAGGAAAATTGCTCATATGCAGTGTGGTCTTAAGTCATGCATAAAATTGTTTTCCTTAATTCAAACTACTCAACTAGACTTTATAGAACTATTTGAAAAACTCTGCATCTATCAGTCTAAAAAGGTAAGATGCTCCTGAAAACCCAATAATAAGACCCTAAGCAAGTCTGAGCTGACAATATTCCCTCTTCAAGCAGAAGATTTAAATAAATAACTAAAGTTGTGTAAACACCGGTTGACATCACTGCTCCTGAAAGACCAAAGTCAAATTCCCGTCTATTTGGAAAACATTTTTTTTTTCCTTTCTGTCTTGTGCTCACAAACTCTTAAAGCTGGAAAATCCTGCTGCTTCACCAGTTTCTTGTGATGATAGATATGCTATTGATAGTGTTATATAAGGAAGAAAGATTTCAATGTATTTTCATCACAGTGGTTGTAATTTCATATTTATCTGCTGGAAGTTGGTAGAAATAGGGGTTTTTTCCAAATACTATGAAGTGTTCTTCCCTGAAACCACTCTTAAGGTGATGGATCTGCTGTATCTGTCTTAATTAAGGTCTTTCACAAGAGAAATAACAGCAATGAACTGGCTTGTAATCCCATTTGCTGCAGCAATAGTATTTAACAGTGTTGATAAGCTGACTATTTAAACCAGAGCCTGACATGACATTAATGCTGCTGAAGACACCTCACTGTGCTGTGTTCCTCATGGGTATTGTTGTAGGAAACACAGCAGCAAAGACATTACCATTTTTTGGCACAATTAGAGAACAGATGACATTTCATACTAACCCAGAAGAGAACAGACTTGGCACACTACTTGCTAAAAGAGAAAAACAATCCTTTCATACATATAAATATATACATCTATATGTAGAAGAATATAACCTCATAACAATTCTGAAAAGTTATAAATAAATATAATCTATGTTCATAACACAGGAAGAAGTACATTACATCTTGAAATACATTTCAAGGCAAAATGCATTTCAAATACCACTGCAAAATAGCAGGTAGCAAATATATTATCTGTACTTCAGTTTTGTTTTCCTTGTGTCCTTTTAATGATGACAGACTCGACTCTAACACTTTATATAACCTCTCTGTTTACCAGACTGCACTGACTCCCTCACAGTACAACCATATAAAATATAGTGTGCAAAACACATCCATCAGAGACTAAATGCCATTAATCAGTTATTCCACTGCAAAGTTTTACTTTGCATTTTTCCTTAATATATTGAAAGGAAGCTCCATACAAATAACAGTTGCACAAAAGCATGGGCTAGGGTGGGCCAATTTTCTAAACCTACAAGGCACACCAAAACTCTTCACATGTCCAGTACCCAGATCACCACGCACTGCAGAAAGCCAAAAGAAAGAGGAACTCTTAGGAATTAGACTCTGCAAACAACATGTGACAGAGAAACCTATACTTAGTTCTTCCTTGTATGACTATCCTCAAGCCCTAATCTCTTCTTTGTCCTCACCGATGTCACATGATAGAAAGTTTCCTATGGATTTGTATTAGTTCTAGTGCTAGAGAATTATTTTTCTGCATAAAACAGGAGTTGCTAAAATATATTCTGAAGGATCCTACCAAGTGTGTAACAGGAGAGCACGACAGAGGCATGTTGCCTTTGCAATGGTCATATCCTTCCTACTACCCTTCCTAGCCTTTTATACAGTATCTTTCTCACAGTACCAGCCAAAGAACTTCACAGCCAAGCTGACAAGCCTGTCTTATTTTCAGGTACCTAGGCAAAAATGTTTTTGAAACCAATTGTTTTTGTGGATATGGACTGTTACTACCTGAAACTTCATTCTTAAGTGAAGCGTAAAACTGGTGAAATGCAGTTGTAAGCAGAACTATAAGTCATGTACAGAATTAGTAAGATTGAAAGTTAGATAAAACTAAAATGTTCCTGGTTTTGTTTTGTTCTGTGCATTACAATCTTCTGTCAGCACTATATGCTCACTCAGTTTCAAAGTCTAAACTTCTATTTCTTGGCCCAAATGCACTGCTTTTCTCAGCCCAAGCTCTTATGGCTTTGTTTTTAGTGTCTTAACTCATGCATATCTATCAAAAAATTCTTTTCCTCAACAGAAAGCCTTACAAGGAATGAGACTACAATACCACTTGCATTTAAGTCAGTAGTAGAGTTTTGAAGCTCAATAATTTACCAAGCTTTGAAGAGAGACATTACCTTCGAGGAAAACCACACAAGAGTATGAAATCCAGAGTACATCTAACACTAAACATACCCACATCTAGAGGGTCTTCAAACTACAGGACCAGGTTCTCAGCACTGCACAGGTAACAGGAAAGATGAAGATGTACTCCCTTAATGAACCTCTTGGGAACAGGGCACAGTAGCTTCCCTAGCTTGATCATGATTTGTCAGACTACTGCAAAATTGGCACACTGCTGTGGTGAAAGTGCTGTGCTTCTGTCTAGGCAGTTAAATAGAATAGAAGAGCAGAGCAACAGGCACAGCCCAGAGTGAACAACATAGGTTACAGAAATTTTCCACTGTCTCTTTTACTGTTTGTTCTTTTTTTCCCCCCAGGTTCAATAGCCAGAAGAGAAATACCTATACAAAATAAACACCTTGACTGTATAAAATAGCTCTGGAAGTGGAATAAGAAGTCATCAACTGACATTTTCAGAAGCATCCTGAAAAAAAGTCAGCTTATAGAAAATAAACAGCCAAAGTAAAGGCTGAACAGGAGCATGATCACGCATTAGAAGCGCAATCAAAACACAGGGAGGCATGAACTGTATGTAAGCAATCTGTTTCACAAAAATATCTCGAGACTTCTGATCATCTACTTTCTGGTACCATCTGCAGGGTTGGTAGTGCTCAAAATGTGTGGAAAATAAGGCCATATTTCAGATACTGAGTTGCGAAGGTTCTTTATTAACTCTTAAGTTATTTCTTCAATATTTTTAGGTGTATCCATTTTAACATTTCAGCACCGTCCAGCACAATTACTACTGAAGACTAATAATTATTACCTAGTAAATCCATTCTGCATAAGCTCTCTTTGAAGTTTCTGGTCTTGAGCAGCATATTCCTGAAGCTCAGATTCCACAGCAGGGGGTAGAATATTTGGGATGAATTTAGAAAATAAAGCTGGTGCCATCTGTACCCATTCTGTAAGAAGAGGGAAAGCAACAACAAAACACGTGGAAAAGATCTTTTGAAAATTTTATTCTTTGACAAATGTAACTTTACTCTATTTGAAATACATTTTAGGGTCTTGAATGAAAAACCAACAACAACAGAAAAACCCAAAGCATCCCCCAAAAACCACAGAAACCAAGCCTTAAAGTAGAATACATAATCAAACTGTTAAAATCAGATGTTTACATGTAGATAACGGAATTACTTTTTTTTTTTTCTCATCAACCTCATCATCAAATTGAAATTCAGTTCTTGCTGCATCTCGTAGGGCCTGCTGAGTCTCTGGACATTCTCAAGGACAGGTACTAATGATCAGCAAACTCACCTTGATAATCAGATCATTTGTAACACTTTACTCCAGGAAGTGTATTCACAAAATCTACACCTCTCTTCCCTGAGCCTTACTTCTAGAGAACACAGTAATATCACCATACAACTCTGCTTCTCCATCCCCAATTTCTAATAAATTAATGCAATTCTCTCACTGATCTTCCAGAGCTTAGATGAACACTTTTTAATGTTCATTATATAATTTTAACCTGTATTAGTTCAGCTTCAGGATAGAAATGTGATTTAATTTCACTACACTGAACATTGCCTTACAGAAGCAAGACAGATTACATTAAAGTTGCTTCAAGGCTGATGATAAGGAACACAGAAGACTGAGCAAAAGATGAAAATGGGGTTTACAGCAACTGTGTAAGAAGTTCTAAGAAAAATAAATACTCCTCAAGTATTTCTGAAGCTAGACTTTCCAGAAGTTCTAGCAGTTATCTCAAATCTCATCTTTACTTGGAAAAAGAGATCCTTTTAAATATATTCACTAAGGTACATTACGAGTTTTTATCCAATTCCCACATATGGTTACTTGGTCCATGCTAAGCTTCAACAGTCTTTAATCAGCAAACTCACTAAATAATCATCACTATATGTGCAGGTGGTTTAAACAAAAAAACAATGCACTAACCTCCCTCATCATAGAATCATTTAAGGTTGGAAAAGACCTTTAAGATCATTGAATCCAACCGTTAACCTAACACTGCCAAGGCCATCACTAAACCATGTCCCTAAGAGCCACATCTACACATCTTCTAAATACCTCCAGGGATGGTGACTCCACCACTTCCCTGGGCAGCCTGTTCCAATGCTTGATAACCCTTTTAGTGAAGAAATTTTTCCTAATATCCAATCTAAACCTCCCCTGCTGCAACTTGAGGCCATTTCCTCTCGTCCTGTCTCCAGCCACCCGACAGAAGAGACCAGCACCCACCTCACTACA
>JAVJGG010000094.1:36121613-36138667 GCA_035590195.1 Aviceda cuculoides
GGGCTCTCGCATCTTCTCACTCCTCTCTCTGGCTGCCGTTTCTGTCTGTCCCAGCAACTTTTTTTTTTTTCCCTTCTTAAATATGTTATCACAGAGGCACTACCACTGTCGCTGATGGGCTCGGCCTTGGCTGGCAGTGGGTCTGTCCTAAAGCCAGCTGGTATTGGCTCTGTTGGACACAGGGGAAGCTTCCAGCAGCTTCTCACAGAAGCCACCTCCACCCCCCCACTACCAAAACCTTGCCACACAAACCCAGTACAATATTATTTTGCAGAACAGCAACTTCAATATTTCCACAGAACTTGAGCCTTTGCACAACTATGAGAAATACAGGGATGCACAGCTGTAACGATGGAGCCACCACCAGTGCACAGCCTAAACAACCCTTCAACCACAGGCTCACCTGGAAGTTCTGCCCTTTAGAAATATCATCAGATCACACGCATTCAGATCTACAGTATAATAGATTCCTTTTCTCTCAGCTAAATTATATCAGGTCCATCTGACCACACATACCCTTCTACCTCACTGTGATAACATCAGATTCACCCTGAATAAGGTTCCTGTATCCCAATCTTTACTCCCAAATCTAGTCCATGCAAAGCACTTGACTGAACCCCGCACGCCAACAGCAATTAAACAGGAAGGGAACTGCTACGGCTGGCGTCCATGGGATGTGGCTGTAGGTTGTTGTTTGTTTGGGTTGAGGTTTCTTGGGAGGTTGGTTGTTTTCTGTTATTTTTTTTGTTCTTTGGGGTTTTGTGTGTGTTGGGGTTTTTTCACCTGCTGCCTGTTTTATTATTAAATTGACTGATGAAGTTTGATCATATATTACCTTTTCATTACTTTAAACCAGGTACAATTTGTACATGTCACCTATTGATTCAGAACTTCAAAAGCTATTTGCATGAAAGCTGACCTTCCCTCTGGCTTAACCCTCACACTTGCTGTTTCATCAAACTCCTTGTGATTCTGCATTTTTGTTTTCTTTTAAACAGAACTAAAAATAAATCCTTAGCAAGTTAAATTCTTCAAAAGTTTGTAATTAATTAAAATGTAGGCTAGAAAAAAAACATAAAAAGTTGTATTTATTACTAGGCATTTGCCACTAGGCATTTAAAGCCACAGATTACTTTTGAAATATTCATTACATAGCCCAAAAGCTTTATAAAGTATCTAATAAAAATGCCACAAAATAAAAATTCCAAGTCTTAATAACATGGAAAATATTCAGTGTTGTAACAAGAATAAATATGAAAAACAAAGCTATAAATATAGAAATATAGACTTTTGGACTTCTGTAACTGGAAAATAAGGTGGTATTTTCATGTTTACAATTTTATGAAGGCTTACTGAAACAGGAAGGTTATTCCTATTTCTTTACCAAGAAGCCAGATTACACGTGATGGTCATTATTTGAGACTACGTTTTCCAGTTAAAAAATTCCCTTACTTTGAGGTGCTGCAACTTTATCAACATAGAACAAGAAAAATAAGAAACACTGCTGTAACTTTTTTCAAAATAACTTAGTTCTTTGATGAAAAGTTTAGTTCAGTGACAAAATTTGCGTGTAGACTAAATGTTATTTAAAGAATATGAGGGTATTCTATAAAACTTCGTAACAGTACTGTTTCCAATATGGTTACAATACAATTACTTCGCCCTGTCAAATCACAGCTACCACTTCGATATTAGTGATACCACCCTTAGACTGGCAAGTGTGTTATTCTTGATTATTCCATCAGGTCTGCAGAGCACAGAGGATATAAGAAAGATTAATAGCTACAAAAGCTATCCTATACAGCCCTTGAGCAGGTAGGGGTAGGTACCTGCTGAGGTCTAAGAACAGACTGACATTAACGTGCCAATTCAGTATTCTGAAGAGGAAGGAATGGCTGATTATCCTGCAACAGCAGAGCCCCAGCACATTGCCCACATGCTGGAAAAGAAATGGAACATACTGCAGTTGATTTTCACTATCAGTTATCTCTCTCTACCAATATTTGGAATGAAGAGAGGAAGAAAAACACTGTTTTAAGGTTAGAATGGGAATTTGAAGCAGAGGTAATGGGATTAAATTATTTGCCTATGTAGAATAAGCCAGAAATTAAACACTGAACAGATTCACAATCTTGTAGATGCACAAAAGTCTTTAAAAATTACTTTTAATGAAGAACTTGATAATAAAAGCATCCCTTCCCTACACCTCAAAAAGGACCCTTTATGCTATAGAACCTTCTTGTCCCCTAAAACATTTGCTGTCCAAGCTGGTATTTCAACAACTTTGTAGCTGGGAAAAAAGTAAATTAGGTTTTTGTTGTGGAAGAATTCTAATAGAAATCACCCCATCTTAGTCTGGTACAAATACACTGGAATGAATCAGTATTTTCTCCTATTGCTCTGCTACCTTGCTTCATTTTTTGAGCCTCTCAGGAAGGAATCTTCTCATTTCATTTTACCCATCCAGACATGTAGGCTGATTCTAAAGACAGAGAGCAAGTCACTCCACAGGCAAGTAATTCTGCCTTTTTTTAAGAAACCTACCATTTGATTTTTCTGTATCATTCTTAAACTTAAAAAGCAAGAAGCATAGCTTTATGAAGGTGGCAAAGTGAGGATGTGCAGGTTTTCTTCTCATGCTGATTTTGCACACTTTAAGGGAAAAAATAAGCAAAGCAGTATCTAGGGGCTGAGCAACATCCAATATATTACTGAAGTGAGAAGCCTCAGCAATCGAATGGGACATTTTTTTAACAACATATTGCTTCTGCCATCACGGTAGTCACTCTGTGTCTCAAAGAGAAAAGAATAGTGATTTCAAATGCTTAAGGGCAGATTATATATTAATGCTTTAGTTCAGATTAGAAATGTGCTTTTGAAGCAAATTCACTGATCATCCCCACTTACTGCTCCTTGGTTCGTATGACAGAACTGCCTTGGAGCGTATTAACTTAATTCCTTTTGGACAAGATTAAACCAGATGTGCTCAAACTGCTAACTGGTATTCTGTCCACAGGACCAGACATTAGCAAGCGTGAAATACAACTCTCCAAAACACATGTAAGGCGAACACTGTGTCCTCAACACTAACTTGCAGGTCTTTCATACTCTGTAGATCTGCTCCCTTTGCACCACACCACTTATTAATGTGGACGTAGCCTAAAACATGCAAGTAAACCTTCAGCTCTTCCTACAGGGCACATACATTTCAAGATATAAAATCATGGTCATCCAACTTCTGCTGCCCCAAACCTATAATGATGCTCCATGCTTTTTTGCCAGGACACTGGGCTACACTGACTTTTGATCCAGTTCAGTACAACCATTCAAAAACAAGTTCATTTATGAAACTAACTACTATTTCTTTATGAAACATAAGCATTAGATCTGACATGGAAATGAGAAGCACAAAGAACAACTTCTTGAATGTAAATCCGAAAGGGCAGCATACAAAAAGCATGGGGGTGATGCTTTCTGTAAGAAGCTGAAAAGTAATAGAAGTGGTTTCCCCCTTTTCAGGGGATTTTCTCTGCAGTTTGTGGGTCAAGGCAATGACAGCTTGCTTCTCATATGCAGATCATTGGAGACAGATGTCATATTGGAGGGGAAGAAAAAAATGCCAACTAGAGCAGGGAAAAAGTCAATCCAATCCATCTTTTTCTTGTCTATCTCTGCCAAAGGGTGAGGCATGGAGAGTGAATTAAAAAAACCCAACACATCAAAATAAACCCTGTGGTCTCTGTTGTAGCTGTATAGTCAGGCTATGAACCTGGCATCAATCACAGCCCTTCTCTCAGCCTTTTGCACTGCTGCTCTTCTCCTGGGGTATTCACAAACAAAAGCTAGATATGGAATTTATTAGTGAGAGGCATTATGTCATAGCAGTACGCAGCCAAAGAGATGAGGGTCCCTTGCTTGACTGAGATCAACAGGCTTCTGGAGGTCAACACAGCAAAACACATCTGCTAAGTATGTAGATCTGGACGCCCATGGAGAAACACACATTCTCCTGCTTACCCACTGCACAAACAACAGGAAAATCTCTGCACAGGAAACATGTTCCCTGCTACATCTATCAACCTTTAACAGCTATAACTTGATTCATTCTCTGTAATTTTGTATTAAATTTGTACCTGCTGCAACCAAAAAGGACAGTTGCACAACTTCATCAGCGAAAAGCTGTTAGCAATCTTCTCCAACTTTTGAGTTAACTTTTCTGGTACTTTTCAGAAAGCACCAACACAGTGGAAATAGCTTTCCTGACATCTTTATAAAGGAAAACCTTTTCCAACATAAACAGACCTTCTACTGAACTATAATATACCTCTAGCAAAAAAAAATAAAAATTAAGAAAATGAAGCAGCAAGATCTCTTCACCACAGCTGAATCCAAGTGACATAACTGGGAAGAAAGCTGTCATACGTAAGAATCTTCAGAGAAAAGTTTTTCCCAGTAACTAATTAGAAACTGCAAACATAATGAAAGAGGCTGTGATTCCTCACCCTCCTCCAGACTTTTTACAAAAAAATTTTTTCTTGGAAAACCATGAGAAAAGCTGCTAGTTTTACAGATGATACATTTCTACACTGGGTTTTAGCTCTGAACTCACGCAAGCACTGATATGGAGAACTACATTCAACAATTGCCTACACGCTCTTAGAATCTAAATACAGATAACCGCTCTGTATGCTCAGGTTTCCGTAGCTAATTCTGTAATTATCTTGATATGTATCACAAACAAAAAACTGACATGGCCAGAAGCTGAGATCTAATGCTTTAATCCTCAGTAATCATTTTGCCTATATTTCACATGTTTTCAAGCCCATGCTCTAGTTCTGAATCAGTAAGTTTCAAGGGAATCGTCTCATTCACAGGCCACGTTATCACCTTGGATCCTGGTAACAATTTTAAGACCCATGAAGTCTTACACCCTATTTATTCTATGGCATTTTCGCCATGTCCCAAGAACTTTCCTTTCCTCTAGGTAAAAATGACCTGCTTCTATGATTTATTCCTGACATAGTAGATCAAAGATGGGAACACGCAAATATTCACTGCTTACCCCTGTCAATAGGAACAAAATCAGAAGTGTTGAAGAAAGCGCTTTTCCCTCTGATAGAGTTCACTTGACTTCCTAGTTGAGTAACTTCTGTCCAGAAGTTCAAGCAGATGCTTCTTTGGGAAGAACCAGCTTGTATTGAATGATATCTACCAGTACATTGATCCTACAAGAGTAGAAACCACTCCTGAACTCAAAACACTTAACATGGAAGGAAAGAAACAGCTCATACACACACAGACAGAAATGGATGAAGTATTACACTGATATGCTAAGGCTACCACTTATTTGGAAGTGTTATAATCAATCTGATACATTCCAGTTCCCCCACGAACACCACTGTAAGCAAAGAATAAGGAGAATCCTTTTCCTCAGATTGCCTTCTGAAACTGCTTTCACCTATATGACCAGTTTCAGTTATAACTGCTTTTCTTCTCAATATCAAGATATTGAGAACCTCATCAACCCTGCCAGTTCAGGACTCCAGCCTAGCACTCACCTTCCTTTCTTTAGTTTCTGCAAAGAGAACAGGCGTAATTGACAACTCTTGTAATTGTAAACCAAGTGCTACCCAAACCAAATCTATCCACCAAGCAGAAACAACAGTACACTGTTAATAGCTTTTCCTCTTTTGTTAGATTCAAAAGCAAGCTTGTTTTGGGCACTAAGCTGCCAATATCAAAAAAGAGAAGAGTGGCAGTTACTTGCAAATACTCTCTGCCATTGAATTTTACCTACCACAAGTACTAAAGTAGAGAGTTTCAGGAGCTGCTACTCATCTTTACCATGAAGACAGTTAACATTTGCAATAATTGCCATTCTTCTAGACACAAGAACAAACAGGCAGGATGTTTCCAGGGCACTGAGATTACAGTCCTGGAAACCCAGACATAACCTACTAGAAGAGACGGTGGCTGCATAAGGAGAGAAAACACATACTTCTGAATTTTACTGCTTAAAGTCATCTCATGCAGAAGTCCAGCAGGAATAAAGACAACATTCTCCACCATCCCTTCCCTCATGACAAGGGGATATTATCTGCATCTTTCCCTCCCGCCATTTCTGAAGCTTCTTGTAAATAAGATGCTACATCTTTGCTTGTTACGTTCAGTTAAGTAGTTCTGCACATAGCAACTTCTCCCAAGCCATTTAATACAGCAGTCTTATCAGCAAGAGCCAGCTTTGGCTTTGTAAGGAAAACAATCAGGTTATATTCACTTAGTTCAAGTGTATTCACTTTGAAGAGCATTGACTTGGTATGTGTGAGTGTAAAAGTGTTTCACAAACACAACTGTGTTCATGGATCTGTGTATTATATAATTTTTTTAATGTATTTACTTTAACAGCTCAAGTGCTCTAGATAGTAGAGCTTTTTTAAAAAAAAAAGTCCTCTATCAAAAAAAAAAAAAAAAAAAAAGGGAACCAAATAAGTGTTTTTGCGGGCAAAATTTATCCATGTAAAGTTCACTTGGGCGATATTTCTTCTGTAAATAATACCTTCACAGCTTAATCACTCTCTTTTCTGCAACTAAGTGCTCCCACCACAGAGACCACTGTACCAGGAATTCATTTTGCATCTTCCTGCTTTCAACCACACAGCACAGAGACCAGGGCCGACTCAACCAGTGGGAGTTTGAGCAAGATCAAACACTAAGGAAGAGATCAGTGCTGCACTGCTTTTCTGACATTTTTTTCCCCATCTTTTGAAGTGGAGCAAGAACTTTTTCTTAGATCAAATGAACCTGAAATGTACTTACAGTCCTTCCTGAGCACAACTTCAAATAGAAATGCCAGCTTCCAGGCTCTGATAGAATGACAAGATACTACAAACAAAAACCCCTTCGTATGAAAAATATAGCAACAAACTTCAAGAGCAAGAGCAGATATTATTCTTGTCCTCCGAGTCTAGATCGTAAACTGATTAAACTGATTTTGTTGTTCGTTTTTTAAAATAGAGGAAGGCATGCTGTTTCTCACTGAAATGGCAGCTGCAGCATCTCTTTAAAAAACAGCCCCAGGATTCCATTTCTCTATATCGACCACAATTTCATTGCCTTTAATTTCCTAAGCATACCCACTCAAAACCTTATTTCCCACCCGCCCCCAAATACAAAAACACTTTTCTGTTGAACCAATAGAAAACCTGAAGTTGCCTTTAGGCAAAAGGCGAAATAAATCTAATCACCCATCGTTTGGTCTTCATTTAGCATATAGATAGCAATTCCTTCAGAAAAAAGAGGAGGGGAGCAGCTAGATGAAAACAGGGACACGGAGTAGGGCTGGGTCACAGAAAGGAGTACACCAGGCTAGATACTGAACTCAGCACAGGAACTACCCAGTTGCACGAAGCACCTACAGTTGCAATTCTCCCGGCACGCTGGTCAACTGCTCACCACTCTGCAAACGTTACCGGTTTGAACTCAAGTCTGGTTATCTCTGCCTTTGCTAACTGCCCTCTTGAGGAGCTAACCAGGCCAGAAGCAAGGTCCCCATGGTCACACAAACACACGCCGATGGTGGCAGGTTGCAGGCAAACTCAGTTGCTCACCACAGGAGCACTTAATGGGAAGCATATCACTTGAAATGTATTCTATTTGCATTAAGCCATTAGCTTAACAGAGAAACTGCTGTCAGCATTATGCAGTTCACTAACTAGCAGGGACTACTCGAGTACAATGACAATAACCCCAGCAGTATCACAATTCTTTGACCACATCACATTCTTAATGACACCTGTCAATATTTTGCTAATGGAACTAAAGAATAACAGCATAAGCAACAGGAGAATAAAGCTTTTGTTATGTCATAATCACAAGTCATAAGGGAAAATATATATTGGTTCCCCCAGATACTCAAGAAAACTATGGCTTCATACAAAGTCATATTTTTGAGAGAGAAGAAAAAAAAGTTGAAGTGTGCCACATTTCTTCACGTGGACGCCTTAAAAATGAAGTTGTATTTAAGTTCACTAATCATTTGCCACTTTCTTCCTATTTGCTGTGGATTTCTGCAATATCTGAAAGCACTGTCATTTTCCAGACTCCCACTGTAAGAAAAATTCAATAGGTTTACTTACGCATTAGGTTGTAAATGTGCTTTTCTGCAACATGTTCCGTAAACAGCTTTATAAGGTCATCTTTTAAGTCTCTGTTAAGCTTGGTTTCTATGTAAAATTTATTCTGGAAAATAAGACAGAAGTTTTCAAGTTTGTTTTTCATAATAGCAAGCAAGTAAACTTACTTTTTCCCTGAAGAAAAATAATTCAAAATTTTAAAGCTGTAGAATATTTGAGCTGTAAAAGTGCTTCCTTAGTGACTGCATTTATACTAAATAAAACATTCCTGTACAACAAAAAAACCATGTATTTAAAATTAAGAATGCACGTGGTACTATTGGTAACAAACCTACTTACATACAGGCATACATATGGGGTTTTTTTCTATATCTAGAGATATATCTCCATATCAATCGAGATTGCGGAGTTTGTAGAAAAAACACTTCATTTTAGAACCTTATAAACACTCTTAACACCAAAATAGGGCTGGACATCATGTTTATAAGAAAATAAAACATTTTTACCAGTGTCTAAAAGTGATTAAGCTGTTAAAATAGGTATGTTACAATAATAAATCATCAGTACAGCTATCCACTTCTATGGTTGATTGATAATCTCAGAGTATAGCTACTCAGAATTAATCAACTGTGGAAATACGTGATATATACAAATCTATACAAAACTGAACTACATTAAAATTTTTAGGATTCAATTATCTTGACACACTCAGCATTAATAATAAAGTCATCTCTTCAACCCTCAAAGGAAATTCTATTCATGAGTTCCTTGAGGGCCTCTATACCTAATACACTATTTGGTGTTATTCCTCAGTTCCCAGCCTGCAATTAATAGTAAGATTTCTTGTCTGTACTTTATTCATAGGTGGGTTTTAAATGCTGGAAAAAATAATTGTTTCAATATAAATCTCCTATTGTTACAACACTAACATGAAAGTAGAACAACTGAATTCATCTGGACAACTTCTGTAAAAGAGTTAAATAAATACTCTAATAGAAAAATCAACTTAATAAAAAATAACATACTGGAACACTTATCTGTGAGATCTACTAAAGGAAGGGATATCTGAAGGGAGAGAGGTTTTTCCACACTTTAAATCAAGATGTTCTCCTAATTGCTGAAGTATTTGCCATAATTGGAACAAACCCCCAGAACACTATTAGAGCAATCTTTACATTTTTTTGTGGAAACCCATTCTCTTGGCCATTACCAAAACTATAGACATACCGTAATAAACTGTCCATGCAGAAACCACTTAAATTTTCAAGGCAAGCAATGAGCAGTAGTTATTTACCTTTAATGAAAACTGAACCTGTTCGAACAAAGGCAAACCAAGGGCTGAATACATGGTTTAGGTTTGTTGCAGTAATGGACAACAATCTTAAAAATATTTTTTAAAAATTTAGTAACTTCCTACTGCCAGTTCTGTTCCTGAAGCTATCCTACCAGTAGAGGTTTTATCAAGGGCTATGACTCAGTTATTTCCCCCTCACCTGGGCCTGTTCTTCAAACAAAGATTGAGAGAAAGGCTCTGCAGACAGAATAACCTGTCTTGTAAGAAATAGACTAACCTCACTTGTAAAATTTTTGGTCAATGGTGAATTGCCACTGCAACAGAAATTGAACAGCAACTGAAGATACACATCGTGTAGGATGTGTTAAACTACACACCATACTACAGTTTTTCATCAGACTTAACTTCCTAAACCATTTCCACCTTGAGCTTCCTGACCACATATTGCCATGTCCCCACCGGTGCAACACACAGGCGTGACCAGGGCAGAGCAAGTCTCCTCACCTGAATCAAACCTGACCATGTCAAACTACTGATTCTGATGAGCTGACAGATGAGATGCACCTGGCTAAGGAAATAACTTAGTTCCCTTCCCAGCCTCTAGACCTTCTCACATTAAAAGCAGCTGGCAATGACATGTGCAAACTGTGATGCTTTCTTTTGTCTAAGAGTTGGAAAGCCTAATACAACAAAAAAACCCCTGTAGTTTCAAGGAGAACAGTTACAACACAATACTTATCCATAGAGCAACTGTAAAATACTCTTCACATTTGCTTACTTGGAGACACCTTTCCAAAAGGACATTACACTTGCATGGATTTAAACAGACAACGAAAAACCACCTAATGTAAGTACTTCATTTCCAATCCACAGTGCTGAAAGAAGATAGCAGAAGAGCTGTCACCTTCCCCATTCTTGTTAGTGGAAAAACAGGAAGATTTTCTGTGTAAGATGTGACTACCTAGGCTGTATCAGTATTTCTTGAAAAGCGTGTCAAGTCACCTAAAGGTCTGACAGGTAAAAGGTAAGCAGATGGCAGGAAGTGAGAAAGTCAGATATGATATAAGCATTTCTTCTACAAACCACCATATCATAAAGCAATCTGGCAAACATTAAAACACATAACTGTGTTAATATTAAGAGGAGAGCAATAAATCCTTGAAAGAGTGCTTATCTCATCCACATATAAATACTCACATATATTTGTGTATAGACACACACAAAATGCCCTCTAGCTGATAAGCAACAAAGTGCAATACCACCCAGTAAGAATAGTAATATTTTAGAGGCAATGAAAAAATTCTTAACTATCCTAAAACCACAGTGCTCACAAATGCTAGGCTCATTTAATGCCACAAGATAACAGATTTTCAGCTACATCTCTAAGCATAATTAACAATTGAGAACCTATTAGAAAACAGTATATCACCCAAATGCTGACTTTAAATTTTCTTGAAGTGGAAACATGATTTTTATTCCTTCACGCATGCAGCATACTGCGATATGTTCAATCTGTAAGCACCCAGAATAACCTCATTTAGATTTATAAAGCAAACAGTTATTCACTAGGAATTATTCTTAGGAATAAAGCACTGTGTGCTAAGCTGACTTCCAGTTTAGTTTGCTTTATATGCAGTTACGTCCCAGAACATTTGAAGAAATTTAAACCCACAGAATTTTGGAGGGACAAAAGTGCTCTGCATCTCCATGCTTTTTTGAAAAGTCCACTGTAGCAGTGCAAGACTGAAAAAATCCATCACCACATGAAAAAAACCAACCACTAGTGCTCCTAGCAAGAGAAAGAAAAAGAAAACTCCCTCAATTGCAAAGTCAGCCCTCTCAACCACCACTCAAAATAAGCTTTGAAACACACCTTGGTCCCATATACAAGCAGGTTAAGAAAACACCTTTCCTGTATTCCCCACCATTCACATACGGGAATATGGCTTGGTACATCAGGAAAAAGAAGAAAAGTGCTGCTGTAGACATCAAAACACACAAGACTAAACCTAAGGCAAAATACTATGCCTTTTTTGGCCACCACCAAGAGGGCAAAACCATGTTACAGTTGCACAAAAAACCTCTAGGTTTTCCTCAGCTTCCTAGATTTTTAAATATTTAAATGCATATTAAAAGTCTTCCTAAGCAGCAACATAATTATCCTTTCAGAAGAAAGTTTATCTGTGCAACTCAACAGCCTTGGAAACTCCTTATTAAAGCAATCACATCACTACCAAAAAAGGAAAGCTCTGCCATCTCTGATAAAAAGGCAGAGTTCAACAACTTAGTCCTCTTCACTTAAAAATACACTGAAAGTATCTATTAAAGTAACTGCAAAGCTGTAATTTATACCTAGCATAATTAGGCTTTCACCTCTTCCAATTGTTTTTTAATTGTATTTTCTTGCCTAAATAAAGGAAACTGCTGCTGCTGTATGAGAGAAAACTCGATTAGATGCTACAATGTAAAATTGCAAGAGTAGCTGAACATAAAGGTACTTCCAAATGCACACAGACAAAAAACTGAGGCAAACATTTTTCATCCCAACTTCTCTAGAGATATTTTCCACATCATGCACAGCACTGATTAATAAATTATTTCAGAGAAAAAGTATGAGACTTAATTTGACATTAGCCTACAAAAGCAGCTATGTAGCTGAGCCAAATCGGCATTGCGTTTGGCAGCAAGAAGAACTAACACATAAGTCACTAACTCTACTCAAAGGGGGCTTATAAGAAAGATGGGGAGAGACTTTTTGTGATAGGACAAGGGGTAATGGTTTTAAACTAAAAGAGGGTAGATTCAGACTAGATATAAGGAAAATATTTTTTACGATGAGGGTGGTGAAACCCTGGCACCGGTTGCCCAAGGAGGTGGTCGATGCCCCATCCCTGGGAACATTCCAGGTCAGGTTGGACGGGGCTCTGAGCAACCTGATCGAGTTGAAGATGTCCCTGCTCATTGCAGTGGGGTTGGACTAGGTGACCTTTAAAGGTCCCTTCCAACCCAAACTAGTCTATGATTCTATAACTGTCAGGCCTAACTTTAATTAAGTCACTTAAATGAAAATTGTTTGCAGGAACAGAGTTTTACTGCCTGAACAAACCACTAGTCATGCTTTAAAGAAGCTTCTCCTTTAAAACCATAGAGTACTTTCACTTTTCTTTGTTCTCAAATTAAAAAGTTACTATCTAACTACTCATTTTACAGGTCTGTTTATTACTCATTAACCATTTTTACTATGTTCAGATATCAGTTAGACTCAAACTCTAAAAAAGAAATGATAAGATACAGAGCACTCCTCATATGAAGATACAAACACCACATCACAACTGTGTACAAAGCAAGATATGGAAATCTATCCGGCAATTATACCTTATCTGGTCATATAGACAAAGCTTATAATTGTAAAGCCTGTCTGTTTATACATCTACCATGAACATTTTTTCCATGTTAGTTACTGCAGTCTTAATTGCTAAGGATAGATTTTGACCTCTGCGATGGAAGAACCTTGGTGACAGAACGGAGCATTCAATAAAAGTACAGACCTGAACAGCTTGTCTCCACTTGTAAATGGATATTAAATTATGAGATTGCTTAAACACCTGTGTGCAATAAACAAGTGAAGCACACACAAGTGAAAACACAGTAGCATCTAAAAATATCTGAATGCAATAGGGGGAAAAAGTATCTTCCTAGTTTTTCCCCAGCATTTTACAACAAGAACCAGGAGAAAAATAAAAAATTATCACCAGGAACACACCCCTTAGCTTACGAGTGAAGCTGTAGCAACTGGATTTCATATCGTTTTCTAGATAAAAGAGCAAATTACAAGACGCTCAGTTCAAGACAGACAAATTCCTGTTTTAATGCAACAAATCTGTATGGTACCACTATGTCGAAATACTGTAGCAAGTTACCTGGTTTCAGATATAGTCACTGAGCCGTAGGAGATCCTTCTACTGCTTCCCAATCTCTGGGAAGCTACCAATAAGAATAATTTTAAAAAGAGTTTGAGATTTATTTAATCTAAATAAGTTTAAATACTTTTTTCTTTTAAAAAAAGTTTCTTTCCCAACAAACATTTCCTTTATTTTTATTTATTTATGATGCCAAGGCAAGGACAGTTTCTAGGAGAAGGACAAATTTCAAGCTCAAGTTATTCGTTACCATAAAAAGAAAAAAGGAATAAAGGTCTTGGCACTTTGACAAAACCAATGCAAATTATAAACTTCTTCAAAGGTATAGAAAACTTCATAATTTACAAAATCAGCACAACAAACACTTATAGCCAATGGTTTCTGAACCTCTGCAAGTATGCCTGACAGTGCTATGAACGTAAGTTTGTCTTCATCCAGTCAACGCTCTAAATTGCTTTATCAAGGGGGACAGACATTTCCAAGAGACATTTCTTTCTGTCTTGTCTGAATCTGTGCAATTTAAAAGCAAGAAACAATCATCTTTGTAACCTGCCCAAACTACGAAGCCAACATGTAACAACGCCAATAAACTATCTCTATTCAGAAAGATATAAATAATGACCTATCTATTTGGGACAGCTTTTTTCCAACCAAAATAAAAACCATACCCCCCCACTCCCAGGAAAGAAATATTAGGGTAGAAACCGACTGCAAAACTCCACATTTAAAAGCACGACTCCCCCTTCCTCTCCCCACACAACTTCATCAGTACTGTTATGCAGGTAGCAAAACCAGGCATGAATCATAAGTTCTACAAGTTAAAAATCATTACAGCTGCATTTTATTCTTTTCACTTTCAGTCAGCATCTTGTGTATGGACATACTTTATTTGAAAAGAATTTTCTAAAACTTACCATATATATGAAAAGAGGCACAATGCTCTGCAATGCTCCCATATACTGTCCAAGAGCTACGTTAAATCTTTCAATATAGAGATCTGGAGGGCTGGCCTGCAAGAAACCGTAAAAGTCAGGTTGCAATTTGAACAAGAGAAAGATCTGGAACAGCATGGGCTATGCTTTCATAGCAAACTCAAAAAACTACAAAGTATTTGATACACTAAGTCCACACAAAGCAAGCCACACATCATTCCAGAGTTTCTGCTATAACTCCCTCCAGCAAAAACAGTTTTCTTCAGTAACTGGTTTTTGCCTAGGACTACGTGTCAGTGCCCAGCAAAAGGTGCATTCAATAAGAAATACAGTATGCCTGTAACAAACTAACATTTAGCATATGCAAATCAAAACACTTATTGAAGACCAGACCTTCATTTTGAAAGAACTATCTGTCACGCCTAGAATCCATAACCAAATTTCAACAAGTACTGCAGTGTGTGCTCCAACCCCCCGCAAGCTTTTACTCCGAGACAGCAGGGTGGCATCTGAGCTGGGAAGCAGCACATCCTCCAGCTCCAGGGAGCACTGTCCTTCACAGGAAACGTTTTTAAGTTTTTGCTGGGTCACCTAAGGCAAGGCAAGTATTCAGGGCATAGAGTTGGAGGGGTAACAAAGCAATGTCTTCAGATAGAGCTCCACACCTGGCGTCCTGCACTCCAGATAAGGCCCAGGAAAATCTACCGCAAGCGCTCCAACACACAGCATTACCCTGTAGCCCCAAGCAAAAAACTTTGCTACACAAAACCTGAATGTGCCAACTTTATGATAGACCTTGTAGAGCCCACAGTGACAGCGCTGCTGTTTTCCATGTACAATACCATCTTTCCCAAAGGAGAAAATAAGGAAGCTAAAAAGATCTGCTCTGCAGCAAGCTAAGTTAAATTGAGAAGGGACCCAGAAAAATGCAAAGCACTAACCACTGTTGCTTTTATAAATATTTATTTGCATGGATGCAGGGGAGCTGTGTTAGAGCATTCAGGAGTGCCCTTAGGCAGCCAGGGATGGGAGTGGAGCTGGGGTAACGTGTTCCTCTGCTATCCCCCTCTCCATCCCAACCCACCCCCATACACTGCTCCGCTTCTGGCCCCACTCCTCCTGCTTGCCCCACTACAGCCTTTTCAGACAGAGGTGGGTAGCTGCCTGAGTTTCTACTATTCATATACATATACACAGCTATACACACCCAAGGACAAAGTGTTGCTTGCTAATGAGAAGCAAAACTTCTCTGCCCTTGCACCATTTTCCTCTCTGACAGCACCAAGCCAGAAGAGGATAGAGAATGCAGCAGTGACTGGGACCTTGCAAGAAACCAAGCTCAAAGATTTTTCTAAAGGCAAAGCGTCTGTGGCATGAGAAAAACTCAAGGCTAGCTGCACCTCAACCACCTTATTGGAACTTAAAGCTCTTATCTTTACAAAGCAGATTTTTCAGCCGTTTTATGGACATTCATCAGGGGCCCCTAAGAGAACAGTTAAAATTTATGTTGACTTTTTGGTCTATTAAGTATTCTACATTTATTAAGGTTTTTTTCCTTTAAACTAGCTTCTTTTGCCTCCTTCCTTAATATGCTTAATGAACACATGGATAATTTTCACAGCAAACACCGATACAGAGCAGACATTTCAGAAAGGAAAGCAAATCTGGCAAAGGAATAAAGAGTGTTATTCCATATGCTCTTGCCAAAGATTATGTATGGTTATTCCTCATTTTGATTGTAAACTTTTAATCTTAGTGCAGATGCAGTTCTCAGGGGTGGCCAAACAAATTTTAGTTCAAAATGCCAACAATGTATAAAAGGAACTACAAACTCCAAGGACTCCCTTTCATATATAGTTACATATATAATTTGTTGCAAATAACATGCAATGAAATCTGCATTTCTAAGCAGTATGTATTCCTGCTTCACTCCTTTTAACCTCAACTTTAAATATGGTTACACTCTCTGATTCGTAAAAGCTTCGTATACAGCTTCCAAGATTAAAGAAAAAGGAAAATTCTACTTCAAAGAACATGTCAGACAAAAGGAGACCATAGCCTGACACAGGACACCATTCTACTCTCACTAGCAGTTTGCACTTTTCATTAAAAACAAAAAAAACCCAGAGACAGGAGATGTGTGGGCAATGTGCGATTTAATCCCATGAACAGACTCTAGGCAATGGTAGACAGCCAGTCTGTCAGCCTTTTTACAGGGGACATTAAGGATTTTTCCTCCACCAAAGATGAAACCTTTGCGAGCTCACCTAACAAAGCCTATATCCCATAAAGAGAGACGTTTTAAGAGGGAACAACGACTGCACACCCAGCTGTCTTCTGAGAACAACCTCAAGAGTCCTTTAATGGAAGGATACCTGGAAGCTGTTCACCACCACCACCACCTTGCAACCAAGTGAAAATAACTGCTCTAAAGACAGAAAAGCAAAGAAAAGTCCTGACAGCTTCAGGAAGAGCACTCGCTAGTGTCAGACAAGTTATCAAGGCCTTGGTCTTAACTCCTGGAATGCAAAATCACAGTGTTAACTGCTTTATCAGCATGAGATGTTATCTTTCAATTTTGTTCTTATTATAGTGTTCCATGTCAAGCCTCAACAGTCAAGGAACTAACAGAAAAGCACATACTACCTGGCATTGCTTGTTAAAAAAAAAAAAAAAAAAAAAAAGCTTGAAAACTTCCTGAGATGCCCAGGGCTTTGGTGTTCAAAATGCACTGACATAAGTTCAGTATAAATGCAACCTTTGGTGTGCTCAAATT
>JAVJGG010000094.1:36138767-36158032 GCA_035590195.1 Aviceda cuculoides
GCTGATACCTAATGAGGTTCGTTGCTTCTTTGTTAAAAAAAAAAAAAAAAAAAAAAAAGCTTGATAATCAAACTCTCCTTGCTTGACTTGTAAACTAACAAAAAACCCAAGCCAAAGAGAAATCAATAATAGTATTTTCACAGCTCATCTATGAATTATCGTAACCTGTGTGGGGAAAACAGAACTATCTATTTTTCTGTTCATTAGGGTATAACTGTGTGGCTGCTCAAAACTGCTAGACTGAAATCAATTACTTCTTTGAGCATAGGAACTTTCTCCACATCTCTACATTGACATTAATAAGACTGTAACTGGAGTGGGACTAGCTTTACAGAAACTACGTGAATTTTACAAACTAAAAAACAGTGCATGGCACCAAATTCATGAGTAAATAGATGTTGCTAAGATTATTCTATTAAATGGCTACCATTAGAGTAGAACTTGCATTTAAAATCTGTATTTATTCAGCTATAACTATTATAAAAAAAAAAAAAAAAGAAACTGCTTAGGCTGACATTTTTCGCTCTTGGTTCTAGTCCAGAAAAGATAATACATACATTCAGCTGTTTTAATTACTGGGGGAGGGATAGAATTAAGCATGAGATTTACTTCTTACAACACCCCCCCAATAAACATGAAGTCTTTAAATCCACTCCTGTCTTACCTGAGGGATGTATTACAGAAGCTATTCAAAGAAAGAAGAATATACTGCTAGCATAAGGTTTTCCAGGAAAGGAGAGAATCCTTTGTTCCTTCACTCCGCATCCTGAATCCAATCAAACCGTCAATTCAGTTTTGGTTCTTTTAAGACACTCTATACAGGGAAACAGCTTAAATCCTCTCCTACATTTGCTCTCATCTACCACTCATAAGGTTAAGAACAGTTTTCCAGTAGCAACTATACAGTGCATCTGTCCATGGGAGCACTGAACGTTTGGTCAGGTTTCTCAAGTTGTGATGCAGTTGCATTTGCTTAACATCTTCAGCTTGGTTTTGAATCGACTACTTCTTAGTATAAAATGCTATGGCTGCTGTTAAAAGCTGATGTTAAAGACATCATTTAATCTCCTTACACACCATAGTGGATATCTCAGCACCAGGAAAATGAGAAGTAACAAGAAAACACATTTGAGAAAGGATGACATGTAAGACAGACATCTTCAAACAAAACAAGCAGTTAGAGACCCAGTATACTAAATTACCCTTATTTTATTTGAAATCTAATACCTAGGTGTTTCAATGAACTTGTGGGCAAGAAACTGTATACATGAAAAAGATGTGGGTTTTTTCAGTTTGAAAACCAGTTTGAATATCATTCTTTAACTGAACATATGAATGAAACCAGAAGACATGCTGCTGGCTCAAGACAACTCAGAAATGGCTCACAAGAAAGAAACAGTGACAACAGCTCTTTGCTTGAGGAACACAAAGTTAATCTGTTTATGAATAGCTGTCTGGCACAATCAGCAATATATTCAGTAAAGCTTACATTCCTATGTAGAATGGGCAGTTCCATTTTCCCGGGAACATGCTCACTGCCAAAATGCCAGCATACATACTGCAGCATCTCTCCCACGCCTGCCAAGTGAAAAGGGAGAATGGCTATGACTATGCAAATTAACCTGTTATTCATATAAGTGGTCTGAATCTTTTAAAGCAGTTTTTGTTCTTTCTCAAGGAAATGTAATTTGTTTACTTTGCCTTGCAGACAATTTATATGATGCCCAGGTCTACCTCACGAGACAAGAGTACTATTAAAACTTTTTATAAAAAAAAAAAAAAAGACATCAAGCCAAAGTACAATTCATTCAAAGACTGACTACGTCTTCCTATTCAAGTCTGCACCCAAAATTGTTCAAAGCTGTACAGCACCGTGACATACTGTCGTATAATTGTCTTAGAGCTGGGTAGCAGATGTGGGCCACGTTTCCATTTCCATTCTACATGTTTGTAAAACAAAAAGACATTGTACCTAAGGACCACAAAAACTCTGTTTAATAGTAAGAGATCAGAACCTCTTCCATCTAGTAAATATATATTCATTTGTGCTGTGTTTACTTACATCTTTCTGTAATTATATCAGGGTCTGCAGCACCCAGTGTACTGTGGCAAAGGACTAAAAATGACTGCAGGAATACAAGCCTTTTCAAAAAGCTGCAGGCAAGGATGCTTCTTTCAGGTTAGCTTGCTCATGACAATGTCATTTTTAATGGCAATTCTGGCAATACGGTGACCCCTACTTCTACTTCAAGTCAAAAGCCATCTTTTTGATGTCCACACATGAAGATGCACACATTTCTAACACTACTGGTTTCTGCTGTCCGAGCTCTAATACTGATCACTCATTTGATCTGATTCAATTCAGTGTGATTCACAGCAGTAAAGCCTTGCTTCGCACACAATTAAGCAATGCTCCCACAGCAAAACTGATGGATAAATGCCTATGGCACTGGATGTTTCCATTTATTGGGTTTTTTCCTTTTAAATATTATGGACCAGATAAATGGACAGTCTGAGTCTCTTTAAAAAACGGACTGTCAATATTAACAGATCACACAGTTGACCCGAATGAACTTTAAGAAACACTAGTGATTTAACATATTTAGTAAGAAAAGAGTTAGGAAATGCAAGTTCTCAGTTTCCATTTTCCAACTCTATTTCTGATTTTTTCTGTAGGCAGAGAGGAGGCAGAATTGTTTTCTACGTGTTTGAGAAACTACTGCAACTATGGAAATTATTGCAAGGAATCAACTAATTTCAAATTAACAAGAGCTAATTTGAGTGTTATTTCTATGCTACAAGAGATGAGACATGAATCATGAAGAAGGCTGCCTATTTCTCATTTGGCTAGCAAGTCAGACAACAATGCCCACACAGTGTAATAAGAATGAGCTTCTTCACGCAGATAGAGTATATAGCCTGGCCTCCCATTAAGAACATTACTAAAGTCTAATCATAATTTCATTAGCAATCTGATGATTTACTAAGTTTACACAAAACAGCCACAGATGATGATGTCAAAAGCTCTATTTTTACAGACGGGCATAACTGTTCAATTACAATATAGCACTATATAAAGGTAATGTAATCATCAGTGTACCTTGAAAGGAAAGCAAAATGTATCTACATAAACAATCTTGGGTAAAATTACCTTGAAAGTATAAATATCAAGAACTGCTATGAGGTGGTACCCAGTACATAACACTGCCCACAGTCAGAAGTTCGGTTTTACCAGTCCCTCAAAGCACTACTTGGATGCATTTTTCAACCACCCTGACTGTATGCAAAGCTCACAAGATAAACGTGACAAGCCACTTAAGCTTCATGCTTTTACTCCTGCAATCAGAAGAAATACTGGGAGTTACACAACTGCTTCTAAAAGACAAATAAGGAAGTTCAGAATCTAATCTGAAGTTTGGAGTAAGACATCTGTATTCACCAGATCAGTGTTTCAGAAAGAGTTGGGGCAGGAAACGACAGGCTCCTCACCACTGGCTGGCAAAATTCTATATAATCACAGGGGACAAGTGGAAGGTAAACGTGAGACAGAAAAGAAGAATGGAAAAGGCAAGGAAGAAACAGATTGTCCACAACAGATATGGCTGACATGTTTTTAAGAACAGATGGCAACCGACAGGGATGTGATAAGGCACTCAGCTCCCAGAGACTTGGCAGTCCTCAAAACAGTGGAATGGCTTTTACAGTAACCTGACTCCAATGCATAGTCTTCCAAGGAAACAATTGGTGAGAAGATATTTTCACACACTGCACTGATGGGTTTCAGAGCTGACAAGACAGAAGGCTGAGAAGTTGTAAGGATTAATACGAGGCAGGAAAGCTTTCTGGCGTTGCACAGCGAAGACCCTAAATCCGCGGGTCCTGGGGGACACAACGGCAGCCATGCAAATTACCTACCAACACCAGTGACTGCTCAGTTCGGTCATGTTCATTATAAAATAAATATATTGTTCATAATAATAATAAAAAAATACACATACATATCTCAAGACATAATAGAGAAGAAAAACCCCAAGCCCTCTGGAGTGCTCAGGAGCTTAAGTACATTACAAGCAATTGGCTCCAAATTTAATCCAATGCTTTTAGACAGATGGAATTTAAGCAAGAAATTCTGGTGGTTTAGCTCTACCACTTCCGTTTGATTTAAAATAGAAACAATGCAAGAAAACTGGTGTTTATTTACTCAGCAAAAAACTGATTCTCACTTATTAACTTCAATGAACATAAAAAAATGACACGCAGTTAGTGAGTTCAATTGTTTCTGGTTAAGACAAAAAAAAAAAAGGCAACAAACACACACAAACAAAAACCAACAGATCACTTTTTCTCTGTTCTCTAAATAAAAAAGAGGGTGCAACATGACAAAGAACTGCTTTTCAGCTCTCGGTCATTTCCTAAAGGAATTATTGAGATTATTCTAACTAAAATGAAAATATTTCACTGCGCTTGCAGAAAAAAAAGCTACTTTTGTCGCAGGGCAGCTCAATGCCTCAGTGCATTTTGACTGTCAATGCTTAAAGTACTGTCCAGTGTCTTTTGCTGAAGAGATATGTAATGAGCAGAGTACTTGATTTTAAATTACTTTATCAGAGCACATAAGAATAAGGTAAGCCAGAAACACTAGCACCTAACGCAAATATAGTTTTTTTCATTTTAAAAAGAGATGTATTTAATTTGAAAGCATATGCCTGTGTACCCGCCCTACCTCATACATCTGAATGACTCAGCACTTACCTACAAAAACAGCTGTCATTATTTTAAACCACAACATAATGGGCTCTGTCCATTACCAATAAAATGTTTCCAAATAAAGCATCTTGGAAAAATCATCTGCATACTACAGGCTTCACAGACCTCAAGACAACAGGAAACATGTTCATTAGTGTTTTCTGCCGCCACCCTTTTTTTTTTTTTTTTTTTTTTTTTTAAGCACACAAAATACAAAATTCTGATCAACTCAAGAATTAGGGAAATTTAATTCTCAACTACTGGAAGCTCCACATGGCAAAACTCAGTCTTACTAATGCAAAGAAACTGGTCATACATCAATTGCAAGAAAGGAAGTGTTTCCATAACTGAAACAGCCAGAAGAGAGGATCATTTACTTACACACATAGTAAGGAGGGAGCTACAAATGTCTTGGGATATAGGAGGCCCCATATCAAAGAGCTGATGGTCTGATGACAGGCAATTCATCTCATCTAAATGTACTACTACTCAGGAGGCAACATTCACTGCTTTTCACTCAACATCTAACATGCAGAGAATACATCAGCCCCACCCACATTTCCGTAATGCCATACTGCCAGCCCTGAAAATTGGATTTTTAGCTGAAAACCTGTGAAGCAGACCTTCGAGAGTACGCGTGGTGACAAACACCAATGCCACTCAAGGTGTCTCGCAGCCCGGAAGAACAGAAGTCACCCAGGGGACGACCGGGGAGTACGTGCGTGCCCCTGTGTGACCACGGGGCCCCGGTGGCAGCATCCAAAACACCCAGCTCAGGGCACCCGAGTGCCCGCCACGCTTCCGACTTCAGCTGAGGCCAGCTGGCCAGGCAAGCTCAGGGCTAAGCACACAGGGGAAGAAAAACAACTTAGGGAATTTCTGCAGCGAATGCCACGCAGAAAGAAGACAAACTCCAGTAAGGCTAGAACCATGCAAGAGCAAGTCTGACCGGTCCCCTGAGATGCTCCCACTTTTACTATTTGCTCTCTGACAGTTTTACTGCTTTTGCTGTTGATGAGTGGTTCTTGTAGGAAACAGCTTGCTCTGGCATGTTGGTTACATGCATATATTCTGCAATCCACTTGCCATTAAACTGTTGCACTTCTACGCAGAGCTGCTTGGCTTGTCCAGAATAAGACATTGCATTTGCCTGCCATTTCAGTTCTCGTGATCATCTGCTTTCTCACACAAACCAACATTCCCGCTTACACTGGGCTACATTTGCATCTCTGCATGTAAAAAAAAAAAAAAAATAAAAATTATCTTGCATCAAGTCACACCTTGCCAACTAAACAGAACTCTGCAATTAGTTTAAATACTGTCAGCAAGTGGAGTGAGTTTATGTCAGAGAAAGCAAAACACCACATATTGTGCATTAAAAGGATTCATATTTTGGGGTTTTGTATTGTTTGCCTGTGTGAACCAGAAACTTCCAACTGACCAACATTTACAAAGTAATTTGTTGTTGTTACTAGGGTAAAGATTTACCACTGCATTTTCAACATAAAACCCAAGTGACTGAGTGTCATCAAAATGTATTAAGATAAAAGAAACATAAGGATAATAAAATATATTATAGTAAAGTAATTCCTTAAGAGTAAATTTCACAGCCCACAGTTAAAACAGTTTCTTTACAGGACAATTTTCTAAGGCATGCGAGTTTTACTTCAAGCGCCTCAAAAAGACGGATTTACCATCCAAAACCAAAGTCATGTTCGTGTCAGACAAAACTCACGTAATAAAACATGATACCATCTTTGAGTGTATTACAGTCCTCTTGCCACCTACCACAAAGGTGTGTCTAACCTACATAAGGAAACTTTTGCAAAACAAAGATTGCATTAAATAGTTGTCTCAATTTTTTCAACAGCTGATGTCCAGAATACAGCCTTCTTTTTAGGCACAAGCATTTAATGCACATACGTGCTAAGGCAAACTTTAAAAGCAGCTGCCTCAGACAGTTTTGGAGCTTCAGAGGAAACAATCAAGGACTACCACAGAGTACAGAATTTGGAGTATTCCCAAATTTAAAGCAAGTAATGCAGTACACTACCACGGGATGTATCAGAAAAACTGGCCAAACCTGTACAGCTGCAATGATTCGTAGTTCTCACGAGCAGAAGAAAAATGTACAGGCTGCACCAGCTCAGCAGAACCAAGGGAAGGCTTTGTTTTAAATACTATGTCCACCTACTCTAACCAATTTTTACAGAACAATGAGGCTGTCATTCCACAAGGAATAAAGAAATTGTAAAAGAGAAGCAAAGAACATAGCTCAAGATGACCTAGATATTTTATAGTCGAAGACTGTCCCAAAGACAGTGCCCCACTAAGTGCAGGGTGGTTATTTTTCTTTATAAGGAAAGCAACAAGAGGAAAATAGTGAAGCGAGAAGGACATCAGAGCGATCACAGTGCTATATATTTTGATGGGAATTCATGCTTAGTCAGAAGTACCTGATGCAGTTAAAATTAGTAAGACTGCTTTTGAATGACAGAAATTAGTTATCAATTGTCAGAAGCACTGAAGGACCTGCTGTAATTAAGGGTTCCTTTGTATTTGGCATCCTTACTTGACACACTGCAAGTCAGTACAGAACTCAAACATCAGTTATGGAAGTGACAAAAGCTGTGGGGAAATATAACAGTGTTGCTGCTACAGCAATGACAATTTCAAGAACATGCCTGGAGATTCTAGCCGAAAAGGAATTTTCAACAAGGAACAAACATGAAAACAAACATGGATGCACAAATAAGATGCAGAGAAGGATAGGGATATACAAACTGTATTAGGACTGCTGTAAACCACTGACATCTAGAGATAGGCAAGAAAAATGCAGAATAAACTGTAGCACAATACTTTCTTATGCAATAATTTCTAATTTATACTTCACAATTCATATTTAATTCTCTTCAATTTTTTTCCTTTAGATTTCCCTTTTGTGCTGCTTGTGATGCAGAAGGACCATAAACCGTTTATGTAGATTAACACAGCAATGGCAGACATCCATGTCATATGCTCAGATCGTGTTTAACTGAAGCATTTACATCCTAGATTATACTGTAGATTCTCTAATCTTTGATTCTATGTTACGTATTCAGGTTTAGCCACTGCTCTCCACGTGGTTCAGATCTGTAAGGCTAATCAGTGCCATACAACTGAATATAGTAGTTGGTATTCTGTCTGACAGCCAGTTAGCAAATGAAGTATTCCACAATTTAGTAAACTCCTGTAAACCATTCTTAATGGCAATCCCCTCCACGGGTCATCTACATGCTGCTCTGATATAATCACAGATCCCAGGAAAGACAGAATTAGATTGTGCAGCTTCTTACCTGCAGCTCCTTTGAGACTCTCTCTAAGTGGTTAGTTATCTTTTTAATTAGGTCACTATACATCTGTTCCGAATGCTGCTGGCATACACACTTATACACACAACTGCAGAAACAAATATAGGAACAAACAATGAACTTACAACAGTTTGCAATGAAGGGTAACAGGCTTCAAAATATTTTGTTCAAGTCTCAATTTACAGGATAATAGTTAATTGAATGATTGCTGAACTTTTAAATACAGTCCTAAGCTTGGAATGAGCTCCAGCAGACTCTCAAGTCTCCCCTGGAGGCCCCAGTGTGTCCACCCCATTCCCCCTCCCCAACCTCACTTTAACTTATGAGTTCTCTTAACAGTGCACTTTAGAACAGCCAGGATAATTCTGTCAACAGCACAGTCCTAATTCTGGCTTTTGTCTCTCCTATGTGAATGAAGTCTTCCGTTAAAATAAGCAGGTTTAATGATTATATGCATATTCTAGGGCAAAACCCTTATTAAAAGAAGGGCAACACTGACATGCAGTCATAGAAGTTGCACCAAAACCATACTAACGTTTCAGAAAGAAACAGCAAAAGTTCTAAAATTAGAAACCCAAGCGTGTTACTCCATCCTTTGTACCTAAATTCTAAGAAAACCCTACATTTTCATAATAAACAAAGATGCAAAGACAGAGCAACAAAACCTTAATACTACATCCCATGGCTTGGCTGTGTTAACTCTGGTCTTCAGTGTTACCTTTGCTTTTTAAGAACATTTTATTGCTCTCATATTCAACAACACATACCTGAAAAATAAGGCTATGTATTGAAAACAAATTTACAATAGTTGTAAAACAAATACATATATTATTTTCAGCAAGAAGTTACATTAAGGTAGTCATCATCGTCAGGACTAACACCAACATCTTCTGTACCAAACAGCTTTTACTTCTCTTGAGTGCTTTAATTCTTTGAAGTCAGCATTTTGAAAGCTAGCTGACAAAAATCAAGAGGCACAAGGAAGACTTCACCTGATATCTTGGACAAGCCAAACCTCCTCCCCATGCCTCTGTTCTGCTTCCCTCTCTCTCCATCCCTCTGTACAGAGTACTGTGACAGCAAGCAATTTAGGCCAGAGACTGCCCCTTAGGACATGCACAAAAAACCCCCTACTTCCAGTAAGGTTCAGATCTCAAGACTTGAATTCTACAGGTTTTTAATAGCACCAAAAGCCTAAAACTATGGTACAACAACACTGTCTCTCTGTAGGGGAACTATGACATTCCGAGTCTCTGCTGAGAAGGTGGTACAATGACAAAAAAACCCGCAAAGATGGGATTAAAACAACTATAGACTATGGGCTATTTGGCTTCTTCTGGAGGAAGGTTTTACCAGTGAATTATCACTAATTTTTAGAAGTTTGTATTTATTCCCTTTGACAACTTCAAAAGCCTCAAAAATACAGCATTCACCCCTATGCAAAGCCTCCTCATTTGGCAAACCATGCTATTTCTTAAAAATCAAAAGATACCCCACACCTCTCCTACTATTATATTTTAAAAATAATTGAGTATCTGTAGTTTGATATTATTTAAATAACAGTCAAAGTCATCCTGTTTCTTTCACATGAATTCTACCAATAGCAGATCCTATTTTGGAACAAGCAAGTGCAAAAGGCATTTTGGTATGATGCAGTAACAGCAAAAATACCAAAGACAGAAACACTGATAAGAAAAGCCAGACTGATTTTTGTTACCTCTTACAAACCAGCCAGCTAGGTAACAAAGCAAATGGCCATGTATTTGCTCCATAACTAACCAGCATATAGCCACTTCCACAAGTTGACCACTTGCAACGATGTAACTAAACCGAATTTTAAAGTACACCTCTGCTTAGCCTTACATGCAATACTGCTATATCTACTTCTGCAACACATTCTGTAGTCAAGCACCAGTCTTTGTATGTACGTGCAGAGTGTGTTTACATTTTATTTGAACACTTCTATTTAGAGGTTCCTTCCCCATTTTCAGATCCTGTTTTCAGTTCCGGATTGTGGGCTGATTCTGTGAATCATCCTTGCCCTGCTACTACCCAAAGGAAGTCACCAGCTCGTTAGTCCTTTAGCATAACCAAGCACCTTAGGAAAAGGAAGACTCAGGCAGGACATTAGAAGGTAAGCATTTAGTGCGAGGGATGAAGATCTGAGATCTGTAAGCTGTCTCGAAGAACAGCAATCTAACTGCATTGTACCTGGGAGGCAGCTGTAACGCCTGCCAGAAGTACAACTTTGCTGTTCGCATTTTCCTCATCTCAAAGTTTCCTTCACATCTGTCAATATATTTAACCCTTGTAATAGGAAGCGACTATGCACAGGCAGGCTTTGGACTCAAAGATGAAAACAGTCACTAATCACACTTTGATACCTTATGGGTAAACTGATCCGTAGCAAGTATCTGCATACACACCTCTGAGGTTATCTCCTAGCTTTCACTGCTGGGGAGTAGACACCTACAGTTATCACTGATCATCTCAAATACAGTAGTTTGGGTATCTAATAATATATTTTGAGTTTGCTTTATGGAAACCTTGATTCCTTTAGTCAGCACAAAGACGATCAAAAAGACCACTGTATTTTCAGCTCAGTTTCACTGTAAAAAAATATAAAAGATATGTAGCTGTTTGAACCACTTCAAAACCCACCCCATTTTCAGACTAAAGAACTAGCCTAGGGAAGCAGAGAGGATCTAAACTTCAAGTCTGCTGCAGACTTTCTGTAACACTCCAAGCAAGCATCATCATTAAATTCAACAAAAAAGCAGTTTTTCTTCCATCCTCAATCTATGTTGTCTAGATTATAAGTCAAGCAAAGGGACACCCTCTAAAATAAAATTTAAAAAAAAAAAAAAAAACACAACAAAAAACCCCACACAAAAAACCCTCCTGGTTGGAAGAGGCTGTGTCAGAGTAATTACACACACAGACATAATTTTTAAAAGAAAATTTAAAAAACCAACACACTAGCTTTATCAGTAACACTAAACTACAGACAATCTTTTGTCTTGCAAAATACATGCAACAGACATCTGTGCATCATTACAATACTGCATCAAGAGTCATCCAGATGTCTAAGGCTTATCTATGAGAACTTAAAACCCATTATTCTTTTAAGAAATAAAATTTCTGAGCAGTAAAAAGATGGCAAAGATATACTGCAATTATCTGAAAACCATAACTAGGTACAGGTCTACTCTAAGTATTAAAGCACTAACTTTGCACACCTACTCTTTATCAGAGATGACTATGGACAGATGTTGGCTTAATTCTTACTGACAGTTGTTTGCACATTGGGGATTTCAGGCTAGGAAAAGGATTTTGATTACTTACACTAAAGCTACAAAACGTCTCTCAGTTCAAATTTACCACCTCAATTACTGAGACACATGCTGATGTCTGAGTCCTGGTAACAGCAGTTCCAAAAGTTTGGAGAGGAAAGAGGAAAATTATTAAACTTTTTAACTGAAGTTAAGAGGGAAGACTAAACACCTGCCCTTCTTGGATCCGATTCCCTAATCCAAAGTTTCAAACTGGAGAGACAAAGTGGGCAGGAGACAATAGAGCTGAAAGCCTCTAAACACGGCAATCAGTGACTGAGCTGCCGGTGTTAGTTCATAGAGTACAACACTATGGTAAAGAAAATCAAGACAGCAGCGCTAGTAGTTGTGTTGCTGGCAAGGACCAGTAGTTTTATTGGCATCTTGGCCAGCAAATGCAGCAGCAGCTACCCAGTTTCCATCCTATTTACCAACATCCTGGATACCTGTCACCTACAGAACAAAAACCTCCATTTCAGTGAATCTCTTAAGAAACTCCCAGGTCTCTAAAGCATTTAGCATTTTGTTTTGGAGCAGTACTGTGGTTTTGAAGCAAATCCCCTACCATCCCCACCACTGTGCACAGCTTAGTCTGCAAGGCAGTTCTGGCGTGTGACTAGATCCCTTCTAAAGCAAAGTAAACTGCAGCTCCAGGCCAGGTACAAGTCAAATGTTCTCCAGACAAGAATGGAGATGTGAAGGACTGAGCCTTGTGTCAGTCTTTCAGACAGCCTCTAACTACACATGCAGAGGGATGGCTGGGCAAGGGGAAAATCAGACCAAATCTACCTGATGCAAAACACAAGTGACAGTTTATATGGACAGACCCTGGCACCAGTTGCTTCTGTTTAGTTCTGCACCTCTACTGCACCAAATTGGTTCCTATTAGACATGACAAAGAAGCCTTTTGAAACATTAACTCAAACACCTACCATGCCAGTCTCTTCTTCCCCTTTGAGGAAAAGGATGTTCAGACTTCAGTACATTTCTTAATATATTACATTAAGCAACTGTGGTGGAGCTTACTTTAATGTTCACATTTTCAGCACTTATGCATTTTAATTCCCTAGCATTTATTCCTGTTAACATAGGATGTCACGATCTGTGTCTTATTCACTCATTCCAACCATTTAAACAATATTGTTACTTCCATAACCTTCCCACTCTCCTCCTCATAAATACAAAATATAACATATGCATAGGCTGCAAGATAAAACAAAAATTTAACTTGAAAGAAAAAAAAAAGTAATGTAGCACTTAAAAGATTTCCTTACCTGTATATTTGTTCGTAGGAGATAGGGATGTAGTCACCAGGACTCTGAGTTAAAAGCTGATCTATGGCACTATCCAACTTTGGCCAATATGTGCTCTTATAGTCTTCAATTGTTATAACATTCATTACTACAAGAAAAAGACAAAACTACATTTAGTAATCTTAGCTAAAATATTAGAAGCAAGTGAATGTTCTGCAATCTCAGATCACACCAATCCGCTGGCCAAAAACACTGGGAACAGTTCACTTCCGCTAAGATAACCTCATCTAAAACTAAAGCCCGGATTTGAATTCGTATCTTTTTTATTTACAGAGGATAAAATAAAATCAGAAAACCTGCCAAATCAGTGCCTGGATATTTCTTAGCATCCCAAGTAGCAGGGAAAAAACAAACTCCTGGGAGTTCTAGCATGACAATGTAATAATAATAATAATAATAAAAAAAAAAAAAAAAAGAGAGTAGTTCAGTAGTTGGTTCAGATTAATGAATTATACAGCTTTGTGGGAGTCCAGAATCAACAATTAACACTGGGTCCTTACATGCAGGAGAACAAGCTTTGGCCAAGACTGGTAGTTTTTGGAATATTCCTTCCCAGCAGATATATTAATTTTACAAGTCTCGGGACCAGAAGCTTCCTTGGCCTAAAAAGTGATGCAATTCCTTCTGCCTTCAATTGCAGTTAGACTCCTGGGCAACTTTTTTGGCTATGTGTTACAGCTCCCCCTCCAGCATGCACAATAATACTCCTTTTCCAAATAAGAATCAACACAGGGAAGAATAGGAGGCATTTAAATTAGCGTTCCCGTCCCCCATCACTCCCTGATTTTCTCCACGAGCTTCCCAAGGGCACCTTCTTGCACAAGCCCCTCAGTGTGTCTTCACAGACACAGAAGAGTTTTAAACTCTCTCTTTTCAGGGGGGATTTCTGAACCAACAGCAGCCACAGGAGAAGGGTCAGCACCTTCCCTTCAGAGATGTACTCACAGGACTGCCTTGCTGGCTTGTCACACCACCAGAGCTTCACAGCACCCCCTCAAAACAAAGCCCTCAGTAAATAACAGCACAGGCTATACTTCATATCAAAACTATCCAGTCCAGGAAATCTAAACTAATTTCTTCATTTGAACTCCACATGTGGGGCTGGGCTACACAGAACAGAGAATATAGTTCCCACCCCAAACAATCCAGTTTAGATGCTGCACTGAAAAGAAATATTTTGAATAGGGCTGCATTTTAAATACTGGGTTTGAGGAGCAAGGTTTCTGAAACGTTATTTTCACAAAGGGCTGAAAGGAGCTGGGTAAGTCACTTTTGGCAGCATTATGAAGAACAATTCTAGGGAAATACAGGCAAAACAGTTATCATGAGAAAAAGAAGAATATAAAGAAAATGTGGAGTGAAGAGAGGTGTGAGACAAGAAATGTTTGGACACTATCTGTAAGAGCAGGTATTAGGGATTCTTGTTGTGTGTCTTTTTAGGGTATTTCAGCCAGAAACCTTGCTTAGTGAAGAATGTTAGTGCAGTACTCCTAGCCCCCTCTTCCCCCACGTAGTCATTGGTTCACTTTTACTTCATACCTGTTACAGAAACGGATCTAGTTAAGACAGTATGTGTCTGATCAGTGAACAGGTCACCACCACCAAATGCTGCAGGATGCTGTCCCAACACTCCAGCCTGCTATCTAGAAGTATGACACCGTTCACTAACAGGTTGGTAAAGGTTATGGGGCCAGGAACGCAACTACCAGGACATAAGTTAACGTGTCCAGCAAGTCGCCTCCACAACGTAAAAGCATCCCTGCAGTCAGGAACAGCACAGCACCTGCCTGACAGTAAAATCACCCCTTATTCATCTGTCTTGCAATGACTTGCTTGAGTTCTCATGTCTTACAGAGCTCAGGCTCCAGGCAGATGTTCTCAGGACCAGCTTCCATGTAGCAGCTTTACTATTCATACTCAGCAGCGAAATCTGAGCATTTGTATTTCACTTTGTTACCCTGAAAGAGGTGGGTCTCCACAGAAGCGTTCTCTTCCATACAAAACATTAAACTGAAGTCAGCATAAATATTAAACCAAGTCTTGACTTAAGAGTTCAATGTATAATCACACCCACATCTGGCTTAACATATTAAATGAGCTCTATTCATGTGAAAGAAAATAGTCAAGTAAGAATTGAAAAAAACTATTTTGCAGTGTTTAACAGGCTGTTGAGATGTCAATATATTTTTTTTTTTTTTTTTTTTACAATGTGGAAGAAGAAAGAAGCAGCAGACAAGAAGGCCTGCCCATTAGAAGTGCTGCACAGGTAAAAGACAAAATGCTTTTACAAACAGCCCCAAGAGGCTTGCATAGGAAACACTGATAAATTCAAAGTAACATTCTAGAAAAGCTTCATTTTTATTCAAAAGACTCCTACGAGTACTATTTTATTTGATTTCCACACTTCAGTTCTGAAACTAAGCCAACCATAATATTTATATAGTTAAAAGTCCAAAGACTACACACTGAACAATCACTATTTTTATTCTTCTAATCCAGAAAACAAATTACTTTAAAATTTTAGTAACCGCCACAAGTTACTAACATCCTTTTTTTCTAGTAGTGCTTACACACACACACAAAAAAAGCGAAGGGTGACTTAAAGTTGCGTCCTCCAATTACAAACTCTGCAAGAACAAACTCAAGACCAGGAAGGAAAGAAATCGCACAAATCCTTAGAAAGAAAAGACAGATTGCCCTTTCAGAAACATCTTTAACTTCTTACTTTTCTATCTTTTTAGGATGTCATTCTTAAATGTTAATCCCTACATTAGGTATTCAAGATTTAAAAGGATTTGTCCATTTGTCCAACAGCCTCCACTGCATTCCTCCAAAAGAAAGGATGATACTAAAAGATGACTTTTGTTTCGTTGAGATTTTTTAAGTTTCTGGGAAGTGACACAGACATTTTGTAACAAAGCATGCTAGAATGCATGATTTTATCCAACTACGGCAAGTTTGGGGTGGGGTTGGGAGAGAAATCAGTCTGATTGGATAGAAAGGAAGACAGTATCTTCCAGTGAATTATAAAGGACTTCACAAGTAAAGCTTGAGAAGCAACTGCTGCTTTTCCATATACAGAAAAGTTCAAAAGAAAAACTGTTTAAGTCAAATGCAGCAGTGAAACCATTTAAGCGAAAAAGAATATGCATGAGCTTCACTTCATAACCTAGATATTTCAGTATCATAGGCACAATTGAAACACAGCCTGCTCCAAGCTACCAAATTCTTTGATATCAACTTCAATCAAAAGAATGGCAAAAAACACTACAACTTTAAAAAAACAAAAGCAGAAAGTCTAAGAGGAGGTATACGTCCCCCATGATATTGATAATAAAAACTTACAAACACACATAGCTTAAAAAAAGATGCTGGAACAGTAACAGGTACAGGATATGAAGAATAGAATAATAATTTTTTTAAAAAAAATCACTGATAATGTTGGTTTTGTTATTTAGATGAGACAAGCTAACCTGAAAAGCTACTCAAAACGCTTACCACGTTCACATACAAAAACCACCCTTTTTTTAAAACCATAGTTGTAAAAGCAGGGGACAGAGCAGGACAGGTAAGCCAACCTACTGCCGAGTAAGCAGCCATCAGTCTGACAATTATCTGTCATTTATTCTGATGACAAAAATCAAAACAAGCAGCTAGGCATCCTTCAGAAGCTTTAGTTCATCTCAAAGTGACATATATGAAGCTTTACTGCTTACTTAGCAATGCACCCCACACTCCTAAAATATTTTGTCAAAGTGTACAGACTCTTCAAGCAGATGTCCAAGACTAATCTACAGATTTGTAGCTATTGCTGTGGCGCTACACTTTCCTTTTTCTCAGCCATCATGTGCGTGTTTACACAATAGATTTTGCTACATCCCCTGCCTGACACATCCGAGCATATATTAGCATGTTTATGAGTCTGCCCTGTAGTTGCTTTCAGTTCTATTCTATTTTTGTTACACATTTCTCAGTCTGCATTAAGACTGCTTAGTAAAAGTAATAAACTTTTTCTTCATCAGACAATTTGCCTATGCAGCAAAGCACATACACTGCACTGAACTACATTATGCAACAGGGTAGTCAACAGATTTAATGGATATGCCAACGCTCACAGCTACATGTGCCCATCCTAAATGGGACTGGGATCAACTACACTTATAACCATCCTTGCTTGAAAAGGATTTAAAAAACAAGACACTGCAATTAGTAGTACAGAAGAGTTTTGCTTAAAAGTATTAAATGCTCTTATTTTCTCCTTTATGGCCTTTGAAAAATATTTTTCATAACACTACTACTTTATAAACCTGTAACTATGACTGAAGCTGATCAACTGTAAATAAAGATTTAGTTATAAGTTTACCACACCATGGAAAAATTTCTTAAGTTGCTTTAACCAGAAGAAAAGCTATTAACCGAACTATGCATTATTATACCTGATTTTAGTTCTCAGTTTCACCAAAATCTCAAGGAAGGAGAATTGGACTTAGCCCCTTCAAAAGATTTTAAAGGGTCACTATCTAACCTTCTTTATCCATTATTCTGCCAGCTGAAATAGACCAAAAAAGGCCCACCAAACAGCTTTAGTCTGCAGCTACAAACATGAACAAAACCGACAGGCTGCAAGAAATTATGTATTGGAACACAGGCATTTGTTTTAGAGGAAAGAATCAGGAGGAAGAGACCTATCTGAATGTCAGAGGCACTCCAATTCATCATAGGATTGTTGGAAACCACAAGTCACCCACATTTTTGCAGGTCACCTGCAGGATAACCTGTCTAAGACTAAGCCTCTGCGTCATGAAGCAAGGCATGAGTCCTTGCTCATTCAACTGCAAGAAGTTCTTCATGCAGCAGAGAACAGACAACTTTCCTATCAAGCTTAAGACAGACAATCAGCTTCTCTACACATTCTGTGATTGCTAAGACAGAGCAGGCAGGAGGGGGTCTAGCACACACTGTCACTGAAAGTGATCTTTCTTTCTCTTTCTATACCTGAAAATTGAACAGATGCAATTAAGAGATCCTCTGCCAGAGTCAGGATTAGAACAGGCAGGATCCCAACTCAGCTCCTGTACTTTCTCAGTGCACGTTACTTCACTGGACTTGTTTTGTTCATATACACATACCATCAATGCTATCCACAACACAACAGTGTAGAAAAGTTCTAATTAGCTTAACTCAGAGAATTTTGTATTTTACAGGAATTTTCAGTTTCTTCAAAACAATACTTAACGTCAGTAAGACAGACATTGGATTGAGATACGAATGCTGGAGAAGTGAAAACAAGAACTCAAAAACCACACCCTAAGCAAAATCATGCACAGCCGCTTCTTCTCCCCCTCAGACAAAAACTGTAGATTAGCTGGAAAGTCACCTTCCCATTTGGTGAAGATCCAGCTTGAAAACCATTTTCATTCTGAAACAGAAGGAAAAACTAAGACTCTAAATTTCTCAATTGGGAACTCAAGAGCTCAGTTTAGCAAGGCTGAACGACATTTCATTTCAACTGACTCAAGTGCTTACGAGCCACCCCAAGGTACCTGGAGCCCTGACAAGCAAGGCAGGCAGCTGACGAGCAAGGCAGGCAGAGAGCCAGAAAGCTCATGGAGTCTGGGAGCCTCAGCTTCAAAGCTGCTGGCCTTGGCAATGTGCCTAGAGCCATGAAATCCAAGGCTACCAGAGAAGCAGGGATCCAGAAGCCTGAACTTGGAGCTTCTGATCAGCTCTGGAGCTGAGCTACTGAGGAGCTGGACAGGTGAGCTGGCACTGGGGAAAGGGGGGAAACAAAGGAAAAAAAAGGTGCATTTCCCATCAAAATTTCATCACGGCAGTTACACGATTACACTTCAAGGAATATTTTTAACTAGCCAGATCCAAGTTTTCTGCAAGCGTTAGAGAAAAGTGCATATTTTGCCCAGAGGCATGACTTCCAGAAATAAAAGCAGAATTGAAATGAACAGCAAAAGGTCTTCCCCTCCCTCAACCTTAGCTCAGCAAAACGACAGAAAAATTGGCCATTTCTGTTAAAAGCTATATGCAGATGATGTTCGGGGGAGGGGGTAAATTTGTCCTCAGTCGTTCTCGTCAGGCCTTTGCAGGCCTACGTCCCTTCCAAGACAGCAGACCCCTTCCAGGGGCTCTGCACACATTGCCATCCGCCACCAGCAATGACAAACAGGTCTCAGGCCCACCTTTGGGTTTTTCAGGCAGAAATAAAAAGTCTTTAGGAAAACACGGCCCGAGCTAAAAGCTTCAGGAAAAGCAACAGTGCTTCCGTACAGCTGAACACCCTGCCTACACCCGCTCTCCCGGTTCCACAGCCAGACCTACCACGTCACTCTGCCGTGACAGGAAAGCAGCAGATAGTTGGGGTGTGCGCAGGAAAGGTTATTTTCTCCTTCCCAGGCGCCTTCGACCCCTTTGACTTCGCTTCGAGAAGCCTCTCGGCCGTAGGGCCGACCTGAGCCTGGCCACGGGAGAAGTGGGGGGGGGAGGCAGCGCAGGCTGAGGAGGGAGGGAGG
>JAVJGG010000094.1:36162367-36210459 GCA_035590195.1 Aviceda cuculoides
TGGGTGGCAAAAAAAAAAAAAAAAACAACTTATGTGAGAAGTCCTTGGGAGCTAAAGGCTGTTAACACATTTTATCAGCAACATCGATTTCTGAGAGTTCAGAAGAAGGAAACACAGCACAAGCAGAAATCAGCCACCTGAAGAGGAACAATCCCTGCCATCTTCCACAGGCAGAAGAAAGCAAAAGGAAGAGTATGCCTCGAACGTAAGGAAATCCCAACTAACTTCCCCCACAAGACAGCAGGAGCGTGCTGGCGTGGGGTGCCAGCACAGTGCCTTTGGTGGAGAAGAGAAGCACACACTCACCACACAGCCAGTGAACAGCAGAGTACATGTAAGCTGCTGATCAAAACCAAACACAAGCACTGCAGAGATGTTTGTCATTTCTCCTGTACTGTGCTGGACATATAGGCATGCTCTTGCTGTGCAGAGCACGACAAAAATACGTAGTCGAATAAGATCATATTCTCCCAAAACTAACGAAAGAGTTGTAGGAGACAGGCCATGGTCTGCTCTCTGTTATCCCTGGGTGCATATGCAAAAACTCAGCTGGGTAATTTGCATTTAAGGTAAATGGGAAAGTTTTACATCAGGTTCAACTGCATACCTGCTTCTGTCCTTTAGCAAGTAAGGCTCCGTTCCTCCTCTCCAGCCTTACAAAGAGAACAGGACCTAGAACTGTGTGAAGCTGTTTATAATGAAAATATATTTTCAAACCAGCTCCCTTTTCTCTCCCTGAACGCCATCATCAGTAAGATATTAAGAGCACAATGACTATGGTATTGCATCCACTGAAATTTTTCCAACTTCCCCCCTAGTGGTCACATTCCCTGCATCATCTGTGCCTGATGTGAGGGCCCCGAGTGCACTAATTGGCTATAATTAAGATGATCAGCCTCACCTAGGACCCCCACCCACCAACCTTCTGTCCCTTTGTCCAGGAGCTCCATTTAAGCTCAGAGCTTGAGGTTCACTTCTTACCTGTGCTGTGTACGTCCTGTTACATTTCTCTACCAGGTCCTTGCATGTTACTCTCTACCACATGAATTATTAAACAGGATTATTTCAAGGTGTGTCTCTCTGTTCCTGGATGTGAGGGTAACTCTGTTTGTGGCCCTGGGGAACAGGCAGAAGAGAGAGCCCTGTGCAGCCGTGTTCCCTGGGCCGGAGCCTCAGCTGAACGTACGCTGGATGCTCTCTTATGTCAGGCAGGTAAAGCAATGCCCTAACCCGAGCCCTGAGAATAGCAGGATGGGTGGCACGTGTATCCTGTAATTTTACAGCACATATATTTTGCTCATATGAGTTTGGTTTGGGTTTTACAGCACCAATACAAAGCACAATTCTTTTAGCATAATTACACTACAAGCATTTTTGTGGCATGTGATAGGGGTTAATCCTTCTAACTGTGGGCGTGACCAGACTATTCTGTCCCATAAGCCAGTATCAGAAGGAACTCACATTTAAATAATAAAATGTATTGGCTGATATTCATCAATAACCTTATTTTGGTCATTTCTTGGGCCTTTGGTCGGCCAGTCTAATGTATCTGGACTACACTGGGCCAGCACGAGCAATGGAAAGGACTCTGAAATCAGCGCTTTACAAAACCAGCTGCCTGCCTCCAGCACACATGAAAAACCTAGAGTGCAATCTATCAGTGCTTGTGCACCACAAAACATGAAGACAATTCTCTGCCACCAGGGAAAGCCTCAAGCATCTCAAAGTCCACGATGCACGCAGGAAGCCAGCCACGGCGCTTACCCGGAGCATGAACCACCTCTCACGTGCAATTACACAAAAGGTGAGGTTTTGGCCGTATCTGAGCTACCCACGGCAGCTCCCCTCCATGCCGGGAGGTCACGCGTGTTTGTCCGTTGCGTGACACCACCAAAGGCAACACTCCCACCAGCCAGTGAGCCAGCACCACGGGTCCGGGTCCGGCTGTGCCGCTGCCCGCACAGGGCCCTGGCAGAGCCCAGTCCTCACGGGGGACGTGGTGCCACTTTCACGCAGCTTTCTTCAAACCCGTGGCTGTCGGCTCTTGTGCTGGGTGCTGCTCACGCAGGTTCTCCACCAAGGGTCCCCACCAAGGCTGGTCCCCACCACTCGCGCTCAGCAGCTCATCCGGCGCTGGTGTGGTCGTTCGCTGGGGCCAAAGTGGATATGCGGCTGGCTCCCTGAGGGATTTAGGTTCTTCAGGAGAGGCACGATGCATTTAACCTAGTAAAAAGCTGTGGAGGCTGTTTCACCGATGCTGTTTTTACAGCCCGTCATTAGATGTCAGCCCACTCCCCTGGGACCGCGGTGCTGGGCAGGACACCAGCCGCATGGGCACATCCAGCGACACATGCTTATAGGGTAACATTTGGAAATAAACACAAAAGCTCCGGTTTTATTAATGCAAAAGGAAGGAGCAAAACAGCATGTAAATTTTCTGCTGCTTCATCATGTTTTCTCATTTGACTTGCTCCATTATCTTCTGGTAATCTTCCACCGAGCCTCCGCCTCCGCTGGGGTGTGCAGGCTATTGTAAGCTCTCTAAAAGCGCCCCATTTATCAAACAAGTGCTTCTTGACTAAAAGCAAAAAGGAAACTCTAGACTTCTCAGAGCAGATTTTGTTTATGTATCATTAAGTATTTCATTTCTTTCTCACAACATAGTCAGAGAATATGTGTGAGTCCGTGAAAACTTTGGTTCCAGTAAAATAAGGGTACATAATAGAATACATTAAGTAACACTTTCGGAGAATCTGCCAAAGCTTTTGTGCTTTTATCTTTGATCCAGATTCCCCTTTCCACTTCTTTAGCTGAGAATTCAAATACAAAGATGTGTTGGGTATAAAAGCACAACAATTTTAGTCATTTAAAAAAAAAAAAAGAAAAGCTAAAAGGATTTTGATATTAACTGATGCCAGTAGGATTTTCTCAGTAGTGAGGAGCTTTTTTAAAAGGGACATTACTGATACATTTAGGTACAAAATTTAAGAAATGTTTGGGAGTTTTTCATAATGGAGTGAATGGAATGAAAACTTTCATTCCTCCTAGACTTCCCACAGGTAAGTGGAACAGCAGCATTGTGCCGGTTACTGAAAGCCATCACAATTAGAAACCATTCTGGTTTGATTTTTCCAAAACGAAAATAAAAAACCCCAGCATAAAGAGTGATGGGCAGATCACTCGGTAAAGCTGTCATTCGCCTAGAGGTGGAGCCAGTCATCTGCAGGGCTGAACACAGGAACGACATTTTCTGAGCAATAATGCAGGAAAACTGGAAAAATAATAATGTAAGTCATGTAATTACTTGAATAATGGCTATTTGTGTGTGATACATCCTCACCAGTAGTGAGCAGCAGATTACTGGAAGGTTTACAATACATTTGTGATAGCTACAAGAGAATTTTTCAGGGGAAAATCTGGGACGGGTGGCTGGGGCGGGGAGGAGGAATCATTGCACAAGCAAAAACAACATATAAAGGGGAAGAGAACATGTAGCACCTCCCTGACAGACTAATGCTTTGCTGCTCTACCATATAGAGCCCTACTACCGAGTACTGCCTTGAACAATGCTTTTAGGTGTTATGCAGCACTTCTCTTGCTCTTTCAAAAACAGGCCTTTCTAGGACAGTTTAATCAGATAGTAAGAAAGCTTTCTCCATCACATCTTTCATTTGCTTTCACATCTAAGACATTCTGGAAAATAATTTGCACAGCACATGTCTAGCTGGTGTGAACCACCAGCATGCAGCAACAGAAGAACTGGCGCCTGGTCTTTGTTTTGTGTTAGATACTGGATATCAACTTCCTCATTCTTGGTATTTTCTCAGAAAATGGAAAAACAGCATCCACAGTTCCTTGGGCTGGAAGATAATGCATGAATTCACCATGTCTTGAGTTTTAAACTGGACTGCTCTCTTTCCATAGCTCTAAGAGAGGAAGTACTGATCCATTAAAACTTTTTTTCCAATAAGCTGTCAAGGTGGGGAAGGCTCTAATGACAGTCTATCACATGGTTTCTTGGTCTGCTTTCAATTCAGTACTTAGAGGAAGGTCCACCCTTGTATTCTGTGGGACCTGGTGCCACTTCCCATTTTCCATTCTGCATTCTCTAGGTGTCCAGAAGTCGACACCTGCTCTGATCCACTCCAAAATCTCAGCTGGCCAAACTAATGTCCCCTCTGTAAAATACTTCAGGGTGAAAGGACTTGCACAAATGCAAGAGGTTTTACAGACAAACTTAAACACAGAAATAACAAATGCAAGAGACTTTTTAAGAGGCGTTTGTCAAGGACCAAAGACACACATATGCCAGCCTCTAGCCCTCATGATTCCTGTTCTTACCAGCACAAGAATTGGCCTTATCTTATTAAAACTTCACAATCAGTGCTCCAGCCTCATCCTCCTCAATCTGCCCAGAGCTTTGGCATCATTCACCACCCACAATCATATCTTGCCTGGCTTCTTTGCTCAGTACTCTCTAATTTTCTTCCTACTTCTTTATTTATTTCTTCCCTTCAGCCTCTCTTCCCCCACCCAGGTTGTGTTTGTGTCCCTGGCTTAACTTTCTCTCCTCCTCCCTTCCTTTCTGGCAGTAATACAATCTCACCATATCAAAAACTATAAGCTCAACTTCAAAGAGAGCTTTTCATTTCCCTCCAGACTCACTACTTTATCTCCTTCCCTTACCTTTTCTCTTGGGCACAATCCTATCATCCCACCTGGGTGCTGCCCTGCCTTGGGCCTTCATGTCCCACATCCTGCCATTCTTGGAAATTGGTGCAAGTAACATTTTGGCTTATGTCCTCTCTTACCCACCCAAAGGTGTGAGTCTCCTGAGCAGATCTCCTCTTTCCTCAGTTACAGTGACCTTTTTTTCACTCCCCCTCAACAAATGCGGTCATGTTCCCCCCTTATCCATCGAACCGACCGTGTTACTAAACCATGTCAGACCCTTCTTGAGTTTCTGGACCCTCTTCTCCCTCACATCGAACAGAAGCTTCACTTTCAAGATTCTTTATGATCCAGCTCTTGTCTTTCATTAAGTGTCAGGAAACCAGCTCTGTCCTCCAATCCATTCAGGATAAAAGCCCTTACTCCCACTTGTTAAAACACCCACTCAGGCACCTTTGTGCTTTTTCCCAGGCAGCTCTAAGTATGTGTGTAACTATCCTCATTATCCTTAAAATTCTTCTTTGACATTACGTCAACAAAGTCCTTAAGGCTGCCAGTGGCTCATATTTCCTTCTGCCTCCCTCCCTGTCTGTGTCCATTCATTAGTTCTTGTCTGATAGTGAGATCTTGGGCTTTGAAGGACAGACATTGCCTTTCTCTTTCACAGCCCCCACCACGTCGGGGTCTTGATCTGTGACCAGCTGCTGTACCACAACAGTAGGGGAGTAAATCAAGCCATAGTCTTTTCCCATCAAAATTATGCTTCAAACTTTTTTCTAATTGATAGCATACCTCTCCCAAGTTCACCGTGCACTGCAGGAATTCAGGTACCAACAACACATGTAACATTGCATAAATAAAAGGAAGCAACGCACCAGCAAGGATGTAGATGAACATTATTGAAGACTAATTCTGACTTCATATCAGAATGAAAGAAAAAATAAATATGGAACTTCCTGACGGCACATCAGCAGAAAAGTGATAAAAACATGCAAAAGTATTCCTAGGAGGTTTTTATATGTACAGTATTTTAAACTCACACCTTTGCTTCTGTCAAGTATTTGTATCTAACCACTGGTAGACCTTATCATGAAATGAGAAGAGAAGGAGAAGGAGGCTTTTAAAGGATTCTAAAACTCTAGCACCCTTTAAATGTCATCTTCTGATGTTGCAAAAAATATCAAATCTCATCCTGTTTTGTGGTTGTTCTGTGGTAATAAGTAACATTAACATATTATACTTCAGGACAGTTAGTTTCTCTGCTCTTGCCACTCCTTGTAGGTTGCTGCTTCCCTGCTTCAAGACTGATTCACCAGGACAAATTTTATTCCTAAACCAGAGACCTATCCGCTTGGCTTCATAGATGTCTCTCTGGAAGCAAAAGCAGAATTCAAAGAAAATACTCTTTCATATTCATATGGTCAAAAATATCATGTTTTCCTGTTAGTCAACAATATCCAACCCATAAATCTTTTCCAGGGCAACTTTTGCTGGCACAATTATAGTGGCAGCAGAGCTAGCATAGCATTCCTGATGCCTTACCCTGCGAACACTACCAGTTTGACATATGCCTAAGACTAGAACAGAGGGACTAAGCCTTTAAATAGCTTAATTCATTGGTGCAATTTCTTTGATGTATATCAGCTGAAAATGCCACCCAGGATCAAAATTGTAATGGAGATGCTACAAGACAACAAAGTGAATGGAAAACAATGCAGGAGCAAATATAAACCAAATAAACTTTATTTACAGTGAATAAAAGGACATGGGACAATAACAAACAAATCACATTCTTTATGTGTACTCATTAGTATGGCTTAAGGCATGTGGAAATTTTAATACAAAACTCACTGCTGCAATGCATAATTAAGAAAAGCACAGGGACTACTCACTGTTACAGCAAGAAATAGCTGAATCTAAACACCTTTCATACAGTTTTCTTCAAGCATTCTCTGTTGAGGTGCAATGGGAATTACCATATTGTAAGTAAACTTTATAAAAGAAGTTAAATTCTATGCAAAAAATACCCAAATAACTAAATCACAATGGAGGAACTCGTTGAATTGGACAAAATAAATTACTTACTAATCCATTACTTAAATAAAAATAAATAAAAAAGGAAGCACGTAGCCCGTTATGTGTGTTAGCTTCACAGAGAGGAAATTACTTTAAGTTCTCTTTAAATGTTTCTTCTGTAAGTGAACTAGGTAAAAAAAAAGCCTATATGACAAAAATAAGGGGAATTAGGTCAGCTTCTGGACTCATCTGTCAGTGTAAATGCAGCACGTCTCCAGCTCATACAATTCCAAAATAATTTCAAGTTATTTTTTTCAAGTCAATCTTCCATTGCCCACCTTTCTTTTTGCCAGAGGCCAGAAATACCACCTCATAATTTATCCTCTATGTCAAGCTTTGCAACAACTGCCTCCTTCTGAGCCACTGAACTCAGTTTACTGCATCTGCTTTCAATACACACACTGGAACCATATTTTCTCTATTGCATTCACCTGTCAAATATGGTTTAAGAGAACACGCTTCAGATAATGCTAAGAAATGCTACAACCACAAGACTGCTCCTGCGCTTATAATTCAGTGTGTTCGTGAGCTGTCTTGAAAAGCCTACAGAACTTCGTTGACCTTCAACACATTGCAGTGAACTAATGCTGCTAATTTACGGGTTGGATGCCAGAGACAAGTTGGCTGATCTTTTTTAAATTTGTAAAATTAGAAGTTGCCTTGGACCCAAACATTCCAAATTTCCGCTCCCCAAAATGATGAACCCTTCCATGCTCTCAATCCAATCACCCTGTACTGCGACCAGTCTGGGACACTCACCTCAAGTGGGTTCCCAGAGCCTTTCCCAGATCCCAGGTCAGGGTGTGAATCCCCTCCACATGCTGGCTCTGTGAAGATGACTCAGGCATGACAAGCCCTTGTCCCTCTCCACCTTGACATTGATGCTCTGCTTTAACCAAAAGAGAAACTTGGGTGCATGGGTCAAAAGCGAACGCACTGTGGGCAGGTGCCTGTTCTGGGCAATCAGAGGTAGGATCGTACCATGGCTTGTGCTTGCCATTCACCATAGATGCAGCATCCTTCCTTTTATAAAAGCTGATTACAAGATTCCAGTGTACCCAGGCTGCCATACACAAGTTCTTCCTTCTCTGCAACTTGCCAGAAAGTCTCTCTGGCATTTCACATTGCCCTAATGAAATTTAGCCTGATCCGATCAGAACAACACTGGCGGAAGGGACCACAACGCTCTTGCCATTTCTGATCTGTTGTAGGAGTCTACCTGGAAACACGTGCCCAGTCCCAGGGCCCTGTTGTACCAGGCACTGGAGAAGAGAGTAATCTAGCAACAGATCTCTGCTCTGCACACTTTACTGAGCAGATGTTGGACAGGATAAAAAGAACAATCCAGACGATGAGTGAAGTTGAACCTCTCCACACCAGGTTATTTATCTGTTTCCACACCCTCACTGCTCTGAAGCCACAGATTCACAATTCCTGTATGAACGTGCACAGTAAGATTCAAGTAAATGGCAATTGGCATGTGGCAGTTTGAATCCCTTTATGTTGGTATCTGCTTCTTCATCTTTCAAAAAGTAGAAGCAGCAGCCAGTCCAAACTGGAATGCAACCAGCTTCATGTTGAAAAGGGAAGAATTCTCTTTTAAGAGGTTAGCAACCAGCCTCAGCTTTGTTCAGCACCACCTCCTGAATAGCAAGAATTATGTTTGAGAAGTATGTTCCTTTGAGCAGCTCCTGAATAGGAAAAATTACAGAAGACTGCACATTTTTACAAAGAAAAGATGTGCTCTTCTCCATTTACTGAGCCAATGCTCAAAGAGCACAGAAATCACCTGCGGGTGCCAGGCTTTGAGAACAAAACAAAACAAAAAAAAAGAAGAAAAATGGATATTCTGGTAACTATGGAGAGGCTAAAAAAACGTTTTTCTAGGTCACTGAAAGCAGGCAAAACACAGGAAATGTTTTCTATTGCCACCCCACTCTCCTTTCTGCTCCCCCCAAAACATAAATAGTTCTGTGATTCATTGGAAAGCTGCTCTTTCCTTGTTGAATCTTGAAAGAGAATAGAATTGCTTTTTCCATATATCAGTAATGATGAGAGAGACCAAGATGCATTTTTTACACAAAGCAATGTGTCATTCATTAAAATTAGTACTGCCTGAGTTGGAGAGTTTCTAGCAGAAGTGCCATCTTCTCAGAACATGCATTGAAAGGAAGTCAGATAAATAGAAGTTGTTTCCTCTTACTTTTACACAACACACCAAACTCTAGTTTGCAGCTTAACAAAAGCTGTCTTTCATGTTCTCATAGGAGTTGTGGGTTTGTTAAAATATGAGCCCAAAGCTGGTATGTGCATATATCTATGTGTATGTAATATTAAAAAAATTAATTCTCCATTATTCCAAGTGTGACCAAATCAGTTCCTAGTGAAATATTTCATCTTTTATAATTCTTTGCATTCTAAGTGTATAGATAAATAATATCGGACTAAATATATACCATTTGTTACACCACTGCAGTCAAAAAATGGAAAGATATATTAGGCTTAAGGGATACATTTTCAATAGTGAAGGTAAGTAATTAGGAGATGTGGCCCATGAAGAAAGCGTCGGACTCTCTGTTACAAGCATCATCACCCAGTAAACTGGTGACGCATTCTGGCTTAAGATGCAGTGGTCCTTTCCAGCTTTAAAAACTTCTAGAAGTTCTCTGTACTGGTCATGTCATCTCCCCACCGCTCTCTGGTGCACAGTGTCAGCAACAGACCTGCTCGACCTCGGCGGCATTCATTCCAAGAGACCTCGTATCCCACGAAACGCCAGAGCTCTCATGCAACAAAAATAATGGTATGCCCTTGGTCAACAGCAATTTGTTCACTGTCTGTCAGTTCACTCCCTGCGCGGCATCGCCCAGCGGCAGAACCCAGTGCCTGTCACACAGGGCTGCATACTTGGGAGATAAAAGTGAAACACACTTTTTTTTTTTTTTTTAAAGCAGAGCTACAGAGTCAGAGTGACATCCTTTTGCCTAGGATGCACCTAGCTGTACAGCAAATGCAACACTTCAATTGCTGATGTTATCAAAGGAAATAGCACTTCAAGCCACATGGGAAATATGTCAGCAAAACAAATGGATTCAAATAAACAGCAGCAGAAGGCGCATAGAAATATTGATTCATGGCTTTTTATCCTCTGTCCTTTTGAAATGGTCCCTTTCCAGCACTCAAGCTGCTGTGATAAATACTTCCTCTCCTTCCTGTATTCTTGACTATGGAGAATACAGTTTCTGTGATTTTCTGAGCAGGGAGGGAAAAAAAAAAAGACAAAAAAGAAAAAAGACACCTACACTTTTTAGTGATTCTGGTTTCGAGCCATTAGCTTGCCCTGCAGTATCAGGCATTGCTTTTAACATCTCCCTAATACAACAATGGCTCATTTGTATCATGGTGCTTCTCAGTAAAGGCAAGGTATTTGAGAAAAACACTGAATTATGTGTTATTAACAAAAGATTAGCAGTAGAAATGCATCAAAGGAAGCAAGATCAAAATCACTATGAAGTGAGCAACTGAAGCAACTGGAAAAGTCCTTCCCATTCAGACAGCTCACCTATTCAAGTCCAACCTAAATCAAAAGTCAGAATGAGTTTTGTGTAGCTTTGGAGAAATGAGTTGAAAGGTCTCTCTACTGAATTTACAGTTGATAGACAGCCCCATCACAAAAACAGTTGCTGTCAACTTTAGCAAAGAGCAATGCGGGGTTGTAGGTTTGGCTAATTCGTTCAAAATATTTGTAAAAAAATATTATGCTTATTTTTTGAGTAACCACTCCTACCAGAAGAACGTTTTTTGCCACCTAACCACAAAAGCACAGAAAAGATGTGCACATGGTTTTTGTCAGCTGCTGGTTTGTGAATGGATGGGAGGGAGGCAACAAAGTACAGGCAGCATCCGAGGGCCGTGAGCCTTCGAAACCTTGTGGTGAGGGGCTCAACTGCAAAGGATTATCAGCAACCAGCAGAAGTGCCATCTCCTGCTTTCCCATCCCAGCTACCTCCAGGGCAGCACAACTTTCTTCCGCGCTTGCAGACAACCAGGATTGTATCAGAGTCACCAGTGCCACCTCTTCTCAGTTTATCTAATGCCTAAATTCAGTTAAGCATTTGAGGAATACCAAGAAAACTTCAACTCCTTCAGCATACCTAACACCCTGGCTTCTCAAAGCAGAGCAGTGCTGCCAGTTCAAGTCTTGTCCATCCCCCAGACAAGACAATTCATCTTCAAAGTGGAGGCAGCAAAGAGACATTGCTGATCCCATCTCTGTACCCTGAGGACACTGCTCAACGACTTCATAGGTACAGGAAGGGAAAAAAAGCCTTATAATGGTAAAGAATCGTTTGTGCTGACCTCAGTCCGTTGGACTGGTTACCCTAGCTGGCACCCATCTGGGGAGAAGACAGCCCATCCTGCTCCGGGTGAAGGCACCGGCTAAAACCCCTTCTTAAGCTCCAGGATTCATGCCCCATAGCACAGTTCTTGGGGAGGAAAGTGGGTTTTTTAGTGAGTTGGTGCTGGTCTGCTAAACGATCTGCGAGTGCTTATTCCCCTCCTCCTACACGAGTTGTCCTTTTTTACTGCTACTAAAATGTTAGTATGACTGCATGAATAACTGCCCCTGATGAATTTCAGGAGTTTCAACATATACTTTAAAAGCAGAAGTCATTAGCAAGTATCTATTTGACCACTGACATCTGAAACAGTGAGAAGAGCAATCATTTAATAACAGTTAAGGTTAAATATATTCCTGTAGTTTATATAATCATTCTCTTTCCCTAAATGCATGACATCAGGTGGTAAACGTTGAGGAGAAGGACGGTGTGAATTACGCAGTGTGGCAGATATAACCGTCAGCAGTGGGCTTTAACATCAAACCAATTCAAAACAGGAGTTTGACAAACAATGCCAGGGGATCATCATATGACATTAAAGTCCTCATAATATCATCCTTTCATATATGTGATATATTGGAGGCAGCTCTCGGGTAGTCCGTAATGGCCCACCTGCCACCGCAGTGATATATGCACTGTATATTAAGGAAATGAAACAGGAATTATGCACGATGCATCATTTCTCTTGCTAGTGTCATTGGGCAGGAAGACTGCAGCATCCTGTCTCTTCAGGATAAAACAGGATTCTTAGTGCTTTATTGATATCGATATTAATATTGATATAGAATAGAACAGAATAGAACACTTCAGTTGGAAGGGACCTACAACAATCATCTAGTCCAACCGCCTGACCACTCCAGGGCTGACCAAAAGTTAAAGCAAATTATAAGAGACTTTTGGACAATGCCCTTAAACACTGACAGGCTTGGAGCATCGACCACCTCTCCAGGAAGCCTGTTCCAGTGTCTGACCACCCTCTCGGTAAAGAAATGCTTCCTGATGTCCAGTCTAAACCTCCCCTGGTGCAGCTTTGAACCGTTCCCACGCATCCTATCGCTGGATACCAGGGAGAAGAGATCAGCAAATAGGGGTGTGATTTGTGGATAAAGGGTTTATTACATTGGGGGAAAATGGAGATTCAAGTTCACCCCATGGGTCAGTGCACAGCTTGCATAACCCCAGCTCTTAGCCATCCACAGGCTGACAGAGTAACAAGCTTTTAATCATAGATTTCATTTGTGGGCCTATGGATTATTTTGCAGTGGAAAATCTTCCTACAAATTACAAGTTTGAGGGTGCTGTCAGACCTTGGGCAGCCAAGCTAGATTTCAAGGTTCCTCTGACAGTCAGCAACGGTGACTTCAGTTTCTCCAGGGGACCATTCACAGCACTTCAGCTCCCCAGATAACCAGGAGAGATAAATAAGTCAGATATCTAAAACTAGCCTGTGAACACTCTCCCACATACAGAAATGTTTAATCTGGAAATTCTTGTGTAATTTTAAATATCAATTCTACTTGCAAATAAGTAAAAGAACTTTCCAAAGAAGCTTTTAAACTCTATCCCTTCTCAGCACACATTTACTGTCCTAATTTACTGTTTTTCTAGGAATGAAACAAGGCCATATAGTTCATTAGCCAGTGATGGCAGTGGGAACCTGCTCACTGTCTGCAAAAAGAGGAGAGGTGGTTTGACTTTTGGCTCCAGAGGAGTGGAGCAGTCACGCTGGGGGAGGGCATGGGAAGCTGAGCAAAAGGTCAGACCCACTCTATGCCGTGTCCATTCCCCAGGGGAAGGCTTGGGACCGCTCCCTCCACCTCAGCCTCTTCTCTATTAGAAAACTCCATTTTGTTGCCTATTTTGGCCACAAACGCCCAAGCAGATGATTAGGACACAAAGTCACTACCCAACATAATGGTTCATCACCTTAATCGTACTACGTCATGCTTTTAAAGCTAATCAACCCAGCTGATTTCAAAGGCTGTACCTGGAAAGCACAACATTTCTAAGTGTAGAGGAAACTGCATGAGCACGGTGCAGATGCAAGCCAGATGCTGAAGGCTTATGCAGGCGACTCTTCCGACTGATGGATGAGAATTCTGCCCAAGGACAGACCGATAGCTCAGTCCTGCTGCTGGCCTTGTGTAGACAAGCCCTAGGACTCTGGAGTCTCCATGAAGGACGAAGGAGACATTTGATTTCCCTGGCAGGTGCCTAAGTGCATGCTGCAGCTTACAGACCATACCCTCCATGGCTGCTGCTTTTGGGGGCAAGGTGAGCGTTACTGCAATCTGTGTAAGGCTTCAGGATTTGGAGGCGGTTCATAGCCTGCTCCACCCTTTCTCCTACGACTGGTCCAACATTTGATGATGAAAATTCTAGCTGTGCTTGACTCAATCCTCTAACGCAAGACCTAGAGGGCTTCCAGCAGAAGGGCGAGAAGTGTGGATCTCAGTTCAACTCCATTTATCATACAACATTTAAGTCTGTCTCTCTTCAGAGTCCTACCCACCCATTCAGTCCAAGCAGCCTGGAAACCCAGGCACAGCACAGGTACCTCTAAGGCAAAGCTGAATCAGCTTCCGAGAAAATTCCCCGGTTAGGCCTAGCCCAGGGGGATGGAGAGGCACCCCAGCAACCTACCATGAACAGGGTGGCCCCATCTTGTTTCAATATAAAAACATGCAGGGTTTGGATCGCCAGAAGGCTGCCTTGTCTGCATGTTTACAGATGATGACATGTACTCACCAGCTTTTCAAGAAAAAAGAAAATAGAAAATCTGTGGCCGCATGTTTTGGGTGGCTACACTGTTCAACCTGCAAGTTAGGGAGTAAAACACCAGCAGAGCAGAAATCTTCCCTGAGTCACAACGAGAGGATCTTGCACCACATCACACAGATGCGACAGACCCAGCAAATGAGAAGACACAAATCCAAAAAGACAAGATCTGTTTAGAAAACCACACACGGTGTTATGAAATAACAGGCTGGTCCTTTCCCATTTGTACTACCCGAAGGCTAACTTTACCAAAGCCACCCACCAAAACACGCACTTTTCTTCCCTGCTCCAACCTCTGCTCCATTCCCTGTTCCAAGGATGAAGTTGGGAGCGTAAAGAGGTTGCCGCTACTCCCTGATTCAGAGCCTTCCCTACCCTGTGGTGGTTGGAGCAGCTTGTGGATGCTCTAGCTCACTCCCTTGCAGTAAGGTAACTGCATAGGAACAGAGAACGAGGAGAATTAAATACTAATCTACAACTCAACATAGCTTTTGCACTAGAATGCCAGTACACAATAACAAAGCAAAAATAACAGCTATGTCTGTCACCTCTGCAACAGCAGGCAGCTTTTCAGTCCAAGTTTCCTGCGTAGTCATTTATAGCAGCACAGAGCAGGTGGAAAACATTGCTGTTCTGATCTGGTGGCATTTTACACCCACTGTGGATCAGAGAAAATCACTATAAAGAGGTACAGTCTAAGAGAGGCAAATATATAGAACAGTCTCCTTAAGACGAACATTTGGCAGCAGCTAGCTTCCATGCTCACCATCGCATACCTGCAAATAAAATTAGTCTGCCTGGGCAAATGTAATTGTGAGATGCTCTGGCACGCTGACAGAAGAGAGGAATTGGTTTAGATACTAACAAGCACCCAACTGCAGCACGGAGCAGGTGATAATCCCAGCTCCAGCCTGCACATCCCTTCCCAGGTCAGCTCACCTTTTGCAGGTTTTCTCCCTCCCTGGGGAGCAGAGGAGACAAACTCACTCTTCTCGCTCCCAATAAATTTGCATCTGTCATTCAGAATCTATGTTTTCTTATTACAGAGCTGACAAAGTGACAGCAATAATTAATCTTACTGTGTACAGAGCTGATTGATATCAAGAAGAATTAAACTACTGTAATCAAGTTAGTCCATTGCAGATACGTGAAGTGCTACAGTTTATCAAATTCTGCAGGCACACAATTTGATTCTGCATAATGAGGGAGAACAATACCGACAAGATAGCGGAGAGCCAATAATATGATGCAGGATTTCATGAATGCCTTTTTTTAGCTCTTAAAAAGTGCCATACTTGTCAGCTGTACAAAAGGTGCCATGACATGTTAATACATGTCATATCAAAATTGTCAAAGGAGGCTGCATGCTGGCTCTGCGGGGATGTGCTCTGTGTTCAAATCAACATGGCATGCACAGACTTCTGGTGAGACACCAGAACTTCAGAAGCTGAAGGCTCCTGAAATCAAGTAATGGGAGTAAATGTACAGATCTATAAAGGTGTGAAAAGATGCTGCTAAGGGGGATGTTGAAATAGAAGCAAGACTCAACAAGGACAATTACCTCTGTCAAAGGCTTTCGGTGATCGATGTCAGCTGCCGTCACAGTAGGACAAGGGAAAACCACAACATGAATATTTGATTAAATTAGGCCAACCTGAAGTCTCTGCCAGAGCATGTGATGCGACATGTTTTCTATGGGATGGCAGGAATTTTCTCTCCATTAATACAATGGATTATATCTTTGTCTTGCTTCACCGGTTTCTTTTTCTTCTTCAGCTGAAGTGCTTTTAGCACTCACGACAGAAGGTACGGCTTGTTGGCGCTGGGGACATCTGGCAACCCATGCCAGCTCAGCAGCAGACCCGCTCCCTCCCCGCTAACCTGAGGTGCAATTATCGCGAACGGGCTGAGGGCACAGGCGGAGCAACAAGGCAGGCTGAGCTCATCTAGCAAAGGGCTGCCTGCAAGACCGGGCAGCCCTGCTCTTCCATCCCACCGCTCCCCCCAGTTCAGGTCTCTGCATTCCTGCCCCTTTTCTTGGTGCTGGCCCTCGTATTGAGCCCCAACCCATTTCAAGCTGATTCAATGCACTAAGCAGGTAGATACCAAATCCAAGCGACGTTTCCTATGCCACAGCCGGTACAAGGCCAAGGGACAAGAACGTGAGCAGGGATGCAGGAAGGGGAGGAAGAGGCACAATCCTTGTGGCAACAGTAAGGAATTGGCTCAGCTCTCCCAACAGCCAGAGGAGCTGTTGTATTCAGAAAGAGCAAGTGCTATCAGGTCTTTATTTGATGCACCTCAGGCAGCTGAGACAGCCCAGGGAGCGTCTACACAGAATTTACTAACCCCTTGGCATTTATTCCCTTTTCACTCATGATGCTTTACCTCTAACCTAGATGATAAATCTCCTGTACTCGATCCTGTTCTTCATTCCCTTTAGAGAACCAAGCTGCTCTGCACTCTCTCAGGCACTACGTGCTGTTAACAAATCACTTGCAGCACGGATGTTTGCTTGCAGAGACTAACCTGTAGGGAATGGCTTATTTTCATTAGCAGCCTGGCCTATTGTTCAACACAGATCCTAAACCTGTAAGATGTACCCTGACCTGCCCACTCAGCCTCCTGTTTCAAAGACTTTCTTCCAGATTAGCCAGTCTTTTCTGGCAGGTGCCACCAGAATAGGAATGAATCCCTCGGTACCTCAAGCACCTCCACAGGCCGTGCTGCCGAGCAGTCACCTCCCCCTGCCCCAAACATGCAACCACGGAAAGGGACACGACCACCTATCCTGCTGAGCCCCCTCTCCCACAGCATGGAAGTAGATGTTCCTCATTCATTGAGGCAATGAAAAATTAGCCAGCAGGAGTGGGTCAGGCAGGAAACTGGATATTTCCTCCGTACGGAATAACTGTACATGGCAGAGTTTACTGTGTCTGTCTCTGACTGTAAGAGCAACACACTAGTGCTGGAAGAGACCTTCTAGGTTGCCAAGACTCACTCCTGCTATCACAAATAGCTCTTCCATGTAAAATTGCACACAAATTGATCAAACTCTCTCCTTAAACTAATTAAGTCTGTGGCATCTGTTGCAAGGCTATACGCCCCTAATGCCTAAAAGCTCTCTCCCGATTTCCAGCCTCTGTTCATTTTGCAGCTGGTTTATACTCATTTTCTCTGTTTACCTCCTATCAATTCCATTGACTGACTCCTTGACCTCATATTATTTAGTGTTTCATTGTGTTCCTTCATGCTCCAACAGTAACAAAAGGAAGCACAAACACAGTAGAACACATTCAGAGCAGCAGAAAGAATCACACAGCTTTGAACAATTATGAAGGGATGGGGCAAAAGGTAGGTAATAGCCCACAGCTGAATCTCACAGTTTTCTGCATAATAAATAAAGAGGGACTGGAAAATTGGACCTATGAGTTTGAAATGAAACAAGATTCTCCATGCCACACGCAAATGGAACAGCATTAATAATCTCATACAATGGCCACTTCTGTGTTAGATCTGTATTAATGGGGCTAAGCAAACACAGCTGAGGAACCGGCTTTGGGGAAGAAGGAAGACTTGAGAAAAAGAAACTCAGTTGTTGGAAAGATCCAAGAAGGCAAATTTACTGTTATTGGAATAACATGGTAGAACTCACCAGACAGTCCTTGTAAATAGATGTGGGAAGTTATACTTCTCTGCTCTGCAGAGGGAAGATGAACATGAAGAGTTCGTGTCTTGCCCCTAAGCAAGCAAAAGCTACTTTTATGGTCATTTGATTCAGCGGAAGAAGGATCAAGGTTCAGGAGCTGGGTGGTGCACAGGTTGGAGCCAGCTAGAAACATGCTTGGGTATTTAAGAGCATGGCCCTGCAACAAGCAAGGCTTCCTCTTTTGGGGGGATTTGCTCTTGCCCAATAGAAGGTTATTCTTTATTCATGCTTCTCCCTTCTCTCCAATTAATAGCAACCTCCTCCCCAAGATTACCAGAATGGACAGTACACAAGAGCAGTTAAAGGGGAGAGAGAGATCTCTTAAAATAGAGCAGTTTTGTTTCTGTGAAGCTCTCAAGGTTTTCTTTCTTGGCTTTCAAGACACTTGTTTGCAACACCTCCTCTTTCCATAACCAAGATTCAAAGTTTCTGAAGTCTTTCGTGGAAAATCTCCTAAAACGTACCACATAATGGCCTTTCAGAGAGAACATCTTGAACTCAGGCAATGGAAAACATCTTCACAGGCAACGAGTAAAGAGGTAACTTAACAAAGAATCATTACAGGAATGATTAGGCTTTCTGCTGGTAACATCAAAGAGTTTATTTACTTGATACAGGACTAGAAAATAGACCAGAAAATGTTATAAAATGTTCCAGCTCATCTGAGAGCAAGCAGAAATGTACAGTTGTATCACCGTTTCTAAGCTAAAAGTGAATAAAAGCCTTGTGATGAATTCCATGAGTACAAAACCACAAGAAGCTAGGGCCTCTGACCACAGTGCGTTTCAGTATCTACAGAGATGTAACTTGGTTTCAGAGAAAGTCTTGTGAACAAGTCAAGACATTGCACTGAAAAAATAAAAAATTGGTTTGGTTTTTTTTTTTTTTTTTCACTTAAAATCACAAAAGCTTAGGTTTTAGTTGCTGGAAAACATTCTTTTCCACATTTTTTTCTCAAATAAAAACATAGAAACAAGCTGCAAAATATGGTATTTTGGGTGCAATTTCCATTTCTGTCAAAGCTTTTGCCACCGAAAATTCTGACAAAGATGTTTTGTTGTTGCTGGCTCTACTCCTCATTTGTAAAATTCAAGTAAATCACTAGAGACAAGCACAAGCGACTAACGGTCTCTTTATTGCACTGTACGTTAGTATCTTGTTTTGTTCGAAGGTACTGCTGGTTTGCACCAACGCAAGAGGTTCAGGAGTGAAGTGAGCAGGGAGAAGGCAGCGACGACAGCTCTCTTCCCGACCGAGGACATGGGGATGCCCACGCTCTGTGCGCCCAGCAGAACCAAGCACTGCTCCTCTGCAGGTTGTCCCTGCTCCACGATGAGCTGGCACTACCGCTGACCTGCCGGAGTGGGGGATCAGACCTTACTCCTTCCCAGAAGTAGGAGCAGAGATGCCTTGTGGAGGAGTCTTTGCTGCTTAGGAATGACAGAGCGAGTAGGATCAGCCAGAGCTGCAGGTATTCACATCCTGATAATGAAATAACATGAAGAACGCCACGACTTAGCAGGGTGGTGGTGACATAGCACCTAGCAGAATCAAAAACAACTCCAGCTGAGTCTCCATTAGACATAATAGGTACAGTCATTTGTGCTTGACCTACCAGGGCACCTAGCAGAATTGTCTACATTTGTTGGGGGTGAGCACGCAAGAGAGAATATTTATACCAAAACACAGTGCAGGCTTGGTTAACTGAAATAGTTCACAAATTCCAGTTTTTCACTGGAAAACATAGGGGTTTTTTCTGGTAAAAGCATGCTAGGCCATTCATTTTTACATTTTCAGAACAGCATATTATATTCTATGTCAAAGAAATGCTTGAGCCAACACAATCCTTTTTAGCTTTTTTATTTTACATTTCTGTGGGAAGATGAAAAGAGTTGTGGGCATCAACCCACAAGTATTTTCCTCACACATTCCTAGTTCAGTCAGCAAACCAAAAAATTCTTCACCCGTTTCTAATGCTCAGGGTTACTAAATGTGAAACACATTCTTTTCCAGTAAGTCATTCCTAATAAAAGGCACGAAAATCAGTGGGCAAATGGCTTTCATGTAGATCTGAAGACATACAAATTTAAATTAAACTGGTGTCCAGCACCCCCTTTTCTCCACAAAAGACAGGTATTGAAGGTGAATGGTTTTCTAGAATCTAGTGGATGTGCAGGTTAAATTGTTCAATAAGTTTTGTGATGACTTTGCTATCCATTCAGCATAAGTAGCATTTTACTATAGCGGTTTCTGTACAGAGGAAAGTATTGGATGTATTTCAATGAAACATTTTGCTAATCATCACTATTATGAGATTAGTTTAATAAATAGATGATAGCAGATGAATAGTCCTGCTCTCAATGTCCAATTTTCTTTCATTCCCCTCTTCACAGAAGGGGCATTTACATTCATGTAGAGAGAGGGGAAGGCAGCAGCGTAAGCAGGTCCCTTGCTGATCTAACATTTTCTTCTCTGTAGGTACTCAGTTCCCTGTATGTCTCTGCGGTAAAAAATTCTAGATCTTTACACGGCACCGATCAGCATGGTGGGGTGGGGACAGCTTGATTTTCACCATGGGGACCCTCTTGCATCTGTCACAGCACAATTTAATAGTGATACTAAAAAAAAAGTAAAGCTTTCGCCATGTAGGAAAAGAGAGAAGTCACTCCTCTCGTGCTTCAGCCCTCACTCTCTGTTCGACCGAACAAGGTGACCGAGTCCCTCTCACCTCTTCAAAACCCAGGGCTTGCTTCACTTGCAAGGGTTTGGAAATTATTTCCAATGTTTTCTCGCAGCTGGTCACTGGCAGTGGAAGATCTCGTCCAGCACGACTAACCCAGCAATCCCGAGCGCCTCCTGCCCCCATCACGCAATCTCCCTCCTGGCCACACAGCTCCCAGCATAAGCAATGCAGCTGCTCTTCCGTGTATTTTTCTACTCACACAAACCACGCACTTCACGGTTTCAGGAGACAAAGCACCCCCACAACAGCAGGTTTTTGCAGAGCTGCAGTGGTCCCATGTGCCAAACTCCTGAAGGCAGCGTGCCTGCCGCTGCGGCAAGTGAGGGGATACCTGGGGACAGAAATGCAGCATCAACAGACACAGCCCCTCTGCCTCCAGCTCTCAAACCCAGCCCAGCCCTCCTTTGCCTGCCTCTCCCTTTGCCCCGGCAGAAGCTCCTTGTCTGGGTGCAGCCCAGCCCTTATCTTCAGATTTGGAAAGTTCAATACTGCCAGCATGGGTAGGATGCTGCTAGCCAGGCCTCGAAGCTGCACACACGGATCAACGAGCGATGCGGATCCTGAGGCTATGGCACAGGCTGTCCGTAGCAGGTCTACAGACCTCTTCCTCTGCAAAGGCTCAGGGACAACTACCAAACACTCTCCCTCTAGTCAAGAGTTTCATATATACTTCCAGGAGTAATTTTCTCATGCCACCTAATATTAGGAGGTGCAGAGCTGGCATGAGAAAATTACTCCTGGAAGTCTGAGCAGAGATTTATGGGGTGGGGGCAGACTGGCTGTATTTCTTGCTTTAGTGCAGCCCACAGTGTGTTCACCCTGTAGCTCGCTCACTCTAGAGCATCACTGTAGCTGTACAAAGACATGACTTCTCCTTACCCACAGGCGCACACGCACTCACACACACTCAGGATGAAGCTGGAGTTGTAACTCCATCGTATAGCTTTGTCACAGCTGTCACTAGTTCAGGAAAAAGAGTTGTGAAACTCCTCTTCCATTTTGAGCTAACCACTGAGCAGTGTGTTAATTTTCTGGGTCAGCATCCCAGGATTTTCCTTTTCCTAGCATGCTGTTCAATACTCTCCACTCTTTGACATCATGCACAACTTCTATAGCAAGAGAGTGCTTAATCCTCTCTGAAGTAATTTCTTTCTTCTTTTATGACTGGAGCCCTGGACAGTCTGTTATGCTTCAACCCCAGCGCTATATTTAACTCAGCCATCTTGTTCATTCTTCCTCTCGTCTACAGCTTGGCTAAAAGGAAGAAATTGCAGTCATGAATAAAACACCAGGAAGAAAGTCAAATTGTTCAACATGCTTTTAGACAAATTGCAGCATCTGGAGAAGGGCTGGATTTCTACATTCTTCATTCTGCTTAGGGAGGATTGCCATACAGCTTAATGCTCGGAGGTGAAATGCAAGAGTTAAAAAGATATGACTTTAGGAACATAACAAATGGGACGGAATTTGAAACAATGGTCAGATAGCAATAAAATTACTCTGGTCACAGGGAGCTGCCTCAGACTCCTGACCTAAGTTGAGGGCTTGCTTCTGCAAATCAGGTGACAGCACATGCAATGGGCAAACGTAGCTCCCAGGGTATATATTTCACAGAATACTTTCCAGCAAACTTTGGCCACCACTTTACAGTCCTTCTCAAGCAAAACCAGTTCAATCTGGCATTTGTCGTCACTTCCAAAGTAAGAAAACTCCATTTGTCTACATTTAGATGCTGCTGCACTGTACATAACTCATTACTCTCCATGTTACTTCTGACACCCTTTTCAAGACAAGCACCCTCTCATTTTGTTATATCCACAGGATGCAGCCACAACACAATGAAGAGGAAGAACGTGAATTAGGGCCGTCTGATTCTGACATTGATCATATGGTTGTCCTGCCTCAGCTATATGATGTGGATATACCCTTCACCATCTCATCCACACAGCAACGAATGACCACAATTCACAGTATTGACAATCTTGAAAGGTCTTATGCACAAGAATTAAGTATCTTTGGGTTTTGTCTCAGTACCAGTCTTCAACATCTCTACAGTTTATTTAATACTGCTTTGTTCATCTTCAGCAGAGGCATATTTAGCTTGCACTGAGGGAAGAGGACAGCTTTTCCAGATATCTGTGCCTAAAATGAGGCTCCTACCTACATGCAAAGGCACATGAATATAAATAGTCTGACCTTTAGAAGTATGGTAGATTCAGATAACTTATAATGACCTGGGGACAAAAGTTACTAAGTCTGCCTCTATCCAGTCGGTTTTCTATATGTGACACTTTTCTGTTTCACCTGAGCACACACGACTGAGAAGCTCCAGGTTTCAGCCTTTGAAATGTTAGTACAACTGTGCGGGTGACAGCCCACAAGGCAGACACCAGCACACACACGTGCTTACAACACCAATGTTCAAACGAGTCTAAATTCACAGAAGCGCAATGTGCTGAAAAAGTTCATCAGCAGTGACATTTTTAAACAACTTCAATCTGCTCTATTTCATACGTTTCTCTTGGTGACAGCAAAACCTCATGCAAATCTGCTGCATGTTCCCAGCAATAGAAGGGGCTTGCAAACAAGTTGGCAGCAAATTATGAATTTCACATTCGGCTTTGACACCTAGAACCAGCTGAACTTAAAACCCACCTACAAAAGCATGGCACCCACATTAACGAATTCTCCGTTCCCAGCGTACCAAGCAAGAATTGCCTCTAACCTGGATCTAGACCCTTTTTGATTGTTGCCCAAATCTGGAACTGATGCCAAAACCACAGATAAGACAAAAGCACCGATATTTGTTTAGTAGCCAGTCAAAGGAAGTACAAACTCCTTTTCCATTTTAAACTTCAGATTGGTCTGACAAATGAACCAGGAAAAAGATGAGCCAGGAAAAACTGAAGCCCTTAGCCTGTGACATCGCGCTCTCAGCAGGGATTTCTGTCACGGACAGATGCTCCGTATCCCCAAGCCATCGTAATGGCTCTACTTCCAACTGCAGCAGAAACGCTGTTCTCCTCTGCACCCTCGGCCGCAGAGAGGACCGGTGGGAGGTGATGCCTCCAGCCACCACCCAGAGGCCAGGGCAGTCTCCCTTATTCCCACTGCCCCTGTCATAAATAAGGGAAGTGTGGAAAGGCCAGTTGCTTTGCACCAGCGGGACGGGAGGTTGGAGGAAGGCCAACCTCCTCATTGTTCTGCGAGGCTGCTCACAAAGACTCTCTTTTTAAACTGTTTTGTCTCCTTTTTGTTCCACCAGACCCAGTCTAAATAGGCATTTCGTTTGCTATTAATGAAATCTGCTTCAATTTCAAAAAGTTCTGTTTGCAGGCTGTAATCTCAGTCCCAGTCCAATTTAAATATCTGTTGTTTTGGTGGTGGACTTCTGGAGTACGTCCCTCTAGCTCAATGCCAAAAACATAACGGAGAAAATTTCACCCACCGTTAGGAGCCATCTGGTTATGCTGCTCTGAAAAGTGAGACAGATAAGGAGCTGTATGATACCCATGTAAGGCAATTTGCTGGCCTGTTTATCACACCTGACTCTGGGGTGCACAGCTTTATTTTGATTTGATAAAAAGCAAAGGAGTACAGCTGCAGCACACTGCTGCTTCACTAAGCCGACAGATGGGCATCACTGTAAGGAAGCCACATGGCATTTTTTTGTTAAACTCAGCTCATTAGGTTTTATCTGCAATATGTTGCTGTATTGGCAGAAAACCTTTTAGCGAGCAGAAACATTAGCCAAAGTTTGTCAACAGATATGGGGAAGATCCTATTGTGGAAGGATATGTGCTGGGGCAGGGGTGGGGTTTGATTGCTTCTCCATGCTCAGAAGTCAGCTCTTCAAACTTTTTTCAGCTCGCTCTATAATTTGAACCGTAATGGTTGTCCTGACTAGCATATTAATAGAGCTGCTATTCACAGTTTGCAATTGTTGGTGCATTTCAAGACAGTTCACAAATCACTTTATCTGAATAGGTGCAGAAAGTTTGTCAGCAAAACCTGGGAAGTGGGAATTTTTCCTTGCCTTTAACACTTAACAAAAACCTAGATGCCCACATTTCTGTAAAAGTGAAAAGTGCATTTCTAAGTTGAGAACCATGTCTGCTTTTACATGCTGTATTACTTTGAGACGTTTTGAGTTGTAAGCAGCCCTTTCCTATCTTGGATCACTGGTTTAATGCCAGCTGGCCAGTTTAACTTTCTTTGAGAGAAAAACTAAGCTAAGTTCTATGCATTAACAGCAGCTTCGGCTACAGATTGGTAAACTTAGTATTCAGAAAGCAAAGCAAAGCATTTTCAAGCCACAGAAGAAATATCAGAAACTTTGGAAAGTTTCTCCTCAGGCAAAGGAATTGAATGGGCTGCTCTGGGAGCTCCCAGGCATTTCCACGCCTGCTCACCTGGGAGCCCTGATACCAGGCATTTCACAGAATGGAGTCTAAGCGAGGTATTAGGAGCTCTCACGGGCCCTTCTGACACGCAAACGTGCACCGGCTTATTGAAGGTCATTTAGTTAGCCAGGAAGCAACCGCACAGACACCTTAGCCCAGGTCAGAAGCGTGCTTTCACAGCAACCGGCCTGACCGCTCCCACTTTGCTCTGGGTGACGTCCACAGAGTGGTCTGGGAGCACACACTCTGGATTCCTCCTGGATGAAACTAAACCACCAGATGAGCTGCAATAATGCCCGGGTCCTTAATGGGCACCAGTCCACGGGACTGAATTAATCTGAAACAACCCCCCAGAAACACACACAGTATGGACATCAAGGCCTCAGCACCATTTCATCCTCCGCATCTACAGCACTGGATTACTTGCTAAAGTGAATACATCAAAGAATCTCCCTTGTTTTAATTTACAGGTGGTAAATTTAATTTTACACTGGGGGCTTTCATTTACTTCAAATTTGAACTAAATCAAATCAAACTCAAGCAAAATTTAATAACTCCAGCTTAAACCAAAGTGGGAATATCCACACGGTTTGCTGGCTACTCTAAATTTACCAGTCTAATATGATACCTTGAATTAAACCATACCAACTCACCATCCAAATGTAACCTTAGCATCCGTAAAAGAAAACATTTTTCAGTAATGCAGAGAGTTGAGCTATGTTTTCCATTAGTGGAAAATGTGATCACATTCTGAGATACTTTGTATTTTTATACTGGCTTTTATTTTTAGCTGTTTCTGTATTAGAGCAGTGCCCATTATCTTGCTATAATTAAAGGTCACTGCTCCTGTTACTATCTATAGCTATGAAACTTCATGGTAGGCTGCCACATCTTGACCCAAAATTAACAGATATATCTTAGATCATATATTTCCCCTCTCTTCAGTTGCCTAGTTGTCATGCAATAGACGCTCTCCAGCTCTCAGCCATTTTAGGAGTGTATCTGAAAGACACTACAAAAGGGTAGGATCACTGTTTCTGCGAGTCGCAGCTGTAACCGTCATTGGTTTCAATCGCTTAGTCCGGGGTTTCACTAACAAGGAACACACAAGCTCCCGCAGCAGGGAACGCACCAGCACCACTGGTTTGCTACCTGTTTACCAGAGAAGACGGGAGCCCTTGGTGTCCTCCAAGGAGACCGGCTGGAGCGCTGGAGGTGGCAGGGAGAGCCGCTGCCTTTGGTAGTCAGAGTCCTCCTGCGGCAGCGGGACCTCAGCAAACGAAGTGTGGGAACCACTCGCTTAAACCGAAATCCCTTTTGGGTGGATTTGCCTTTTTGCTTGATTGCTGCAGAGCAGCCAGCAAAGTGGAATGCTAACCCGTAAGTAAAGTTCACTGGCATTTTTGTAATTCAAATAAAGAGTACCTTAGACTTATTGCCAGCTCTTTCTGGCCTTACTTCTGCTGCCATGCAGTCAGAGCTTATTTTACCACAGGTAAAATGGACGCTATGAAAGCAAAAGATGGTTTCATGTGTAGAAAAGAATAGATGTAAAGTTTGCTATATGCTTTTGGCCTTTTTGTTGTCATGATGATCTGAATCTGCTAACCAACAGTGCAACAGAGACCGCAAAATAAGAGAAGCATTTATTCCCTCAGAAATAGTCTTATTTCCCAGCAGTTCATAAACTCCGCTCATTTCAACACCAGATGTTTTCCTCCATCTCAAGCACTAGAAAATTTTCTGTCCGTTTAAGCTTCAATCTTGCTGGGAAAAAAAAAATACAGTATCTAGTCACACATGAAAGAGATAAGCTCCATGGTAATTGAACAGCAGAGATTCTACACTCCAAATTCTACCCGAGAGCTTGTGTGGATATTGCCTTTCAAGGACAGAAAGGGGAATGGCTTTTCCTGATAACCATTGTATATATAGCTACTACAGGAAAAAGCAAAGGGCTCGCAGCATGGTGGGAGGGAGTGGGAAGAAGAGATGGCAGGCTTGACTTTGCAAGAATGCCCCCAGATTTTACCTGAGACAGGGTCTGTATAAAGAATTAGGTCTCAACTCTGTTGAAAGTAAGAAAAATCTTCTGGCATCTAAGTTGTAATTGATATTCATGAAAATGTATGAGATTAATGTACTCACTCGGCACTGCCCTTCAACCTTATAATGAAAGCAGTCAGGTCTGAGAGGAGATGGCGGAGAATAAAGAGGTGCAGGAAAAGTAGAAGTGAAACAGGGCAGAGGAATAAGCAAACGGCGCTGATCGATTGAAATACTTCCTTTCTATGGATTTGCTGGCCAAATGCTGGTCTCTTTTGCACCACGTAATTCTGGGGCTACATAAGATTTACCCTGGTGACCTGAGCCACTAACACACCCTAGACCTGTGCTCTTTCCAAGCCTGCATCAGAGCCTGTAACAAGCTCCTCCGCAGGAAGCTTTTCTGATCCTAGAAGAGCGGCGCTGACCCTTCGCTGTTTTGTTTTAGGGACAGAACAGAGGACAAAGAGGACCTAGCATGCTGTCAGATTCCCTGCAGCTGCGAGCAATGCTGCGCCAGAAGCATCAGGCAGGAGAGTCTCCAGAACCGGGATGTGACATGCCACCAAAAGCTTCCTGATGTCTCGGTACAAATCTAGGACACAGTATATTGTGCCACAGGAAGAGAGCAGAGAGAGAAAGGGACCCCAGACTGCAGCTTTTCTAAGAGTTTTGTTACAGTTCCTTCCTCCCTCAGTGTGTAAGAGGGAGCCTTACAGCCCTAGGTGCTAACTCCTCATCGTGCTACACCTTGCAATGCAGCAGAGGATCCCAGTCCCGGCTGCACCACTGAGCCACGGTTCCTGGCTGTACCGCGAGCAGTCTGCCTCCTGGACGGCCTTCCTCTGCCCGACCAAAGGCCAAGGCTTTTAGCGAGCAATCTGGATGCGTCCAAACGACTGGAGCTCCCTCTCGTCAGCACCTCCTTTACACTAATCTTTTTTCTGACCATCTCATTTTCTGAAGTGCTTTATCAGGTAACTATAAAATCCCATCCGTGGCATTTCATTTCAAGGACCAGTAGGTTTTGCGTGCTGGTACTGTCTTCGCTGCAGAAAGCAGGATCAAGAACAAGCATTTCTCAAGCAACTCTCCTGTTGAACCTCAGGAGACTCCCTTGTCTCTCCTTACTCACTTCAAGACAGCAGAGCTTCATGCGCCAGATGTATTCTCTTTACATACATACACACATGCACCATACATACTCTCTTCAAAGCATCATTGTCCACTGTGATGAAGTTTCTCAGAAGATGAAGTTGTCCGATATCCCGACATGCTGCCACTTACTTTGTTTGTGCTGTTCCCTTTATCCTGCAGAGGGTGACCAGTGTTGCCTTGTCCTCCATCTTGCAGAAAACACAGATGTGTGTCCTAAAAGTCATTCAGCCACTCTTCGGAGGACCTTGCCCTATCCTTGAACACTGTTACTCTCCAGCAGAACATTTTCAGGTCTTTACATTTTGCTGATTATCTCAACAAGACTTTCAATTCCCTGTGCTTTTTAGATAGAGCAGGAGGAGGGTATTGAGAGATAGCAGGTCACTCTGTCCTCTGCGGATCATCATCTTAAGAGACATTCAGTCCAGTGTTGACCATGGCTTGTTCCTGCCTTTTCATTAACATCTTTATGGAAAGACTAGACCATCATATGGTACTAAGTGAAATGTAATCATGGAGCCAAAGAAAACCTTCCTGTTGACCTCCATCTATGATCAGTCTCAGTAACAGTGTTAGCAGTAAAAACACACATACCCTTGGAGAAATGATGTGGTTTCTGTGTACTGGAAAAATGCAAAAATGAAGCTAAAAGAACCGTAGGAAGGATCTCGTTCAGGGGCAGGGGGCTCAGTGAAGCCATCCTAAGGAACAAAACGGGGGCGATGCACACCTCTCTTGTTTAGAACCACTGCCTGCCTCCACCTACACTGTAGAGTCTCTTCTCCCAAGACTGGGCTGTGGCTCAATGGTTGTACAGTAGATAACTGCCTTCTCTACTCAGCTTTGCTGGCATGCCACAGCAAATATGTGTACAGCACATTTGACATAGGGCTAGACTGCTTTCCAGTGAAAAAAACACCCTTGAAGCTTATCGTGGAAAAGAAAGAAAGTGAAAACTTAAGTATTGCTGCTGAAGTACTACCATGGAACCTCCTTGGAGTAATGTTCCTATACTCAAAGTTTCTCCAGAAGTCACGTATCCTGTCATATTATATCCCCATCACACACTACAAAATATTCTCCAGGGTGCGGAGACAGCTGTTTGTGGCGCATGAGGGAACAGGCAGTCCATCTGGGAAATAAAATTCCCATAGGACATCCTTTCAATATTTCTAAATAAAATGTCATTCTGTTATCTGACTTAAGGGCGGGTGGGGGGAGTAAAGGACAAAGTAGGGACTTTTCTCAAAAAGTTTAACTTCACTGAAAGTCCAGTTTGTTGTTAAAAACATGTCAGAGGGCGTTTTCAGCCAAACCTAACAGGTTTCTTAAGGCTCACAGCTGTGTGTGCTGGAGGGCACTTTGGCCCACAGGCTCAGGGGAGTGCGGCAGGGGCAGTGTTTGGGGGGGAGCTGCTGCCAGGAAAGTGGAGCAGCTCTGCAAACTGTGGTGTCTACTGAAATAAGCTTAACGGGAATTTTTCGTTTTCGCTACGGAAGTCTCACTTTAAAAATTAAATCCCACTTCCTCTTAAGGATCATAAAAGAATATGCCAGACCAAAACCTGCCCGTACTTGGGTATGGTGCACATTTGATTAAAATCCAAGATAATGCTTAAGGCCTGGCTCACATTCACTGTGTAGTAACCTCATCGCTGCACATGGCTGTTGCTGCAGTAACTGCATCGCTGCACATGCACGCCGCGGTCCTTTGCCTTGCAGTGCAAGGAACACACAGGTGGACTGAACACACTGTCACCGTGAATGCTGAAGTGATAGCTGGCAAGATGCTGAAGACTTCCAGTTCTGATCGACCCTGGTGGGAAGGGAAGGGATTCAGAATCTCCTCTGAGGCCCTGCTTTGCCATTGTACCTTGTTTGAAAGGGTTGTTTGTACCATTGTGAAAGAAGTAGGTCACAGATAACCCTTACCAGTTCCCATCTACCCACTTTGCTACTGATGTGGACTAGCACAAAAAAAGTAACATTATTCTTTTCTCACGTAAGGATGATGCAAATTACCTTCTCATGTTTAATTCCATCACATGAAAAAGGGATGGCTGAGCTGTCCACATCTCCATTTGATTTTCTTCTGTATATTTTTCGCTGGGTTACTAGGACTTCCCCTCATCCCTTTCGTATCAGCACAGAGACAGGACATTGTTAGGTTGCCTCTTTGTATTTAAGAAACCAAATCTGTCCCCCCTGCTGGCACCGAAAACCCCAGGGGAAAGAAGAACACTTTCTGACCTCCAGAGTATTTTCTGAATTAAGTAGATCCTTTCTTTTTCACCAGAGATGACAGAACAAAGCTGGTAGTGATCTGTCTTTATGAACTGAAGAGATATTGAGAACTGATGCAGCTCAGCATTCAATGTGCCATTACCCTAGAGACAAATTCCCTCCCTGGTTTTATTACTCTCTTCTGTGGCCACATTGTCCTCCCGCTACACTTCTCCCAGTGCTGAGCAGGGAAACCATTGAAGTCCAGGCTGATAAATAGCAGATGAATTCCATCACTGTACTCAGTGGCTCTTTCCGTACTTTGACTTCTTAGGTCAATAAGAACTTTATAGGCCAGTTTTTCCTTATCTCCAGAGTAACAGTGCACATATGGAATGGAGACATTTATATCCAGCTCCAGGAACAGCATGCTAACTATATTTATCTTTCCAGGCGATTGTGCCAGACTCATCACCATGGTACCTGCAGTGCACAGACTTTTAGCTATGGCCTTTTGATACAGAAGCCATTTGGTAGCCCTCACCCAACTGCTGGGAGCCATGAAGTGCAAGGGACCACTGATGCTGCTCTTGAGTTACCTGGGGAGGAGGGGAAATGTTAGTCTTGTTAATAATTTCTTACTGTTTGCATCGTAGTATGCTCTGGTATGCTAAGTGCCTTAGCGCTCCTTCCAGGCTGAAGGTTTGTGGATTATTAATCATCCCTACTTTCAAATATATAAATCATGATAACAGTAAAGGCAAAGGAGGAGAAGCAGCAACCTGCTGTTAACCCTTCCAGCTCAGAGAATATTGTCTTCTTGCCTGATCCTTTTTCCTGATCTCACCAGGAGTCCTGGGTTCTCCCTGTGCCAGTCACCTCTCCAACAGAGAGGCCCCTGTAGTTTTAAAGCTGCCCTCAAACCCACTCAACACCATAATCTCACATCCACCAGTCTGGGGGCTGCAGAAGATGACTGGGAGGTCCCAAGTGCCAGGCTCCTATAATGAGGAAAAGCAGTTGGCTGGACATCAGACCCTACTTCACTCCTTATATGAGGGCCTGGGTCAAAAGCACACTGCACTGCTGCAGACACAAGTATCGTTGGGTGGAGAGAGAGAAGACAATGCATTGGGCATTGAAAAAAACACAGGGAAAATAAGCTTGCTGGGATTTTCAGGTCCATAGAAACTAGGCTAGTTTAACAAAGATTCACGTGTGACTTGATGCTAATACAATGCTCAGACTGAAAACCAAAATATTCCCCCTTATCTCCTCCTGAACTATTCTAACTTTTGCCTAGGCTAAACCAATATTTTTGAACTGGAGCAGGCCTTCCTCAGCTGGTCTAAATATTATATCCAATAAATACTTGTTGGAGTAAGGCTGCATGCAAGCCAAGCCCACAGGCTAGACAGTCCTCCAGTCTACAGGAAATCTTTCAAACTGTACAGCCCTTCATCAGGGCCAGAAATCTATAGTGATTTCAGTCCCAGCTAATGAAGTTCTCAAAGCCAGAGCAAACCACTGCTCAGCCTGGACTCTCTTTCAAAGCCGCAACAAGATTTGTAATCCAGGAATCACATCTTCTATTAAGCTCCAGACAGTGTATAACCATGCTATGTAATGTATCACTACACTCCTCCGGCTCATCGCAGCTCAGAAGCAATTTAAAAATAAGGAAGCTTATTCTAAATAAATTTGCAATAAATAAATGGGCTCAAAATAGGGTTATTTTCAAAATTTTCATTTTTTTTTATAATAACATCTTTACAAAACACTGATTTTTGAGGAAAGAAAAAGGAATGGTTAGGAAAGGTTTTGGAAAAAAGTTTCAAGAAGATTAAGACTTAGTACTGGGGAAAAAAAAAAAAAAAAAGCTATTTTGTGATTGGAAAGACAAAATCCGCAAACCAATACCACCTGAAGTGATTTATCTCAAGACAGCATCAAGGTCTGATCACAGCAAGACTCATCTCAAGTGATTTATCTCAAGACAGCATCATCAGCTCCGATTTCTCCCCACTTCAGTGCTAGGGAATCCCTTCCAGCTAAGAAAGACGACAATGCTCGCTTCAACTCTGGGACCAGCTTTGGCGTGCAAGAAAGGTGCTGCTGTGGTTTTCAGAAGGCATGTCCCTGGGTGGGGTAAGGGTCTGGCTAGATCTACAGCAAAAATTTTCCACTGATACAAGATTTTATGTCAGGTAGACCTTTTCTTTCCCAAGTTTGTGCATCAACATGAGGCTTGCTCATGCTGAGCACCCTAAGCTGGCTCTGGGGAGAGGAGAAGGTGATGTGACTTAGTGCAGAAGACAGCTATCAGCCACAGTACATATGCTGGTAGTATTTTGTCCAACAGTTTGGCCATTTTAAAATTAAATATAGCACAGAATGACAAACTATTGCCAATTGTCATGACTTGTGCGCATGTTTTATGCTATGGCACAGATTAATATTTTGGGGTTTTTTTCTGTTTTGCTACAATGTTTATAGCCAATAACAGTAAATCTGCTTTTTATGTCACTAGTCAGCCATAATGCTCTAAAGGCCTTGCAGCAAAGCACAGCAGCTGAAATCCTAATTGTAGCAATGATGACTGAGAGCTGTAGTTGCAGTATTTCTAAACATTGGTTTGATTTCAGGTTTAACTGTGTCCTAACTAGGCATGTTTATAAGAGATCACAAAAGGCTGGTTTGTAAGTATATACAGCCAGATTCTCATGTAAATTAGCATAGTCCCATTTCAATCCCCTGGGCTCCAGCCCCAGGGAAAGGGTTGATGTCAGTGGAGCTCCATCATTTTACAGCAGCAGAGCCCATTACATTTAAGAGTTTGCAGCACCAGAGTGGGTCTTAAATATTGAAGGTTTTATCATGCAACGGGCTAAAAGGATTCGCGTGTCCTTGGAGCAGCAGGCAGTTAGTGCATCTCTGGAGAAACCCAGTCCTCCGCATAGTCATTTTCTGTTATCATCTGAGGAAGGCTATGTACGTACTGTCACAGTGGGTGAAATTCACCCCTGTGAAGACAGTCTGCATGGAGCACACCTTGGTTCGAAGCTCACTTCAGCCTTTGAAGTGAATACGAATGAATTTATACAAGGGAAAAACTCCATCCTCTCTATTGTACAGCCCTGGAGCTAAATACCCTATGCACAGAACTGTCTCGTGAACATGCTTTCAAAATCTCTGCAGACACGATAGGGTCAGTGCAATACCTCTGCTTAAATTTCGATTGACAGTTACAGAGAGCAGCTCTAGCATTTCTAAAAGGAAAAAATATATCCGATTCCCCTCTGTGCTAAGACTCAGTAGGTCCAGCGTAAAGCGTCTAGAATACCAGCAGTGCCTCAAGAGACATAATAATCAATCCCATCTGCATAATTTATTCAGGTATTTATAAATAGCTAATAAAATTGAGGATCGTCTAAGTGTACGAAGCAGGAACAAAAAGATGAGAAGATCTTTAAATAAATGTAAGCTGCTACTAAGCTTTCTCACTTAGCTGTGATTAAGCCGCAGCAAGGTTCAGCCCTTTGCGTCCTGACGCGAGGGTGAGGATGGGCAGAAGCGCTGAGGTCCCACCCAGGGCACCCAGGGAGGGTGGAAAGCCAACGCGAGTTCTTAGCAAAGGGTACGTACGTTACGCTGATGGTGTTGGTAGGGGAACCTACCTCCCAGCTCTGCTCGCGGGGCTGGAGCGGAGCCGTATGGGGATGCTCGGCTAGTCTAACTGTAGCCGATAGCAATTTTTCACATGGACAAGCTCTCAACTCTCCAGGCAGAGGAAGGGGGCTGCTATCCCAAAAGCTGCCTCAGGGAATGTGCTCGAAGACAGAAGCGAAGCCGTTCTCTAAGTAATTATGCCAGGAAGAAGTTAGCTTTATCTGAACACAAGAAATGCTCCAGAATACCTGTAGAGCAGTAGCTGTCCCAGAATAGCTCACGCAATCAGTCTGCCCACACAAACAAGCCATCAATGATTCATCTTGCAGAATAAGAATTACTTTTCCTGGAGGGAAAAATGAGCAGTAAGGTTTGTGGCCTGGCTGAAGCTCAAGTTATATCTCCTATACTCTCTTCATACAAGAACTTCTCCAGGGCTCTTCTGAAACACTCTCACAGGCAGAGAGGGCAAATTTGGCTTTCCGCTGCATTGGTGTCAGTGGCTTTGCCCTCATGTAATGAGCAGATATTAGCTCATTTTGTTTTCATCTTTTTCTCAGATGCCAGCTCTTATTTTTTTTAAATCTACCTAAGAGTAAACATTGCCAGAAGCAAGATTCTTCTTAGAACAGCTCCTGAATCACCTCTCCTGTTTTCTAAGAGCATTTGAATTAGACCGAGAAAGCAACCCTGTAGTCATATAAGCTATATATTGAGCATACTCGTTTGATTACAATCACTTTGGTTTCCTGGACTAACATTTAAATGGGAAAAGACAGTCAAAATGAACCAATATTAGACATAGGCCTTGCAGGCAAAACACTTATTGTGCTGAAAACTTGGAATACTGCAATATGAGACAGAGGAAAAAAATCCTGTCTAAATGTTTTATGCAAATTGTAAGAAAGTAAGAAGAAACACCTACCAGAAACACTACTGAATCCACCAATTGGATGTTGCTTTATGGGCAAGTTCTTAGGCAGAAAGCAGTAGTAACTTATATTTTCCACAATGAAATTGAAAATGCACTTATAGTATAGTGGATTATGGCTTTGTGAAATATTACAGTTTTCTTTATTTGCTTTTGCAGGTAGTTAAATTTAAGCGCTACTTACATTCCCCCTCATCCCCAAATTTAAAAGGCAATAAATTGCTTTAGTGTTTTCAATTTCTTTTCCTTCAAGAGATGTAAATTGATTGCCCAAATCCCTCCACAAACTTTATTCTTATGAATAGGGGAGAATAATTTACAAGGCCATTGGCCCCACCTAATCCCCCTCTAGCTCCAGGTCTCCTTTCTCAGAGGCCTCCAGTATAACACTTCATGTCCAGCAAGACAGCAGAGCAGCAGCAGCCCCCATAGCCCCACGTCAGCGCCGCCCCGCAGCCCGGGTGAGAGGGACGGGCACGGGGCCTGCTGTACCTTTCAGCTCAGTGGTATGGAAAATATAGCCGGACCCGGAGGAGCAAAGGGGTGAAGGATGCTCCTCAGAGACACTCTTGGGGTGTGCCTGAGAAGTAGTTCTTCTTGGGCTAGTAAATCACTTGCATATAAAACAAACAGATTGGGTTTCCAGCTTCCTGGCTGGCTGAGGGACAAATCAACTACAGAATAGGCATAAAGTAACTTGATCAATTAAAAAGCCAGATGTTGCTAACCGGCTCAGTTTAGCAAAGTGAAGATTTGGCCTCGGACCAAGAGCATGCCCACTTCAGGCTCCAGCCTCAGGAGCAGCAGTCTCCAGTAAACCTTGCTGCAGTGATTTGAGGTGCTGTCACAGGAGATCTGCGATGCTCCTCTACAAGAGGTGACCACCTCCAGCACGGTGGTAACAGCACGGCACACGCCCTCCACCTCTGCCTCAGTTTCCCCAGCTCAGCTCAACCCATCGGGCAAAGCAGCGGCAGGGAGGAGGACGGGAGCAGCACGAGTGCCCGAGCCCATCTCGCCTACATTACTGGTTATTTGTGGTGAGCTCTGGTCCCAGTGAGTAACAGGCACACAGCACCGGTGGTGACGCCCTCCCATAGACACGCTGCTTGCCACCAGCATGAGCTGCCAGGCACCTTCAGGATAAGGAGACCTCGCTGCTGGGTGGCCATGGCTCCTCACGCCTGCCCGGGCCCTTCTCCTGCTCCCATAGCGGCACACGAGTATGGAGGAACAAACCTGTATGAAAATCCAAAATCTATATCTAAAAAGGTTTTCAGTCACGCACAGTCAGAAAGCTGCCTCCACAGCTAAGATTACTGACACCAGAAGTTTGTTTTGAGGATTTTTTTGGGTGGTGGGTCAGGCTTTCTTCTGCCCCAGCACAGTGAGGATCCAAGCCATGGCTGGAGCTTTACCAAAACCCACCTATTCGTACAAAGATCAGAGCAAGCACGAAGCTTCTGTCAATGCAGTTCCAAAACACATTATAAAGACTATGGTAAAGTCTTTAGCAGGCCAATAGCATGGTAAAAAAAAAAAAAAAAAAAAAGAAAGAAAGGGTATTTAAAACTATCTCTACCTTTTGATTCTGCTTTCGGAAAATAAAAATATAGCAGCGTGGGGAGTGATGAGGGGGACAAATCAACTGCAGGTGGGCACCCTCCTCTACATGGCTGGATTTTTCCAGGAATAACGGTCATTCCCTAAGCAAAGCCTTATTGCCATTCATGGCACACATTCCATAGAGCCTCACCAGCCATCCCATGTGCAGTGCGAAGTGCAAGCGTGCTTACCATCGAGCGACAGGAAGAAAAATGCCGTCACCAGGCCAGCGTCTGCTGCAGCAGATTTGCAAAATGGAAACCTGCAAAGCCTTAAAGGCCAAAGGGCTGGCAGCACGGCTAGTTCTGTAAATAACTTGCACGCCTCGGAAGGGAGGCACATCTCTTAGTAGAGATACCAAGATAAGACAGACAACCGGAGAGCTGAAGCTGACGTGCACAAGCAGCAGGGGTGCGCGGCTGAGAAGTGTCGGCCAGCAGAAAGCACGTCCTCCCCGGAGCCCTCGTCGTGCTCTTTCTCTGCCTTTCACTGAAGGCAGTCGCTCCTCCTGGCTTGCTCATTTAAAAAGCTCCCTAAAAGGTGAAGGAAGCTGCGAGAGAAGTGAAGCATTTGGGAAGATGCAGCTGCTTGAAAATGTTACACGCACAGAAAGCCTGTAATCCTGTCCCCACTCTCATCTAATGTCTAGTGACAGCCCATCAAATGTTCCCTCTTTATTAAATTCAACTGTGAACAAAATTAGCAAAGAAATATGGGGTTTAATTAATGTTTGCTTTGACCATAAATGAAAGAGAACTTTAATTTTTTTACTGTATTTTACTAATCAGAGTCATTCAATATCTTGGATGCTACTAAATTAATTCTGAACTAATGAAGTTAAAGGAGGTCATTTGTTAGAGAAAACTGATTACATATCGGGATCTCCTGGGGACCTAAACGAGAAAATCTCTATAATGAAAAAATACTTTAAATGGTACAGGTCAACCAAGTAGATCATTAAAGATACAGGGAGGGTGGAAATATTAACGACACCATGACAGGGAAATGCCAAAAGGGAAGTGGGCTGACATAAGTAAGCAGAAAGGCATTTACAGTGCTAGCTTGGGTTTTTTCCCCTTTTAATAATTGAAACACATGAATTTCATTGCTTGCCTCAAATTAGTCACCTGTGCCCAGATATTTCAATGACAGCATAACAGCAACGCACTAATGTGCATTATGGACGTAACTTTGTGTAGAGCATAAACCTTTTTAGTAGTATAAATGACAGTGGCACCTAAGGACCCAAGCCAAAATATGGGCTACATTGTATGAGACTCAGGAAAAAAGTATGCAAGGGGAAAGGAGGGATCCCTGCTTCTCAGAGGTTTAATTTCAACAAGCGAGCAGCAGGCGAGGGCGGGAGGCTTATACAGCACATTGCAGCATGAGGTAGGGCAAGCCAGGCTAGTGCTAGAGCAACGGGAGCAGCGTAGCCCGGATGAACAAGGAACACTCTCGGGGGCTGGAGCCGTGGTCCGTCTAGCCCAGAAATCCCCCTGCCTTGGCCCACAGCTATGGGAGATGCTATTTAGGGAGAGCGCGTGAGCCTGACCGCTCTCTGCAGCCTGTTGCCCCCGTGCTCCTCCAGCACCTGTAGCGACTGCAAGAGGGACATAGAGAGCACTGCTCTACCTGCGCTCGTTATAGCCACTTCAGATCCACTGTCTGAAATTAAATGGGGTTAGTTCCGTTTTGAACCTGCTGGCACCATGGGACTCCTCGACCTCCTGCAGCAACACATCCCCGAAGTTTGCTGCCTACTATAAGAAAGAGTAATTTCTGTCTTACACGCATCTCCTACCAGTTTCAGTGAGTTCCTCCACCCAGAAGTAGTGTAGAATTTGACGAGAAACAGTTCTGCATTCACCTGATTCATGATTTTACCAACTTTGATCATATCTTCCTCAGCAGTAAAACAATTCCCAATGCTTTGCTCTCGGTGTCCTTCCTGAGGAGACCCATCACTGCATTGGGTTCTGTGGCTGCCACTACACACGGATCTCACCATTCCAAAGAGCCGTCAGCGATGGCTCTTTCCTAACCTCTAAGTGCCAGTTCTAAGTCTGGCATTATGTGGGCAGGATTTAGGTTATTCTTTTTCCTTATGCATCAAGTACTGTCCTGAGAATCCCCGAAACATCCCTCTTACCACATCCACGTCAATGCTGAGGATGTGACTGAGCCTAATCCCGCATGGCAAAGCACATAAGCATTCGACACAATGGGAACATCTCGATAGCATCCATATTCAGGTTTGCTGAGTTTTACTGAGCCAGTTTACGGAGCTTCAGGATAATCTCAGGAAAAAAAATAATATCAAAGGGGTGATTGAAGGTAGAAACCAAACAAGGCAGGAGGTGCAAGCAACATCATCCCATGGGGAGTAGCAAATGTAGCCTGGCAAGGAAAGTTGTATGGCATGGCTAGGAGAAAAAAAAAAAAAAAAAATGGTCTCTGTATTTCTGTTCAATAGTACGAGGATAGAAGGATCCTCTCATGAATTCAGGAAGGCGGAAGGAATCAAGGAATCTAGGGAATATTAGAGGGGAAATTAATATACTACTGAAGGAGAAACAAAGCAGCACCAAGGAAATTAGTTGAAACAATCCTTCATGAAAAGGGAAGTAAAGCAGATAAAGCGCTGACACATCTGTTTACAAAGCTTATCAGAAAGGAGTTTATTTGAAGGAAAGAACCAAAAGTGATCCTAGATCCACTAAATCCACTTTTCAGGGTTTCTTCACCAAATTAGGCATAGAGAAATACGCTAGTCCTACAGAGCAGATGCAAACTATTTAAATGTGTACATCAGGCAGTTCTATCACAAAAAGATGTAATTAGATTTGAGGAGCCAATACCTCAAGCAGAGCCTGAAAGGCCGATCAACAGTTTACAGCTTGGAAAACTCCCAGAACTGGAAGCCAAATTCTTCAGAGCATTTGAACAAAAAACTCATCCCCCCATTAAATGGAGTATTTGCTGAAATTCCAGGAAACACTAGGATGAAGCTACCACACTATTCCCATACAGAAAAAGGAAAAGCCATTAATTATTGAAGATTCTTATGATTTATTTCTTTTAAATATGGGTATTAAAATTAGTGCTAAAAGGCTGATGACAAGATGGAGATTGCTTTTTTCAATGGTAAGCATTTCTGACCTTTTAGTTACCAGTTGTTTAACTGCAGTCTTCAGATGAGCAGTAACAGCAATTGATTTGGATTCATTAAACTCTATCATAGAACCAAGAACTAATCCTGATGTTTTACAATGTAAAGACAGCATTAGACTGAGTTAAGTAACTACAGCAGTTAATATTATGGTGATGATTCGGCTCAAAGTAAGTATGCCTCACACTGAGCCAAAAACTAGAATTCCTGTAAAAGCTTCTTCATTAAATAAATATTCCTCAAGAATGGAATTAGCCACGACTGTTTGTCTTTTTTTAACTGCTCTTTCAGTCAAAGTTTTCTGACCATCTTCAGATGAGAAACCCCAACAGTTACAAAGCCAACATAGTGAGACCCAACTTTCTTTTCATTATAAGTATATATATTTCTCCATTTATATCCATTATATTGAAACATATGAAAGTAGGTATTAATTCAGAAAATCTGGAGTCATCAACTATCTGACACAAAACCTCGAAACCTCAAATCTTTGCATGTGTGTAGTAGAAACCTAGTAGAAAGGGAGGGCTGTGATAGTCAACTGAAGATGTTAGTCCGGTATGAGCAAGCAGGAAAAGAAAATGACAGTTCTACCCAGCTGAAAAGAACAGATTACTGACACAGTATAGGGGGTGGGGAGGAGCTTTCATTCCTACATGAAAGCAGAAGGCAGGTTTAAGGTAATATTACATCCAGAAATGTAACTGTCACCTTACCAGAACCTGAGAATTAAGTTCTGCCATATCCCACTGGTGTTGCTCTGTGGATGTCACACATGAAATTACTGTCCCGCAAGCAGTGTGAAGAAAAACCATAAGCTTGAAAGAAACTTGCTATATATTTGCTCTCACCCCAATAGAATAGAAAATAGTATGACCAGAAGTATCAGTGATATATTTCTCGCTCAGCTACTCTTATGTGGAGGACTACATTTATAAAACAGCTAATTACAGTTTGACTCATAAGTAAGCACTGAAGCTGAGTTTCATTTTACTCAGATGTATAAATTTTCCTCACCTATAAAACTTCGAGCAGCTGTACAGTGGCTGTACACGGCTGATGTGATCATTCAACGTGGCTGATCCAGATAGAAAATGAACAACAGTTTGCCATAATTTGTATGCACATTTTGAAGGCAGTATATTACCTATGCAGTGTTGAGCAATAATTTCTCCATTCCTAACCACAGAAGAACCATATACTTTTTTACATATATGTATGTATATACATATTTAATTTAGAGCACAGGTTGGCCTAGGTTACAACAGTGCAAAATAAAGCATTGTGCTCCTGTGATAGGTGTTCTTCACAGTTTGGCATCACCACCCAAATTTCTTAAGACACCATCACCTTTTGGCACAGCAGTCCTTGGAATGTACAAATTCCAGCATTTCAGCATGTCCTGAGTTGTGTCTACAGAGATGTATTCTGGTTGCCGATGGAAATTCAGGATGCACGGCTCAAGATGCGCATGCGTGCAAACTGGAAGAGGGCATTGGTGAAATCTTCTCTGATGATTATAACTTGAAAACAGGGTGAAATTTATCATCAAATGAAGCACAGGCATTAAGAAAAACTTCTTTCACTCATCACTGGCCAAAAAAACATTACTAAGATTTAGCAAAAGTATTAGCTCAATAATAAAAGGCAATTATAACCAACAAATGTGCTTCTGAAGAAGCCAACTGACACTTGCTGTTGAGGGATTCCTCATTACCATTTAACACAAGATCTTCTTGCAAAGTTTTTCTCGTTTCTAAGACAAGAATGAAGTTCAAGAGATTTATTACGAAGACACAGCCAATATATCCTTTCATTTATTTTCCATTCAAGCAAGCTCGCAGGGTTTCAGCCCCATTGAGAGCTGGCAGCAGATCTTTGTTCTTGGTTACTACCACTACAAGGCAGTGGAATTCAAGTGAATTGAAGCACTGTTTCGAAATAAACAACTCTGCCTCATGTCCAAATATTGCATGACATCGTAGCATGAGAGGCTAAAGTCTAGTAGAAAACTAATCAGTTATTCTAACCACTATTTCCTACAACTGCTAACTGTAGCACGGTAACAAAAGCATGGGGTTTTGCACAATCCTAATATATTGCAATCTCTTGGCTGTGAAAGAAGAGTGTGGCTCAAGCTGAAGCAATCTACTTCACACCAGTCTAATCCTGGTGTAACTAGGGGATCGCTGCCAAATATAAAGCATATGCTCTGTCCAAAATCTCAATGCAAATCTCTGTGTATGTATATATGTGTTGAATTATTAAATTCAGAAACCCATAGCAACATCTTTGATAATATATACTGCTGCTATTATTATACACAAGAAGCTCTAAAGCCACTTTTAATCAAAAAAGATCCTTTTAAATCTATACCTGGTTTTTGTGACATTACTGTTAATGCAGCTGATGAAATATTAAGCATGCAATTACTGTACATGCTCTATAAATGGCTTTCCTGACATTCAGGCTGTATAGAAGGCTGTGTCAAAATGAGAAGGAAGATATTTTTCTCCCAGGTATCCTTTTCCCAGAGCGAGATTCAAGATTAGGTTGAAAGCATTTCACTCAGAAGAGACAAGAACCCCAACCAAATGCTTGCATTCATTATAAAAAAACCCCAGACTGGAGGAGAGAAACCAGCAGAGCTCCCAGTTGCTGTCCTGAAAGAAGGTGGGGCAGCGGTGTTCAGGCTCCACACCTGGGGCTCCCGTCTGGTACACGTTGAGTCGCTCATAAAAGGAAGGGAGAGAGAGGCGGTCTTCTTAACAAAGCTTGTTACGGCCTTGCAAGCACAAGGTACATCCGAAGAGCATGGGATAAAGGTCACTTTGTGCTCATTTTTCTAGGAAAACAGAGCATTTGGAAGTGAGAGATGGCTGCAGTCTAATCCCCGACACAGTCCATGCTCTATACGCTGTAACAAGGGAGGTTCATTTTGCAGGCATCCTATTGCCACCCCACTTTTGGAACTGCAGCCGTAACCAGTATTGACTGATAATAGGGTCTAATGGTCCGATATGGATGTGCTAGTGTAAATGTATCTACACAGGCAGGTGCCAAAAACGCACCAACGTGAACATTTGGAGAGCTATAGTATCTGTCCATCAAGTACACAAGGCTCCTAGTAAAACCCAATATAACCAAAATATAATTCTTCCCTGCAGTCAGCATACTGCACCCTCTCACTGCATGTGCACGCACACACAGTCACTCTAGCATATGCACTGATATGACTAACAATTATTGGCACAAATATGTAGAAGCCCTACAAAAACAGTTTCACTGCAGGACATTTATAACCCTTTGCGATTAGCCCATTAGAAACCCATCACATCATTGCTGATTGCTGTGGTTATGGGCAATCTGCTCATTATTGAAACAACATGCACAAGAAGAAAAAAAAAAAAAGTACGTTCTTTTACTGTCATAGGGACAAATATTGCTGCTTCTTTACATACAGCATCCTTCCTCTTGGGCACTACCGATGGCTGCTGCGAACTGAGGGAGAAGTCTCCTATTCTGGGGCACTGCTGTCTGATCTCCCCATGATTCTTCCCCTATGAAATGAAAGAAATTGGCTGCCAGACTGGGGAATCCTTTCATTTCACCACTCACCCTTACTAGTTTCAGAGCTGTGCCAGAAACCCTCATTCTCCCTGGACCTGAAGCTCCTTCCTACATTCCTGGCTCCTGTAGCACAATTTTCTTTCAAAAAGAGCATCATCAGTCCCCTTCTATTATACAGAAGCCTCTTCAGGAAAAGGCATAGCTGGAAGGATCCAACAGCTGGTATTTATCCAGGAGACTGCTAATTATATGCAACATGGGTCTCAAAAAAAAAAAAAATGATTAGTGCAGTAGAGACAGCTCCTGCTTTATAAAGATGTGATATAGAGGAGGTCAGGCTAAATGCAACAATCCCTTCTGGACTTAAATAGTATGAATCTATGAAAAGATCATTTATTTTATTCAGTGTCTCATAACTAAATGATTATGCTTACCCTTCCTCCTAGCACATCACTATCGGTGACAGATTCACAAAATAATACTGCTCCAGACAGAATGAAAGATAATATGCTCCAAAAAAAGAAAAAAAAATAAAATCTACAGTATTTAGATATTACTACCAGGAGGCACAAAGATATTATTCATTTTGGTCTTGTATCGACAGCAACATCTGCATCAAAACAGATGCATTTTCAAAATAGCAATAAAAAATTATCCAGCAGAAATATGTCAGATGCTGTATCAGGTGTATTGCATTATTTCCATGCAGCTGGAGTTCTACATTCAATATTGTAGTTCTCTGGATCAAGAAAAAAGTTCTTTCCCTTTGTTCCCTTATGAGCTTGGAGCTGGGATACCGGATGATAATCTAAATATTTAAACTATTATTCAAGTCTTTAATCAATTCTACTAAACAGTCTTTCTGGACATATTCCAATATAAAATAAAATGCTTTGTGCTGTAGTGGAAGAATTACTGCTATTAAAGGATTTAATCCTAAATATACCACAGCACATTTCTTTATACATCGGGCAGAGTCTGAAGGGCTGCTATTTTTATCAGGTTTGTATTTTACAGATAAGCATTAACTGCAGATTACAGGCTTGGTTCACGCCAGGTTTCCCCACTGCACAAAGGTAGAGCTTTGCAGAACCGGCAGCGCTAGCCAGTTCTTAGCTAAAAGTACTGCAGGTTTAAATATCATTACCATATTTTCATACTCTCTCTGATTAGCCTTTTCACGGTAGCAACTTTCCCTGTTGCTAGCACAGATCCACTGGCAACCCCAGGAGAGGTCTACAACAGCTGGAAAGCCAAAAGGCAATCCCAGGCGACGGGCGTGCCTATGTTGGGCTTGGTGACGCCCAGCTTGTGCGAGCCACCCGCGGAACCCCCGCCCCGCGGGACACGGCAGAGCCCTGGGCAGGAGAACACCAGGGCTCCGGCTACTCGGACGCCGCTGGAGATGTGCCCGAAGGCAGCAGTGACACCCGTGTCGGCAGAAGCACGTATCGCGTTAGGCTACAGGAAAACAAGGCCTCCGTCAAAGTAGCTGCCGTAAAAGAGAGTTTGAACTACTTTTGGCAGCGTCCTGGAGGGAAGTATAGCAGCAAATGCACCGTGTGAAAATAAAAGCTGAGAGAAGAGGGAGGATTTAACTTCAGAGAGGTGTTCAGGGCAGAAAGCAGGGTTATTCACGGCCCTTGTTCGTCTTGCTGGCTGCCCACGATAATCAGAGAAGGGAGGTAATATGGGAAGCTAGGAATGATGAATGCGGTGATTTGAAAATATTTGCAAGCATCTCCTTCAGTCTCACTAGGAAATAATTGTTGTGGCAGTTTGGAGCTATTTGGGAACAAAATACATTTAAGTGAAAGTGAAAGGGAGGAAAAATGATATTCGCAAAGCTATCCAAGGATTCGGGTAAGAGCTATTGGCCTGTGTAGAGAACAGATACTAGAGAGCAATAAAGAAATGATTGGAAGAGAAAGCACTGGGTGGGGGGTGAGAAATAATCAAAAACCTCCTAAAGGAGTTGGAGACAGGAGTCTGGTTTTATGAAGGAAGCACTGAAGGAGAAAAGAGCAAGCCCAGAGGAAGCCACTGTCAAATATTTAAGAGCAGAGAATGATGGATTGAAGAAGATTCCTGACGGTTGCAAAAGGAAAAAAGTTGTCAGATGTTACTTCAGAAAAGGGATATACAGCTGAAAGTAGGTGAACCTGCACCGCAGAGGAGGGGATGGGATTAGTTCTGAACCTTTCTGCAATCTGCCTTTTTAAGGTAGCAGTGAGATACTTGACTGTAAACAACATGGCTCACAAGCAAGACACTAACAGGCTTGTGTTTACAGTGATGTTCTTCAGGACATCTCCCTTTGATGCAGGCTGGTTACCCCCTTTTCGAAGCAGCAGGAATGCTTGCCTATAGAGACAGCTGAAGACATTTTTATTGCTCTCTCACCCAGGTCTGCTCCAGTGAGCTCTAGCTAAGGTACAGCAGAAGCAATGACAGCGCTCCCCCCAGAACATGGCTTGCACTGGGGATACTGGAGCCAGGACAGATTTGCTGAATTGGCCTCTGAAGGAAAGGCTTTGGTTAGGCACCTGGCAGAATGCACTGCTGACGAACTAAAAAGGAATTACTCTAAACTGCATCTTCAAAGAGAAAGGACAAAACTGTCCACCAACTGAAACTAAAAAGCAGGTGAGTCACTGGAGGAGATGAGTGTTTGCTTTAATTCACCATCCTTCATATCCCAGAGGTAATTTCTCTCCAGATGAGAACAGGCCTGTGCTGAAGCATCAGCTCTTATCTCTGAAATAGTGGTTTCAAATCCTGGCTTTGCTGCATGGTTTTCCCGGAGCAGTGAACATAATGCATCTCACCCCGTGCTTCATTTTCCACATGCAAAAAAAACCCCACTTGTACATCTGCATCTACATTTCAGGGCTCTGGGAGAAGACTGGACACCGTAGGGGGGTTGGGCTCAAGAATCTGCTGTCCAAATTGACAGAAAGCCAAGTGAAGGATGGATATAAAAAGCAGTAGCCCTATTTGGGTCAGTAAGAGTTGGTGCTACAGGAATGACTTATTTTCCATCTCAATGGCAACACCATAAAAACCTTTCTGACCAAGCCAAAACTTTTGGAGTATCCGACAAAGTGAGTTGGAAGAGCAGCTCCAACCACTAAAACAGTTTCACCCCTCCTCATCCATCCCTTCCCAAACAGGTTTTGAGGAGGAGTATATGAGTATATTTCCACAACAGGGAGAGCCTGTGCCTGCTGCTCATAAATTCAGGTCCCATATTACAAATGGTCTGACATCAACAGGATGAATTCAGTAAAGACACAAAGAGAAATCGAACACAAAAACATGAGTCATGGATAACTGGTTCGGCAGAATTACTGCAGAAATGGAGGTTATTACAGACCAACTGAATCTGAATTGCTACCATCACGCTGTACACACAAGGTTGATCTTGCTCTAGGATGCACTAGCAGAGGTGTTACATGCAGGACATGGGAGATGAACATTCTGCTCTACACACCATTGAGAGATCTCAGCCAGAATATTGCAAACAGATTTGTGCATCACACTAAGAAAAATGTGGAGACTTTGGAGGTTGTTCAGAGAAGATCAACAAGAACCATAAGAGGTATGGACAAGCATGATTTATAGGAAAAGTTTGAAACAACTGGGTTAATTTTCACATAGAACCAGAGTCAGGCATTGCCTGACTATAATGCAAGCAGGGTATAAGTCTCTAAATAGATAAAAGCAGAAAATAATTGATAAAAAGACTAGATAAACATCTTCCCAGGCTAGACAGACCTGTTTCTGCCATGGAGCAGGGGATGGACTAGCTCTTGACATCTTAAGTGCACTCCAAGCTTAAATATAGCAACATATATCACAGGATGTACTAGTGAAATAAAGTGTCTTATTTGTTAATGCTGTGAAATAACATAAAGTAAATTTCAAAGCTACTAATACACTGTAAAAAACCCCCTACCAAGACAGTATCTCTGTACATGTTGGGCATACATATTAGGACATACAGGTACATTGCTTGATAAAACATCAAAATCAATTATACTCCAAAATACTGTTTGTCTCAGCAATTGCATTTCTTGTAAACACATTTAAGGATTGATTCAATAATCAATCCTCAATTCATCCAATGAAACTGTAGCCAGGAATATGCATGTTGACCACAAGGAAAGTTACTTAACGCCATTCAGCTAATAACTGCTTTCTAGCTTGAAGCTTGATATCTTTATAAAATTTTAGCTAGCAAAACAGCAGATGATATTCCTACTTTCCATGCAAATGCATAATCCTTTTCTGAAGGCTACTAAGCTCTTTGCCACCAAAATCAGTGGAACTCCAGCTGTTTACATCGGATCTGCAAAAGGCTTTGAAGATGAAAAGAACTGTGCAAGTGCTAAGTGTAGCTACTTTGGCAAGGAATTTAGACCAGAAATACAGGCTGTTACACACAGATCCTATTGTTTCCTGTCAAAAGTCATCTTTATCAGCATAAAGACAGAAGCCAGTAAAACCCAGGCAGTCTGATAAAAAAAGAGGGATGGGGAATCATTTAATATCCTGTAGTCATTTTCCTAGGATACTTTCAGAGCCACTCATAGCAGAAGGGTACAGCAAAACTTTACTTTGTGTCCATTACTAATCCTTTCTTTTATCAACTCTTGATATTTTTTTTTAATAATTATTTTTATTTGTTCTGACATGGGTTTTGATCAGTCACTAGGTCAGGCTACTATTTGGGGGACTCCCCAGCAACATCAATTTATACAGATGAACAGGGAAGGGGTATGGATGTTGAGGTGAAGAGGCTGTTTGTAAAGAACGGCTCAAGGTGAGCAAGCAAAAATACGGGGTGGAAAGAGTGTTCTGAGGAACCCAGAGCACAGCAGGTGAAAGAGCCCTAGAGAAGCTTCCTGGCACACATAAGAGAGAGCAGATGCACAGG
>JAVJGG010000094.1:36210472-36261066 GCA_035590195.1 Aviceda cuculoides
ATGCACAGGGGTTTTTTGTCTGGTTTGGTTGGGGGTGTGTTATTTGGGGGGGGGCAAAGAAGTCAAAGTCTCAAGGTCTTGAAAAAAGTCCAGAAGAGGAAAAGGTAGCAAAAATTGGCATTAGAAACACATGCTACAAGCAGGCAGGGAATCCATCGCTAAGGTGCTGTACAAACAAATTGCTCAAGAAATGTAAATAAAAGCAGAGTAAACAACGAAAAGAAAGAAAGGCATTGGGGAAAAGGTTAAAGAAATACCTCCAGATAAACAGGCTGGGTTTAGGGCAGTACTCAGGAAAAACATACCAACACACTATTTTAAGACAGATCTCAGAAAAATCTGCAGGATCCAACTGAACTTGCTGTAATAATTTCATAGAATTTGAGCAGGCTCTGACAGCATCGCACAGAAAGCAAATGATGGTGAATTCTGCAAACTTGTGATATCCCAAGAGATTGATCAAGCTGACAGAAAACATTTACAGCAAGTCATCATGTGTGGCAACAGTGGACAAGATGATGATGGATTGGTTAAGGATTACTACAGAAGTCAGACAAGGGTGCATGCTACGTCCAGATTTATTTCTACTGGTAGCTGAAGCTATAAGGCTTTAGCCTAACAACAGCTTTAGCTTGGAAAGAAGAAACAGAAAAAACTGAGCCATATGAAAAGGCTCAGTAATTGATCGATTGTTGATCGGTAAGTAAAACTCACCTCATGCCATGGATCACAGGGACTTTATAGAGAATAACTGAAAAAGTGGATGAGAAGACCATAAAACTCAATCTAGGAATTACTAGAAGACAACAAAAAGTATGGCTGTAGGTTCAGGTATACCAAAACCCTGCAGGCTCTGAGGACTCTAAGTGGAGAATGGGAATCGTGAAGATGCTGGAAAGAGAAGGATCATACCTGTTGCTACTGACTGCAAATGAACCAAAAATATTACAAGATCTATGACGTTAAAGCTATTTTTTACAAAACTTGTAACGGAAGCAACTCAGCAGGCTGGAATATGAGGGAAGCAAGTGAAGAAAAGTCATTGGCTGCAGAAATTACTTAAGGTAAATGGTAATGAATTACCTGAAATAACAAAGTCTAATGACACAGAGTGGTAGGATGTCTTATTTCATGTCCATTGTTGCTGTTGTGTTAATGGACACACTTCACATCCAAGTTTGTGGAGCTCAGAGTTAAACGAACTAGCCAAGCAACATCTAGCTTAAGCTTTCCAGTGTATAAAATGAAATGCAGTGTCACAGAAACATGGACTTGAGCCAAAGCCCCTGGGGCCAGAAATGCTCAGCACACTCCTGCAGGTCTCTGCAAACCCCAGACCCATAGAGGAGCACAGATAATCTGCTATTCTGAGAGAATTGACCACATTAGTCATCCATGGATTCAGATTATTGCCCAGAAAAACAGCCACTGTGCACTTACACAGTCTTTTCATCATTTCCTGTCTTGTAATTGATCATCTTATGTAGTGGGTCAGGAGAATTTCAGTGAACTCCTCTGACAGCAGAAGGCCGAGGTAGTCAGTATAGACCTCTGCGGCTGCTAGAAGCATGGATCTAATTTTTCTAAGACCAACTTCCTCTTCTCCATGTGTCTTTGCAGTCTTCTCAGAGAGCATTCGGAAGGGTCAGGAGCCCTGCTTCCGAGGGAAGCAATCGGCAGACAAGGCCAGCGTGGTTTCCTCATGCCCTCCACCCCATCACGTATTTGCAGGCTGCACAGCGTGGTGGGCTATGAGGGACCTAATGTCATCCTGCTTTGTCTTTCTCTTAGGTCCCCATCTCAAAAGGGCTGCCCTGGATCCACACGTCCTAACAGCTCTTGCTAAAACCAAACAAAACATGGGGGAGAGGGGAGAAAAGTAAACTTCAAAGCAAAGGCTCGCTGCTATGGTGAATTTCCAAACACTATGTGAGTCACTTAGAGGAAGTTTCTACATGCTTATGTCTTCCAGCTCAAATACTGTAATTAAATTACCTTAACTACTGACTGGAAAAAGCTTTATTATTGCAATAGCTAGGTCTGAAGATGAATCACGTTGCCATTATACACTGCAGGTGGTTTATCACAGAAGTCACCTGATTACCTTTTAGGACAGGTGGCATTTACTAAGAGAAAAACATGCTTTTTAATGTCTGTCTAAGCAAAAGATGCAATCCCAACTGTTGTCCATTCTCAAAAAAATACACTGAGAAGGCAACATTTAAAGGGGAGAGACAGACTGCAAAGCTATTCTGACACTAGTGATTAATTCCTAAGAATTTAAGTCTGGTTTGCTTTACAAAAAGAGACAAAAAACCCAGCAGCCCATTACCAATATCTCTTGTTGCTGAATTAGTGTTGTTCACAGTAAGATTTTCCTTGAGCAGAGCTGAAGAACAGGCCATGTATGATCAAAGATGTGGCCATACCACTGTAACAGAATATGCCATAAAACAGACAGAAAATAAAGGCATGATGCAAAACTGTCCATTCTGTTTTAACAAACATTTCTGGGGGAGGTTTTGAAGCAGGCTCTGCTTCCACGCCATCAGCAAAAGCAACCTAATTTTCTAAATGGCTCAGCAACCAGTGTTGAGATCTTTTGTTATTCTGGCCAAATTAACCCCAAAGGCGTTGCTGGGTATTGAGCACTTTCAAAAGTGTGGTTAAGGGATCAGAATGCTTCTCTCGCATGCCTTTAGCAGAGAAAGGCTACTACACCCAGTTTTACAAAGGGCCAGATGGGGCAGTCCCTACAGAGAGTAGGAGTGCTGCCGGTAGCAGCACTGAACGTGGGACTACTCAACTGAGCCCTCAATCAGTATGAATGAGGCCTAATGCTGTGGTAGGTCAAATATGGGTTTTTTTTCCTCCTGCTTCACCAAAGAAGCCACAGGAGAAATGACAGCCCTTGGCGTTCTGATCTCTTACCCATGTTTTATCTCATGTAATCGTACTTATGCCTCTTCTTTCTTTTTCTGTGGAGAACTGATATTATTAAACAAGAACAAGTCATGTACAAAACTGTTCCTTAAAAAGGCAAAAATTAGCCACCCTTGGAAACACAATAAGAGAGGAATGTGAGTAACACAGCATTTCCTGTGGCTTGTATACTTATCTCATACCATAATGATCAAGTGGCTTACTTGTCTCTACCCGTTACAAAAGGGATTCTTTGCATTTTCACGTGGTTCTGCTGTACAACCAACCACACAGTTTTACTACTTTGTCTTAGCTATTTTGGTGCTTAGATACTCAAATCCTTTCCCCCTTCCCCCCAGTAAGTAAATTTTCCAGGCTAAAGTTCAAAGTAAATTCCAATGTGATTATATAAACACATGCATACTGTAGATTGACATCATACAATGCTATTCTTTGTTGCTGGATTTTTTTTCTTCTTTTAGTTTGCAACAAGTTCTGCATGCCTGGCTTGCTTCCCTAAAATAGTAGCTTATTACACCCCACTGAATAAGATAGCACTGTATTTATTCCTCTGACCGTTTGGATTTCACAGGAAAAAAGTTCAGGATTTAATTCATTAAAATAGAATTACAAAGGAAAAATAAGAGTAACAGACCTTATGAATCTCCCTGTTTATTAATGCATGTGATTAGTGGAGTGGAGAGAAAGCAGGTTTATATGTTTCAGTCCATCACGACTGTGAAATTGAACTGTAAATGGTACCTAGTGCAGTCAAGTGAAACAGACACCATGCTGGGAGTTAATGGAAATGTGGAGAGCTTTTCTTTTTAACAAAGTACTCGAGCAATTATCCCAGCACACCCACAGTGAAATGAGATAAAGTTAGTCTGTGCATTACAAAGGCTGTTAACTGCAAAATAAATTTACTGACAGCCATTGGGAACCTTTCGTTCATTGTTCCTTTTTCTGCACCTATTAGCTAAAAATGACAAACGGCATCAGCGGGAATAAACAGCCAGCGCTTTGTGGGGTGGGACATTTGTTATGGACATACACTAGCAGACAGCCATTTGCTCAAGGTTATAGGTACTACTTAACCCAGAACACAAATAGTTCAAAGAAGCAATATGCTTCATTGTCATACTCACCTGGAAGAGAGGTGGGGTTTGGGGAGCGATCTGAAGCGGCCTTGTTCTGCCACTCCGGTAACGCACGCACTAAGTGCTTCTGACAGCCCGCTTTGCTGTCAGGGCTTTGTGTTGACGTTAACCTTTTACAGTAACAGTAAAAATACACCGGAGCTTCCTCCCAGACTCAGCTTTCCCATCACTTCCCTGGCTGGCTGTAGCACCAAAGAGTGAAGGTCATGTTTGAGGCGTTAGCTGCTTCGGTGTAGAATTGAACTCCGGGGACAAACAGGATGAACGGCAAGTCCCACTTGCCCTCTAAAACCTACCCTCGTCCGCATGCTTAACAAAGATCTCCTTCCTCCAGCTCCACCTGCTCCCCCAGCAGCAACGCAACCAAACCAGCGTGTTCATCGGTAAATATCGATCTCCTGGGGCAGAACTCACCCCCGTGTGCACGGTCAGGCAGAAAGCCCTGCCCAGCTGTGTGCAGTCTCCCCCCCCATCCAAAGGGGAGCTTTGGTGGATGAACTGTGCAGGTGAAAACACAACCACTCCTTCAGTCGGGAACCTGAAAGGAGCTTTACTTTCTAAGCAGAAAAAGAGTCTCGAGCAGACACTGAGAGAGAAAGGCTGCCCATATAGAAAGTATTCATCAATGGTCACAATGGTTTTCTATAGATTCTCAATTTTAGGGAATATCCTTCCCTTTCAGAAATTCATTAGAAAGCACCACTGGTGTGTTATGGGTTACATACCACAGGAGACCAACCTCAGCATTTTATGAGAAACCCACTAGAGAAGCCAATATAGCAATGATGTTAAAATATTTTGAAAAAGCAAGCAATTTAAGTACCAATTGCAACTTCTGTTTTACAAAGTCCTTTATTGCTAGTGAGGACTGTGCTTAGGCCTCTTTGACATATCTTGTTGTGACACCTAAAGGAGCAGCATACTATCTGGTTTTTATTGTGCTATTTTGAAAGCAGCTCAAATGGAAGCCAGCATCAAATACAGTAGGTTGACCCAAAGTCAAGCCACGTTTTATGTAATACCAACAACATCTCTTACTCCTATAGCAGTATAATCTAGTTCCTATTTGCATTTCCAGTGCAGATGAAAGAGAGGGCTATTTACTCACGACTCTTCCACTGCTATTCCTGGTCTCTGCGCTGGAGCGTCACTCTGTTTAGCAGGTGCATTGACATCCCTAATTCTCTCTTCTGGAGTTCATTGCCATGGTTTGTTGCCATCAGCCTCTGTTACTCAACCTCTGAAAGCACCCCTCCCTTCTTCTCAGGGAGGTATGATTTGAAGATCTGTATCTTTTGGCCTCACAGCTATTATTTATGGCTGTCAGTCAGACAACAGAAACTGAAATCAAAATAACCAATGCTATCTCCATAGTAGACCTGTTACTGTCACTTTTTCCCAACTTTTATTCAACATAATAAAAATTTATTTTATTTCCCCCACTTATGTATCTTATATAAGCATCCTATGCAGCCCTAGCACAGCTGCATCACAAACCAACATACTCTCCATCCCCTCCATAACCTTAATCCTAATCCCAGCAAATAAGAGCCTGTTAACTCTAGGAGCTGCGCTGACTTCAGTCCTCCTGAGCCATACACAGGCAAAGCTGTCCTCACATAGATCCTCACTGCAAAGAAGGGACACTGTATTTTGCAACGACAGTTAGACATGAAGCCAACCTGGACCCTGGGGAAGTCACTATTTCATCCTGCCCAGAGCTGCTAATGCATATGTACTGGCTCCTCTCTCTGCCTTGCGGCATTTCCATTTCTTTGCATGTCTGTCAGATTCTTTCCACGTCGCTTTTCCTTTGCTGTGCAGTGTAGCAAGATGCCAGCTTTCTATTTTTTGCACCGCGTGCACTCTGGATCTAACATTATGCTTAAGATGCTATCAAGTAGCCAAATGTGACACGTTTTCAAGGTTGGCCTCAAGGTGGCTATCTCGGGGAGTAAGCCTTTCAATCACAATCAAATACCAATCAAACAAAAATAGATGAGGGCTGACAGCAGGCTGGCATTATTATCCTGTCTATTTCCAGCTGTTTTAGTTCAGGATGTTTTTATCAAGTGAGTCTCAAGCTCACCTCACTAGTATGCAAGGAAGGTGGGAGGAGAAGTGATTGTACAAAAATGGAATAGTTTGTGATTTATAGCTGAAAGAAAACTAAGACAATGGTTTCCCTGATTTATGAGATGTAATTGTGCTTCTAGCATTATCATAAGACAAAGCAAATCCTAAAGATAAAATCAATCTGGGGGAGGAGTGCGGACTCACAGCTGCAAAGGCATCATTTCAAGATGCAGCTTTTCTCCCTCCCCTTGTATAAACATCACATCAAAATTATTGTAGAACCTCAGCTACCCAAATGGCACTTGTTGGGTCCTCACACACAGCACAAAGCTCACTATTGACTTCAAAAGGAACAGAAAGATACTGAGAATTTTTACCTTCAGTTTGCAGAGCCGATATAGATCACGGAGATTTGTAGACTTTGATCTTCCCTTATTTAATTAAAGTCAGATGGAGCCCAGTTGAAACGTGAAGTTTCAGCTTCAGCAGGGGACTCTATGGCCCAGCAGAATTTTCGCCAGTCTTTCATCTCCTTCGATCAAAGCTTCCTATCCTGACCCAGCTGATGTCAAATTATTCTGATCTGATCCTGGTGAAGAACCGTCTTTTTATTTGTGATGGGGACTTCCTATGAACTTCACAAAGGCATCTCACATGGAGCAGCTCCACTGTTGTTTACCACGCAAGCTTCAAAATACTTTTAAAAGAAAACAGACTTTGACTACTCTACAATCCAGTAAGGACCACAGCCAGAGACCTTTAAATACAGGGAGAAGAGCATATATCTTGGATCAAGGTCTGCTATAGGTTCCAATCTTTCACTGAATTGCTGCTAATTTTTGCACCTGTAAGGAATCAAAAGAGTGATTTTGAGTGTAGCTGGCCTACAGATAAATGAGAGGATAAATGAGAAGTTTTAGCTTCTTATTAAATAATTGGGCTCAGCTTTTATAAATTCATCATTTCACCTGAATATATTATAGATGATTCTAACACTGCCTGTTCTCCAAAATGTCATCTCTACATGCTGTCTTCCGTCCTGCTTGTTTGTCTCACTTTCAGCAGAGAGAAATGTTGGTGTCACAGGGACAGAACTGTTCCAGCCCACAAAGCATAACACATGATTACAAAGCAATATTTACATCTTTGAAAAGAAACACCACCAACCCACAGGTCCCATGCAAAGCCCCGAGTCCACAAAGAGCTCTGCAGAAATTGGCCCCTTTGCTCTGGCTGCTTGTGCAAAGTCCCATTAATTCAGGGGGACTTTCTCATGCAAAGTTCCTTCTAGGCACACAAGTCTACGTCTCACGCACAGTTCCCTCATTCTTTAGTGGAGGAGCACCACCCTATTACCATGGCTACCAAAACCCACCAAATGTCATGGCTGTGGCTACCCATGGCTGAAGGACTACTCTTACGATCTAGACTGATTTAACTTGATCTCAGCAGGCTTGTAACAGCCTAAAAGGGCCATGGAGACATGAGGTGGGAAAGACACTCGCTTTACAGTATTGACAAGCCAAACAACATTCAGGTGCCTGAGGACATCAGTTGCTTCAGTTAATTACCAGGGAAGTTAGGAGCACCTTACCACTGCCCACATACAAAGTCAAGGCTCCAGCTGAAGGTATCAAAATTACCTGTCTGAAGTTAAGGGGTCTGAAGATCACTTGTTTCTAGTAAGGGTCTGTGTTAATGCTGCTCTAACTAGTGGGATTTGGACCTAAGTTTGCTCATGATCTGACAACTGGTCCTTTCTTCCAGGGGCAGGATCTCAGAGTTTCCCCAAAGTAGATGTACCAGTGGGAGTTAAATGTCACCATCTACCTTTGGCTGATTAAACTCTGTTTTTCTACAGCTGATACAATTGTAAGAGTGCACCGTGCTGATCAGGCACACATTTTGCACAAAATGTCACGCATGTTTATTATTAGATTAAGGTGCAGTAGGTTTAATTTTAGATCTTTTGATTCAAGTGGTGCAATGAAGATTAAATGTTAGGCATTATTAAAGATGCAGATGTGGTTATATTGAATTATAAACCTCATTAAGTGTAATGTCCTAGACAGGCTTGTGAGATAAGCTACAAAGGACTTCCTTACTTCATTCTAAAGTTATTAAAATATTAGAAGGTAAACCTAATCATAAAAATATTATGATAGAATGAAACTGATACTTTAAAAACCTTATTACAAAAGACTATATTTCTTTCATGTATAATTACTTCCCTCTCAGTTTAGATTGCTGGATTGATATTAAAATGCAAGTATTTGCACATAAAAAGCAAATACAATGGAGCCAAATTTTGTCACTGCTTTCAGTGCCTGAGCCTTGAAAGGTCCTTCTCCCCATTGTCAAGCTTTTAGTTCTCATCAACATTAAAGTTATCCACTCGTGATTATATGTGGTAGCAAGGCCATCCCCACTTGCGTGGATGAGTGGTTGAGACACAGCTATCACAGGAAATACATGACAAGATTTTGGAATGTCTGACATGGCTGAATTTAGAGAAGAGACCAACAACATGGAACTGGGCAGAGATTCATGAAAAAATAAAGGCACAGAAAGAGGATTCTCAGATCTTCTCATCAACTCCTTTAACATCAGTCAATTGCTATAACCCTCTCTTTTGCAGTAGAAGAGCAGAGGGTACAAAGTGAAACTTGAAAGGGCAAAAGGAGAAAAGTTGAGAATTGATGAAACATATGTTTTTATGAAGCATATAATTAACTTGGGGGATTCATTACTATGAGATATGGAGGTTCCCTATCATCCCACTTCAAAAGATTCCCTATCGGCATGGATAGTGGAATTTCACCATGTCATTGGTGAGGACAAATGATCTATAAGAAATAAAAGCATTGCTGGCCCAGAGCATCAACCAACTGGTGACGAAGAGGGACAAAGCTCTCCTATGGGAATTCCGTAATTGCATTGCCTAGTGCTTCCCTCACAAGGGTTTTGCTCTGGCTCTTACTATCAAGACCAAGAAGTTGCTCTGACCCAGCAGGGCAATTGCAGCTCTTTCACCCCATGGGCAGGTACAAACCATCTCACACCGCATCGGGACTTTCATAGATTTTGTCAAAACCCTCTGGAAAGCCATAGCCAAATTCTGGAGAAGTTCTCACTGCTTCTGCTAAGCATTACCCCATTGCAAGGCAAGGCTGAGCTATGCTAAAGCCATCACCCGATTCTTAGGTTTTGCAGATGGGCAGCTTCTCCCTCCCGACTTAAAGAACATAAACTGTTTGTCCTAGCCTGGACCGCCTCTAAAAAAAGCCCATAAAATCCTTCAGTTCAAGATCCATGTTTTCTAAACAGGGCTTTCTTCTATTTCCCCATTAAATATGGCAACTCTTTGACTGCACTAGATAAAGGCCATTCTAACACACTGCAAATGTAGAGATAGCAATACTACTTCTCATTTGCTAAATGACTGCATTTGTAATGTAAGAATTTAAGAGCATTTTCTATAGGTGCATTATGTCAACTGAATGAATTCAGTGACCACAATGGATTTGATCCATGATAAGATATTTGAATTTGCTCGTTTGCAAGACTTGCTAGATCAGATAACCTGATCTGTCTCTCAGCATACAGAGCAGGTCTCTTTTCAGATAAAGCTGGGGAAAAAAGTACCAATTGATTCGATTGCATTATATTTTACACTAGATGTTCCTTTTGGGATTCTTGTAAAAGCTGGCATTGATTTATAGCTATTCGTCATTGACTCAAGGCACTTGATGTCAAAAATGGCAAGATAAAAAAGCTTGTTTTACAAATAAAGCTTTAAGAGCAGAGCTACAGCAATGATTTTTGTAAAGTAGGTAATCACATTCTAGTGTGTTAGAATTTGAATACTGCAGCTGTTACGAGAATTTGAAAATAAGACATGAAGATACCTCACTCCCACTAGGGAAGGAATTGAGGAACTGGGAAAGAAAGATTTGTAGCAGAATATCCAAATCTTTTATTATATTTTTTCCAGTAGAGAGTTACAAATTCTCCTGCTTCTTTTCAGCTGTTTTTCTGTGTGACAGGCTGAACATTTTTAGGAACAAGGAGTTTCTCCTATACTTAAAACGAAATTGTATTTAGCACGGATTTTTGTATCAAGAATAAAACAACAGGATTTAAAGGGAAATATTAGATTACTTGTAAGGGTTTCTGAGAAACATCATGGTTTGATATTTTTATCTTCATTTCCTTGCCTTTTGCAATTTTAATTTGAGAAAATGCACACACTGTGAAATGTTCAGTTAAATATTTCATTGTTAGTGCATACTGCAGAAAGAAAAAAAGCAATATTAATACTCTAAAGATCAGTTCTGTATTTGTTTTGGTGGGTAATTTGTTAGTGTAAACTGAAAAAAAAATAATCAAGATTCCTACTGAGGGCAGACACTCTAAAAGAAGGCAAAAAGTAATAATGAATTCAGATGCTGCAGACAGAACTACTAAATAAAATACACAAATAGGGCTGCTAGAACTGTTGCCTTTTCTTCTGCTCTGTAAACATAGGTCTGCAGAACTTAGATTGCTTCCGTAGCTGGAAGTAATAGCAGCTCCTACATCCTCACTGAGCAAAACCAGTCATGACAACATGATCTCTCACACAGCCTGTACTTCTTAGCACATGGACAATTGTAAGATGACTCACCACACTTTTAATGGCAGCTTTGATCGTTAGATCTTTTTTGAATTACTGAAGAATCTATTTCCGCTTTTTGGTTACAAAACCCATCAGAAAAGGATTTGAGGTTTCAGGTTGGAAAGTTCAGCTTTTCTTTTCAAATCCCAGCCTCGTGCAATGAGCGTCCATAAAGTGCTGCAAACACCGAGACAAAGCATAAGACAGACCGCACCAAACCAACCTCCTTAGCCTTTAGCACCCTGCGTTGGCATCCACCTCTTTATCTTGTCTGCCACTTCCAGGCCAGAATTTGTGTTGCTTTGGTAACATACCAAAACACCGACTGCCTCATTTTCATTGTAGTTGACCTGCTTCTGGCACTAATCACTATTTTCAGATTAATCAGATGTCGTTTATGTTTTACAGTGAGACGTTACATTCGATAGTCAAGGAAGGCACCACTAGATGGCTCAAGGGACTAGTAGGCTCCTTCTGCTCCACAGAGGTCTCTAACCAGGGCGCGTGGTGGTGGCCGCCAAGGAGCGTGGTCCTCCAAACCCAGCCTCCCTTGGCCGTGGAGGAGCTCAGAAGTTCAGGCAGCGAAGGCAGGACCCAGCTTGGCCCTGTTTGGCGCAACTGTCCAGCAGCGAGATCCCTGTGGCACCATGCACTGAAACCCCTCCTCAGACAAAACCAACTCCCCCAGTCATACCCCATGCCTCACGAAGAAAAGGGGCAGATTTTGCCTCAGAAAGGGCCTGCCTGTCCTGTTCTGACAGGAGCCCTATTTCTGTGTGATGCATCAGCAGCCAACAGAGGAAAAGGATGATCCCTCACTGGCACATGTAGTTTGCTCAGAAATGTTCATTCTGGCTTTCTTCCCTCACATAGCCACATGAATCCCAAAGCAACTTGTCAGTGACTTTTAATTCAAGCTGATGATTAACGCAGTTGGTAGTCATAATCACCAAATGTTTTCTTGCTGATGTAAATCCCTTCCCCAATGGAAACCCAGGACCTTGCCACAGCCCAGCTTGCGAGGACAGTTCCTCTGTGCACGCTATTTGCAAAGAATGAATTTAGGCATTAGCTTAATGGACTTTTAAGTCTCTCTGGTCATCGGCCCCAGAGAGGTGCATCCAACTGGCTGCTTCTAATAGTTAATTTGTTCCGCAATTGAAGAGGGAATTTTTCTCTTGAACAAGCTCTTTAGTGGGACCATTTCTCCCCCAACCAACGTCAGATCTTTTTGACTTCCGCGGAGTCACTTTAGATTTACACTGATACAAGGGAGGTAAAACTAAGCTGCTTGTTATACAGCTGAGCTTGTAAGCTCAGGGAAGTTCAAAGAAAGAGCAAGGGAACCATAAAAGGAAATTACAAATAATGTCGATAAAAGCAGCAAAAGAATCACAGTCCTTGTCCAAGTGTGCTACAAAAAGTTTTCACTAAACAATTCCACTATTGTATGGTCTTTTCCTACAACAGCACTTATTTCACCTACTCCTACTCTTTGGCAACACTCAGGTGCGCAGTCTTGCTCAAGTCATTTTCTTACGGAGGCGGGTAGGAACTGTTGCATTTTTAATATTTCCACAAGTTTCACACAGGTAGTAAACACAGACTGATAAGCTACAGAAACCTGGTCAGTGCTGCTGAAATGCAGCAGTACAGTAGCCAATTTACTGGGGATATTTAGAAATGAAAAATGGGTCAGTCCAATTATTAAGAGAAACCTTCTAGCTGCCAAGAGAGCTTTCAGGCAGCCAAGGACTCACTGGTAGGAGTTTCCACAAATTGTGTTTTTGTCAGACTTCTTACAATAGGGCAACGTAATCAGGTGAAATTAAAATGGCCCTGTGTTAGACAGTCAGCAAAAAAAGAGGGCCCAGCCTTCAATTAGTGTCACCACTAACAAGCCATGTGAAAGATAATATAATGGATCTTGGCTGATTTCCTGCCAAGTTTTCCAGACCTCACTCTGCTTTTTTGACTTTACATGCAGTATCATATTTAGCAGGACTAATGAGCCTGCATTCCTCTAATGGGCCCACCCCAGCATGTGAGTTCTTTTTTTTTTTTCATTCTTTTGTTGATGATCTCCCTTCCTCAAGAAATCAATGTTTGAAAAAGACAAAGAATAAGGCCTTTGCAGCATTATTATTCCAAGGTCTCTGCTCTGCCCTCACTTTTAGAGCATGCAAATAATTTTCGCCTAGCAATTTCAGAGGAAATTCACAAAAAACATCGTTCTGCAGGATTGCAAATGTTTCTGCTCCTGCTGCAAGGGCACAGAGCAGCTCAAATTGTTACACTTAATTGGGGAAACTGACTGAAGGAAACAGAGAAACAGAAGAGAAATAAAAGATCAGCAGAATTCATACAAGAAACTTGCGCTCTGCTTTCTAAAGAAAAGGGTATGACCAAAAGCCATCCTTCACCAGCAAGGCATTCTCAGCATCACCTCAGAGAGCTCTGCTGGAGAGATGATGGGTTATAACAAACCTTCCCTGAGACCAGAGATAATGGCAGTCCCGTATCCCGAGACCTGGAGCAAATGCAGCATGTGGGATTGGGGATGCTGAAAGCAATGAGCCTTTCAGCCCTCTGCGTTTGGGGCATTTCCTCTGGTAAGTCTTCCAGGACCATTCTGGTGGTACCAGGAGGTCACCTTTAAGCAGCACAGTTCATCAAAGCAGCCACCATCACTAGTCAATCCGAGTAGCTGAAAGTTCCTCCCCAGGGACACAGAAAAGGCCAAGGAACTCAATGCCTTCTTTGCCTCAGCCATTACTAGTAAGACCAACCTTCAGCAACACCAGGTCCCTGAGACCAGTGGGAGTCTGAAGCAAGGCAGACATACTTTGGTGGAAGAGGCGGATTCAGGTTAGGGAACATTTAAACAAAGTGGACGTACATAAATCCATGACAGCTGATCATGAGGTGCTGAGGGAGCTGGCTGATGTCATTGCAAGGCCACTCTTGATTGTCTTTGTAAGGTCGTGGTGATCAGGACAGGTTCCTGGAGAATATAAGAAAGCAAATGTCACTCTCGTCTTCAAGAAGGACAAGGAGGAGGATCCAGAAAACTACAGGCTGGTTGGCTCCACCTCGATCCCTGGGAAGGTGATGGTTTCCAGCATTTTTTGCTCCATTTCCAAATATCTGAAGGACAAGAAGGTGATCAGGAGTGGTCAGTATGGGTTTACGGGGGGAAATGATGCTAGATCAACTTGATAGTCTTCTACAATGAGATGGCTGGCTTGGCAGATGAGAGGAGAGCAGTGGATGTGGTTTATCTTGATTTTAGGAAGGCTTTTGATACAGTCTGCCATAAAATCCTCATAGACAAGCTGATGAGGTATGGGTTAAGTAAGTGGACAGTGAGATAGACTGAAAACTGGCTAAACTGCCAGGCTCAAAATGTTGTGATCAGTGGCATGAAGTCCAGCTGGAGGCCAATCACTACTGCTGTACTTTAGGGGTCAATAATGGGGCCAATACTGTGTAAAATCTTCATTAATGACCTAAACAATGCAACAGACTGCACTCCCAGCATGTTTGCAGATGATGCAAGATTGGGAGGAGTGGGTGATACACCAGATGGTTGCATCGTGGTTCAGAGGGACCTTGTCAGGTTGAAAAAATGGGCAAACAACAAATGTTGAGATGGGCTTCTCAACAAAAGGAAGTGCAAAGTTCTGCACCTGGGGACGAATAACCCCCATGGGCCACTACAGGCTGGGGACTCACCAGCTGGAAAGCAGCTTTGCAGAAAAAGACCTGGGGTCCTGGTGAACACCAAGTTGAACATGAGCCAGCAGTGTACCCTCATGGCAAAGAAGGCCAATGCCATGTTGGGTTGCATTAGGTCGAGTGTTGCCAGCAGGTCGACAGAGGTGATCCTTCCCCTCTGCTCAGCACTGGTGAGACACATCTGGAGTGCTGTGTCTGGTGCTGGGCTTCCCAGTATGAGAGGGACACAAACATACTGGAGTGAGTCCAGCAGAGAGCCACAAAGAAGATTAAGGAATTGGAGCATCTGTCATATGAGGAGAGGCTGAGACTGTTCAGCCTGGAGAAGTCTCTGGGGGAATCTTATCAATGTGTACAAAGACCTGATGGGGGAATAAAGAAGACAGAGCCAGACTCTTCTCAGTGATGCCCAGTGACACCATATATATCTTTGGAGATATGCAAAACTTGACTGAACACAGTCCTGCACAACCTGCTCGTTGTTCAGGGGGATTTGACTAGATGATCCCCAGACATGCCTTCCAGCCTCAGCCATTCTGTGACTCATCACACCCAATGCAAATCACATGCAGTTCTTGAAAAGGCCAAGCAAACCCCCATACCAGGGCTGCATCACGCATCCAGCAAAGGGCTGTGCTGCCGCAGAGGCTGCAGGACAGCCAGAGCTGGGAGAACTCAACAAAGCTGGCACTGTGGAGGCCAGCGTAGTTGGATTGCTTGGAAATCAGCAAAACATTCAGCCATCCCCATTCTAACACCAGGCAATGGGGGTCCTGAGGTAGTCCTGACACTTCTTCTCAGAGAGCCCAGGGGCATGTCTGAAGTGTCTGCTAGTCCTTGGCAACACGAAGAATTTGGTATAGGATTTGTAGCTTCAAGAAAGTTGGCCACCCACATCCTGCACCTTTGCCTCCTAGCCAGACTAGTAATCAACAGCAAGAGGAGAGAAGCTTCACTTTTGAACATCACAAGAATCAACAAAGATAATGACTGCTACAGTTTTCTTAAGACATTAGTATTAATAAAATTCATTCTGAAAAGGCCAAGACATTAAGTGCTAAGCAGATGATGAACTCCAATTGCAGCAATTACTGTTTGACTGCATAATATGCCCTGTTTTTTGCTAATATTGTCCTTGTCCTCTTCTCCCCCTCCTTTGCCCCTTCTCCCACTGTTAGCTAAGTCTTTTTAGGCAATGGGCAACAGACTGTGGAATGAGACTTCATGTGTGAGGTGTTTTGTTTGCTGATCACAGTTTCTCAAAGTCCATTCTTCCAAGGATTTTTTTTTCCCCTTGTTGATTTTATGGGGATATATATAAGGTCTCTGCCCTCTATCCAGCTGTTTCTTTTCACAAACCCTGTAGGAACACAATTATCTTGAGCACTTTTTATGCCTTTGTGAAGTAAAACCATCCAACAGATTCTGATATGTACACAATCAGTAAGGTCATGCAAGTTTGCTTCATGTAAAAAATAAAACTCAGAAAGGAAAAATGTAGGTAAGAAAGGAAAAAAAAGGAAAAATTCCAGATATACACTCAATCTCCTAGACCACATGGTTTCAACAGATTTCTAATGCTGATTTAAGTGTTGAACCTTGCTGCATGCTGCCTGGATTGTGTGTTCCCATTAAGAGTAGCATGGAAATACGCTGAAGCATGTGAAGTTTCAAGTGCAGAAAGTTTCTTGCCAACTTCACTGAGTTTGAGAAATTACCAGAATGTAGGTTTCATTAAGAGTTGCTTTTTTATGCATAGGACAGAGAGAAATTGCAGCCAGTGTAAAGACTCCATTAGATTGCCATTAGTTGCTAATAATATATCATAATTATTTTTATAGGGTTAAGCTCGTCTCTTCTCTCATCCACCTGCCTTGCAGAGATAACCTCTAAGAATACCCTGAAGGACTGTAGACTCCAATTCAAAAGCTTTTCCCTAGCTAAATTTTCCAAACAATTCATTACCTATAAAAGATTGGTGAGAATACAGAGATATGTCCCCTTGTCTCTCCAATTTACATTCTCATATAACTCCACTCTATGCCTAGTCAGACTCTGGAATAATTTGATTTTTCTTCCATTATTACTATGCAAAGATATTCTGTATATTAATGTAATATCCATTCATTCTTCAGAACACATCTCATTTGCCGTTAGCTACACAAACACTTGACTGTACATAAAGAATTGCTAGTCACAGTTGTGTCACATATCTCATTTAAAGTATCAATTTTATTTAGTGTGTGTGGCATGGTTTTCAAAAGGTTGAGCCTTAGTAGTGCATGTTTCTACTAAAAAAAGAAGAAACTCACTGCTAAGATGTATGCTTGTGTGTGCGCATGTGTTGTTGGAGATATTAAATGCTGATACTTCGTTTCGTTCTTATAAGCTCTGCCTGAAAGTGAAGTTTATCAGTGAATCTGTCAGGTCTAGTAGCAGCATCTGCTGCCTGACCTTTATGCAAGCATGTTACATTATTTTAATTGTAGAGTTGAGCACCACTGCTGTATAAATATGAACAGCAGAGCAGCTGACTTGACTAAGTCTCACCAAGAGGCTTGCTTTTTTCCTCTGCTTAAAATCCTGCTTCTGTAGGTTGGGTCCTACTATGCATTGGACTTCTCTAAGGCAGGAACTAGCTCCAACAGCCTGAGGAGTAGGAGCTGGCAAATGGTCTATCCCTAGGAAAAGGCATGGGTGGCCAGACCTGGAAACAGCGATGAGGTGCTACAGCTTAGAGCTGAGCTTAACAGGCACCAAAATCCATGAACTTTTCAGCAGTGAGAGTTCGGTGCAGTGGACCCATTGCCATTTTGAGAACAAGACTAGTTCAGGTCAGAAGAATTAGCTATGCCACTTGCATGTGAAGTTCAATGACTTTTTCTGCCACCATGAAATGATATCTTTACATGCCATGGAATGCTAAATACTCATTTTCTCAAACTGAATTAACATAATTTAACTGAATGCCACATATCTGCATTCTGGACTTCCTCTTTCTTTCATTGCCAAAACTTTAAATGGTGACATGACCTCACCGGCACACAGGAATTTCACTGCAAAGACCCTCTGAACTAGAGCCAAGTTTAATTATAATATGAAAATTTCCTCAAGGAGAGTGAATCAGACTTCTTTGTATGAAACCAGAAGATGCTGTAGTGCTCTCCAGAGAACGTTACATACGTAATCAACAATAACAAAAACCAAACATGTGCAAATGGCAGTATTTTCTGGGAAATGAGTAAATGGGTGAACTGGGAGATTTTTTTTCTTCTGTTTTTTTAATAGATATATTGGGTTTGTGTGGCCAGGTTTTGGTAGCAGGGGGGCTACATAGGCGGCTGCTCTGAGAAGCTGCTAGAAGCTACCCCCATGTCCAATAGAGCCAATGCCAGCCGGCTCCGAGATGGACCCACCACTGGCCAAGGCCGAGCCCATCAGTGACAGTGGTAGTGCCTCTGGGAGAACAGAGAGGAGCCCAGGCTGGAGTGGGTTTTCTGGCAGGACTGGTGACCCCACAGGGGACCCAGGCTGGAGCAGTCTGTGCCTGAAGGACTGCAGCCTGGGGGAAGGGCTCATGTTGGAGAAGTTTGTGGAAGACTGTCTCCTGTGGGAGGGACCCCACACCGGAGCAGGGGAAGAGTGTGAGGAGTCCTGCCCCTGAGGAGGAAGGAGCGGCAGAGACAACGGGTGATGGACTGATCCCGACCCCCATTCCCCGTCCCCCTGCACCGTTGGACAGGAGGAGGTGGAGAAATCAGGAGTGAAGCCCATGAAGAATGGAGGGGTGGGGGAAGGTGATTTAAGGTTTAGTTTTTATTTTCTCATTATCCTACTCTGATTTGATTGATAATCAAATTAAATTAATTTTCCCCAAGTCAAGTCTGTTTTGCCCATGACAGTAACTGGTGAATGATCTCTCCCTGTCCTTATCTCGACCCATGAGCATTTCATTAAATTTTCTCTCTCCTGTCCAGCTGAGGAGGGGAGTGATAGAGCAGCTTTGGTGGGCACCTGGCATCATCCAGCTGGGGTTAACCCACCACAATAGAACACTAAATCTGCAGATATGGAATTTGAAAGGTGACGAAAGCTATTAGTGTATTAACATTAAAGTTACCTAATAATTTCAGGATAAAAAATGGGAGGACCTCTTCATCTGTGGAGACAGTCAAAACCCAACTGGACACGGTCCTGGGCAACCCCCTCTAGATGACCCTCCTTGAGCAGGGTGGTTGGACTAGATGATCTCCAGAGGTCCCTTCCAACCCAAATGATTTTGTGATTCTGTGACACTAAAAGTATCAAAATATTTTTTCTTCATGTTTTCAAAGTAAGAGTTTCAGTGTTTCTGCTTTGAGCAGGGGGGAGCTAGGCTAAAAGTTTCTCTTCCAAACAACTACTCTAGTTTAGGAGTGCTAAAATACTTTTTGAAGTCTTAAACTGAGCTTTGAAAGTGCATTTCAGAATGACATAGATGAACTATAATTTTGAAGTGGGAGGGAGAGAAAGAGTAATAAAGCCTAAGTAACTTACAAAAGGCAAGACATCTTTCAGTTTGACTCAAAAAGTTTTGTTTTGCCAAGATAAGATACTTTTGACTATTATTTTTAGGTTCAGCCCTTGAAACAAAATAAGAAAAAATTTCCATCTCTGTTTCTAAATACAGTTACATTAAGGTTACCATCTTCCAGTCTTCTTGATCTCTATCATCATCTGCATGCAAAAAAAAAAAACAACCCCACACCCCCAAAAAACCCAAGCAAAAACACAACAGCACAGGAACACTGTTCTGGATTTCAGGTCATTTCAAAGTTTGGAGATACCCCAACAGAAATTCTACCCAAGAAACACGAGACATAATGAACCCCATTTTAATATTTCAAGTTGTGAAAGATGAAGTATCAAGTTTCCATCCTATCTTTTCTGCTTAGATTTGTCCAAATAAATTAGCAGATTTCAGGAAAATTTCCACTTTCTTTCATCTATCTAGTTATTCCAGAAGAGTTAACATGTACTATTTCCTTTTCTTATCCAACCACTTGAATAACATCTGCCCTCTTCGTCAGCTTCCTAAAATAACTGCCTTTGGCAGGTTAGAAAAGATTTTTCATTCTCCAGTGCAAAATAGCAGTCAAGTAATGAACTTAGGGCTCAGCCCAGCAAATATTTAATTTGGCAAGTGCTAAGTTTTAACTCGTGGTATCTCATCTTTGCATTCAAATATCTAAACCAGCTGATACATGCATAATGCAAAAAGCTAGAAGCAAACATCACAGCATTTAGAAAATAGCTGCAGGTTTTTGCCATGGAAATTATTTCTGCTTAAAACATCAACCCAGAGTAATTGTATATTTTGTTTAGAGTGACAGCTGAATTTTTCATGTATTTGCTGTCTTTTGATGGCAGATAAGTGGGAAGGGAAATGTGCTCTCTGAAGGCTTTTATCAACGAAATCACAGTCAGAAAATTGCACCATGGAGCACAGCAATATTTCCATACTTTACTGCACTTACAGAGAGAAAACTGTCATTAGGGCTAACAGGGTGTCATATAAAAATGAAGTTTCTTTTTACCGACCCTTTATTTGGCCAGAATTTTTCCCCTACAGTTGCAGGGGGTGGGAGGCCATTAAAGCAGAATTTAAAGGATTAGGCTTTTCAGTGAAGTGCAGCTAATATTTTAACAAGGGGATCCCACAAAATTCCTGCTGGCTCTGCAGACTGTGATAAAACCCGGGATGGGACAGACTCACCCTGGGGAACCTATTCACCTGTAGAGCATTTAAACAAAGGGCCACTATCTTGAACCAAAGAGGGAGCAGAAACACATCTCTAAAGCTTTACTTTGCTGTACAGACACCCCTTGTTCCCAGATCAGGATTGTTCCTCCTGGTGCCCTTCACACATGGTTTGTAGGACAGACATTTCAGGAGAGCATCAGTAAAGGCAGCTGAGCAACCACCTTCTCCTGGGAAGAGCTTTGGGAGGTCTGTGTGTTTGTTTGGGAGTTCTCGGGAGGACTTCAGTCCATTTGAAAGGGGAAGAGCATGCTTGTAAATGACCAGACTGGAGGAAAGCAGGGGGTGGATGCCAACCAAGGCTCCGTGGGATTTCAGGAAAACAGGGGTGCTCACTGCTGGGCAATGACCTGGGCTGCGGCAGGAGCCCTGTTAGCTACTGCTGTTGCACTGACTCACATTTACTAAAGCTACCAACGCCCTAATTGCCTTCTGTTAAGTATGAGCCCTGACTCGTAGTAAGAGTTGCTATTTCTACTGTTAGGAATGAAATTCCCGATGGGCAGACCCCTGTGGATTCACAAGAATCATCACAGCAGCTGTAAAACTGTTTCATCTCTCTATGACTCAATCGCGCTGCTAATATTTCAATTATTTGCACGTTTTGTAAACAAAGCTATTCTGAGATCCTTTGAAAGCACCAATCTCCTTCTCCAAAGGCCACCAGTTAGTCATGGCTTCATTCATCAGAAGCCCCTTCATCTTGGGAAGCGTCTCACCTACGCACTCCCCCAGCTCGCTTTGCACAGCCTTTTGTGCCGTTGCTCTCGGCTGTGCTGCAGCTACTTCTCCCCCCTCCCTTTACAGTCAAGAGCACGACATCTCCTGAAACCCAGCAGACAGGATCCAGCCCCCAGTGCCGTTCTGTTTGCACTCTCCACGGATTATTACAATAATAAAAGCAGCAGCTGCCTGAAACAGATTTCTTCTCAGCAGAGTGGTGAAAAACAGCCGAGCCTTCTCTCCCATCCTAGTTTGGCAAGAGACAAGAAAAGCTGCACCCATTTTGTTCCAATAAAGTGATTTGAAATTTAAAAAAATCTCAGATGCTGCTTCTGACCCAAAATAGTATTAGTACTAACATAGGTGCACCTTTAACCCACGGCCAGGGAAAAATTAATTGAAAAAAAATGAAGACCACCTCTAAAAATTCTCTATCTTTTCCCTGACTATCCCAAATAGCTTGAAGCTGCAACAACCTGTTACAGCAGGTGGTATTACAGGAGACCCCCAAGGTAATATTGCAAATAATGAAAGTCCAAAACCAAACCATTCGCTTTGCGAGCACAGAGCAGGATCCCAGAATCCCTGAGACCAGGGAGTTGCCTGGTTTGTACTAGGAACAGCCATTAATCATTTGATTTGTTTGCATTAGGAAGAACATCTGGGATGTTGTATAGATGGGCTCCCAGGCCTGAAGAACGCAATCATCAAAAGTTATGGTTAAAATTTACTAGAGAACTGCTAGGGGTAGGAAAGCTTAGGAGAAGGAAGAATTTGCTTAGCAGACTAATACACGTACCATGTAGGAAATAAAAAGGCTTTACGGTTTATAAGGATATACAATCTTCCAGTTAGGAAACGGAGCCCAGATCCCTTTCTGCTCTGGACCGGGAAGCCAGCTGCCAAGAGCATCTTTCCCAGCATTAATCAGAAGGGGAAACAGCCTCCGCTGAGGCTGCGGACAGCAGTCAGGCGGGGAAGCCAGGCAGGGATGCTGGGCTGGGTGCGCAGATGGCACTACGCCCTGCCCGAAAGCCCGGCTGTCTGCACGGGTCCCTCACTTCATAAACGTGATGACAGTCATTCGAGTGCTCGGCAAAGGTGACAAATTCGGGCATTGAAACTGCCATTAATCAAGTCACATAACTCATTGTCTGTATGCAAGTAAAACATCCCTAGTTGTCATTTGGGTGTCCCAGTCCCAAGACCCTTTGAACGGCTGTCCTTCTGCCGAAACCTCCTTGCGCTTGAGGCATTGCTTATTTTCTCCATACAGATCACCGTCACAACTATTAGAGGACTATTTGCTTTTGTGTTTCATGTTATGGATTTCATCTTTAAAGCATTCACCTCAACTATTTACCTAATCGCCACTCAGCATTCAGAAATACCACGCACAGCAAGTATGAAACATTTTTTTCTTGTCCTACCAATATTCAACTCTTCATCTAGTCCTCCAGCAAGGAGCTTGTTTTATGTTTAATTGGGACATTTCAGCATTCCTTTAGGAACTGATAAAAATGCTGCAGAAGATAACGAGTGATTTTTATTTTCTTCTTAATAATTGATTGGATAGAATGGAGCTAGCTCCCTATAAATAAATAAATAAAGCAATAGCCTGATGCCCATAAAAGATTTTGGTCCTTCCACAAGCTGAATTTAATATTCATTGGGAGGTAATAAAGAGAGAGTAGGTCTGAATGGACACAAGTGTCAGAGACTTCACTGTATAAAATAGTAGCCAAAGTGCTGCAGTTTCACTTTTTAATTCTTAAGACACACAAAACAGAGGAAAGTCAAAGCTTCTTACGAAAACATGACTATTTTCCTTTACACTTCTCTTCTTTCTCTTTTTAGGAAACTCATTGTTTCTAGTTCTTTCACAAATGAAGGAAATACAAGTGTTGAGTAGGACCTTAATGAGAAGGAGGAAAATGGTAGATGAATAGGTACTGGCAGTGGCCCAAGGCCATCTGTACTGCCGCCTAAATGTTGGGAAAGCCTGCAAACTGACTTGGCTGCACTTAGTTAATGGTTGCTCCCTTAGAAGAAAAGTTCTCAGAAAAGACATGGAAAAACCCTAGGGGTACTGATTAGTAGAGATATAAGGGCTAGTTTCTCCTCTGCCCAACTAATACCTTAACAAGGTTGCACACTTCCACCGCTTTAAAACACATTTCATCTTGGAGCCCATTTATCACAGAAACCAAGTAAAGCCATCAAATTCTGCCCAAATCAACAGCTGGGGTTTTTCCAGCAGGGGAAATATCTGTTTCTAAAAAAAAAAACAAAAAAAACCCAAACAACAACCAAAAAACAAACAAACAAACAAACCAACCAACCAACCAACCTAAGGCTTTTCCTACATTTTACAGATAATTCAGTTGCTGTTACTTTACAAGAGCAGATCCAATAGGTTTATTTGGTGAGGATACTTCATTCTGGTCTTTAGCAGATAACAGACACTTGTTTATATTTTCCAAAAAGGCAGACCTACTTCCTTTCACTTTTACTTGGAAGAGTCCTTTTCAAGTGATAAGTACAGAACGATAGAGTATAGGAATATGAATAAATTATATTACACAGGTTTTCAGAAAAGAAAGATTGAAAAGACCTTACAGATCACCTACTTAATTTCCCTGACAATTAAAGACCAAGAGGTTTTCACATAACTTTAAGCCTGCATTATGTGAAATAAAATATTACCTGACCTATCATTAGAGACCTGATCACAGAACTTTGACTACTGCTACCAGAAGTACCATTTTTCCACATTCATGTTTTTTGCATAACTCCATAGAAAAAAATTTAAAAGTTTGCCTGCAGAGCATGATATCAGTGTTGCTATGTCAAAGCCCAATGCTGTGTATGTGTGTGTGAAGGCAGGGAAATAAATTAGAGGTACATACCACCTTGGTTAGCTGGCTATAAGAAGGTGAAGTGGAGGATCTTTTAGATGAGCAAATATGATGTTCTTGCACAAAACACACTCTCACAGTATAAATAACTTCAAGATTAACAATTCATTTCACTTGAACTGAGAAGTGGTTTGAAATAAAGGCATTATCATTTCCCATGACTATCATACTTCACAAACATCAGGAGACTGAGATCACTGAGATGAAACTTCTTTCATTTCACAGAAGAAAATGCTACTCTGGAAGCAATCAGTGGTCAGCAGAACATAATAGCAGCCGACATTTCAGGTCAATATGAAAGCAGTTTGGAGCCAGCCATTTTGGAAGCGCTCCAGTTTGTCACTTCATTGCTAACGAAGACAATGTTGCAATGTGTTTTGTTTAATATAAAAACCAGGGTAGGATCATGGGAGAATTATTTCTCTCAACTTCACCCCCCTCCAACTCTCTTTCCAAATGCAATTGTTCTATTTTTAAAAAGCTCATTTGTTCTTATTGTTTTTGCATCAAGTTGGCAGCTCACCCATCTGTCTCCCACTGTGCTTAAAAAGATGTCATGATCTTGCAGTCCCAAACACAGTCCTGATGTTTCCACTGAGCTAAAACGCATCTGCAGTGATGGCTTTCACTTAGGAGTGAAGCTATTTTTGAAACAATGACAACCTCACTACTCAGATTTCAGATGCATTTAACAAAAAAAAAAAAAATCCAGTGCCACCTCATCCAAGGTACCAGGATGTTCATTGGTTAAGTCATTAAAAACAAAGCTTGTAAAAGCTTGTTTAAAGAGATCCTAGCTTCACCATGCAAGTTGTTTGATAGCAATAACACACAAAGGTGGTTGGGAAAATGAGGCTGCCTCTAGGGCTGCCTTCCACCCAAAGACCCACTGTGATATCTAGAGCAAACCCACAGCTCCAACAAGATCCCATGGGCTCCCTCGGATCTGTGATGGAAATACCAGGTGAGACACCCCTGGAAAATTAGTAGTTGTTCCATGTCAACTGGGAAAGAGACAGAAAGTGAGTAAGTAATGGAACCAACATGTTAAAGAAAGCTAGTTTCAGGGATTCAAACGCAACCGTTGCAAGTGAGTGAAGGCAGACCCACCATTTTGCAGCTTCAACCAGAGGGAATAACACTATCTCACGGCCAAAATCAAACCACATGTGCTTTTACTTGCCTAATAGCCGTGAAACCTAATGGACAGAGTCAGAAATGTAACACACCATCAGCCTAGGTCCTCTCATTCCCTCTGCTGCCTCAGGTTTTGGCTGTCTTGGTGAAGACAGCAAGGTCTTCAAAGCTGGGATTGGCTCTACTGAAACACAATATCCTCCAGAAAAAAACCCTCTGCTTTTAGATGAGACCTCAAGTATAAAAGTAGTATAAATACTAAGAAGCTTTCAGACCTAGCACAATCTCCAGCACAGTTTCTGACCTTAAATATATGCACCTTAGTTACCTCAGTGGGCTCCCTCACCCTACTTTGGGACTCAGTTTAGAGGCCCCAAGACTTTTTGGCCTCGTAGAAAATAGAGATTGAGTCACTTTCTCACTCTTGGACTTCTTCCCTGTGAATCAAATGAGAGGCAGAGTAGACACACACTTGCCATAAATGTGTTTCATGGAATAAATAGGTTTGACAGCTGAGCATTTCTGGCAAGAGCTGCACTCAAACTTGCATTTTTTTTAAAGAAACTGAAAACAGCCAGGCCACTCACCTTAGAGGGACAAATTCCAAGGAGATGGGGTTTTTTATTATTATTACATTAATGAATATTCTGTCACTTTAGTAGGGCAAATTGCTCAAGCTGCTAAGCTGAGACTAATTGCCTCGTCATTTACAATTAGAGGTGTTAATATGGTCATTAAGATGTTACAAATGGCTCCTGAACATCCTCTCAGGTCACCAGGATGTATAGAGCACCCTGGCAGATCAGCAGAGGGAGTTGGAGGTTGGGGACCTGAGCAGGTCACAGTGCCACGGGAAACAAGACCGGCAAGAACATGCCACAGCCTTCCTTCCCACAAAACCCCCAGTGGCCGGCCAGCAGCGAGGGGACCCTGCTGAAGGGAGACCCAGGTGTACCCCAGCAAGACACCCTTTCCCCCCAGAGAAAAATACTCCCGTTCAGAGAGGACTGGCCACTTCTAGAGTCCACCTGCAAGACCTGCCAGCCCATCTGACTCCTCTGCTTCCAGATGCTGCAATCCCAAAGCAAAGCCCTTCCCTCCAGCAAGCCAAGCGGTGCCACGGGCCCCTGGGGACAGTCGTCAGAATTAGACTGAGAGTTCACTTGAAACTTTGTAAATGGAAAGACCATTGTGTAATTGATTTCTTCTGTCCACGCAGCAGCCAACGTACAAGACGGAGCACTGTGAAGCTTTTAATCCATATTCCAAGGCTTGAGAGTGCAATTGCACCCACTCACACTGAAAACTTCTCTCAGTTAACTGAGCTGTTAAAACCTGGTGGGTGTCAGGTTGGTGAGTGCAGCCTGTGGGGTTTTGTGCCATATTAGCTGGAAGAGGCTGCATTTGCATGGAAGACTCCAGACTCCAGCTATATTCTACTTTGAGATGCTCTGGAATCATTCTTTTTCAAGAGGTCAGTTTTTAAAGTGGCATGAAAAAAAAAAAACCTCTCTAAAAATAAACCAACTCCTGTGAAAAGGCTTGGCATTCCCCTGTCGGGTTTCAGCAACTAGGAGAGAGAATAGTCTGCCCGGTGTTGGCTTCCAGCCAGAAGGAAGTTCATATCTAATATAATCAAGCCACATTAGAAAGAACTGAGCAGATAAGAAGCTAAATGCAACTCAAACCACAAAGCCTCCATTGAAAATGTGTTTTGACTTCAGAAGGGGGGGGGGGAGGAAAAAAGAAGAGGGGATTAGAGATTCAGAGCCCAATGCTCCTCTCAATTGCCCCAGATTTACACCTATTATACTCCAGCAGAGTTGGTCCAAATTCCACTTTGCTGTGAGAAAGGCGAGTACTTAACTTGTATCAGCTGCAAAAATATTTCCGATTTCTTATCTCTTTCCTAATTGCCATTCAGGGGATAGTGTGATTTGTGTCACGTCCAGCCTTTGCCCATTTATTCTAAAGGTTAAAAATGTCACAACGGGTGCAGAGTAACCAGCGTTGAAAAAAAAAAATGTTTGTAGATACACAAGTCTGTTATTGCAGCTCCAATGAGAAAATAATGCTCTCTTTGTACTTGCTTTCTCTTGACGGACAGCTTAAATTAGGTTGCTGAATAGCTTGGTACATGGTACAACAGTAAACCTGTCACGAAAGCATGTTAATCAAAGCACAACTGATACTTGACATCCCCCGGTGAAAAGCATTTTTACAGTGTTTCATTAAAATTGAAAGGAGGATTAAGAGGCCTATTTCTTGATTAATGTCTCTCTCTGGCTGGGAGATGTAATCCTATCTACAACCTCAAATTACTGGAAACAAAATTAAATTTCTGCCAGCAGATCGTTCCAAGCACATATGACACTGAGCACAAAAGTATTCATTTCTTTACACTCTTTATCCAACCTGGAGACCCTCTGAGTTGCAAACACCACAGCGGGAGCTCCGCCAACACTCCAGGTTACAGGAGACGCTGTGGAATAGCCACTGAGCTCTATAGGGGTTGGACAAACATTTTGCAAACATTGCTTTTAGTGCCAAAAATTATTGCAAAATTATACAGGGAAATCCCTGGTGGGAAAGTAAATCAGATTGTTAGAGAAAGTGAAAATTTCACAGAGGCAGAAGTTTAGGGAGAAAGTATTCGACCAGCCTTGCATGCCACACCAACAGCAACAGCGAAATATTGCAGTCGACACGGCGTACCAGGGTGTTACCCAAACATCTTCAGGCTTCTGGAGGAGAACAGGCAGCCAGTTTGGAAGAAACACAATGTCGGGATTTCTGACAAGATACGCCCTCGTTCTCTTCGCTGCCAGGTGACAGGGATCCTCTTGGGAACCCGACTCTCCCTTGTGACCAACAGCGTGTTGAGAAGTGGATTCTTCCTCCCCACCACCACGCTTTTAATTCTGTAACTGAAACAAGGCCAGGAATTCGGTGTCAGGAGTGCACATTCCCAGCTGGTACAGGGACCACAGAGCTATGCCGGCTAGTCCTTGCTCACCAGTCCCGACAGGGAAGCCGGCTCCCTGCCAGCAAGCGCAGCCTCTGGGACATTTGCTTTCAATACCCAGCGTTACTTGTACCAGCAGCACTTGGAAGCTGTGTGTGCCCAGGAGAAGGAACAAAAGATGATAAAACTGATACTAATTTCAGCCCGTCCAACACCAGACAGGGCAAAGACAGTATCGGGTCAGTAACTCAGCTGCAAACACAGCCCCAGCCACCTGCCAAGGTCCCCATTTCGCAGCATTTACTGCTCACAGTAAGTGGCAAAATCCTGCATGGCTAAATCCCAAGAAACGCAAAACAGCTGCACGTCCCATTCAAACAAGATAAAACCGTGCCTCAGTAGTGCACCTCAGCAGCACATGGCTGCATCTCCCTCGAACAGAGAGTCACTGTTACTCCCAAGAGCAAACCCCAAGCGGGTTTTTGCCAGGCAGCCATCTTTTGGCTTCTCAAAGGCAGACTAGACCAAACCATTTGCAGCTCTGCTGTTTCAGCCACTTCTCCCTGGAAATATTCTCTGCCTGCCTCAGCCAGAGGGTTTATCTTCAGAAGCCAACAGTTGAACTAGAAGCCTAAATTTCAAGGGCACCAAAGTGCACAGGAGTTGGATGCTCTTCATATTTGTGCTTCAGTAGCCTCCTCACTCTCAATTACAACCCAGTGCCTGGGACAATTTATTCCATTAGATAAGAACTATAACTTTTCTGAGTGCAACCTACACGCACTGAGATGTTAACAACTCACCTAAGACTACATCACATTTCACAAACAGCTCAAATTTGATCTTCTTTTTGGTTGATCTGAATATTACTTCCCTCATCTTCCCTCTCTGCAAGGCACTGGTTTGCCATGGGGGGGGAAGCCCTGTGATTTCAGTCTCCTTGGAGGCTCTGCCACAGTACCCCCTATTCACCAACGCTTCCTACCCAGTGGTACTATGAGACCGCACTGGAGTCATGCTTAGTTATGAATATCTGGGAACTTTTCTTAAACAAAACAAAAAAACCACATTTAACACTAAGCTCTGGAAGATGGCACAGCATTAAATACTTGTTTTTAAAACAACATTGAAATATGTTCATGTATCTTACTTGCACCTCGAACAACCAGTCTTATTCCAGATTTCTGCAAAGTGGACAAGTTTGTAACCCATCCACCTCTCCTTAAATTTTTCTTCCTCCATTGACTCCTTAGCATGAACTAAACACCTCTGTTCTCACGACTGTTTCCAGAGTCAGGTTAAAGCAGCCTGTGGAAAAAGGGCAGGGTTCAAGAAATGGATGGGGCCACGTTATCCTCAAAGTGGTTTAAGGGCAGTAAATATCAGGACGCTCCTCTCCTTCCCATATGCATTTCTTGGCAAACCTGCCAGCAAGCTAACTCAATGTACACATACAGGCAAGTACATCTGAGAGATGATCTTTGAGATACATCCTTTTATAGTATCTGTAATAATTTAATAAGCTACATACTGTTCCCAGAGCACATTCATGGGAGAGAGGGGCTGTTGTTGTTTTAGCCTTTACTGCTTTGTTAAGCTTTGAACTGAGGATATTGGGTTGTACAGCAGTAAATGCACTGCAAGTTGCCTAGTATTTTCCATTATACCATTTATATCACATAATCTTAGTACTCTTAAACCCGAAATTTTTTTGCTATATTCACTGCTTGAAGAAAGAGCTAGGTCTTCTGTTGCCATTTATAACATCCCAAGAGATCTTAGTCTTACCAAAGGACAAGCTTAAACATTGCTACAGTAATTAAAAATCTAGTCAGTTTATTAAAAAAATTAAAAAAAAAAAAAAAAAAGGGACATATCAGGAATTCAAAAGCTTCAGGATGAAGTCCTTTACAGCAGTATTCAGCTAGACTTTTTTCTGTTAATCTCACTTAAAAACTCAATTTCTTCCAATGAAATAACTTCCTCATTTGCAATCTAACTTGGAAGGAAATATTTACACCACATACACTGGGTTATTTATCTATTAAGTGAGCCATATGGCATCAAGACTGGCAATGTAAGTGGGAACAGACAACAAATAAATGGTGCAGAAAGCTAAACCTTAGACAGCCACAAGGGCTGGTTCAGAGAGGAGTCTTGAACAGAGGTCATTAGGGAAGCCACCAGATAACCAGACTGGTGTGCTGCTCTATTACTGGTATGTAATTGTGCAGAGCATAGACCCCAAATCACTGGTCCCTACTGTATTCATCAATCCATTGCCTGACCTCTGCAGCCCACTCCACACGACGTGCCAGACCATCAGCCCCCTCCAGCCCCACGCTGCAGTGATCTCCTGCAGCGCTGAGAAAGAGGAGTAGCCCGAAGGGGAGGCTAAGCAGGCTGAACGCTGTCAAAGGGAACCAACACTCCTGGATTCTGGCTGTCCTGATGGCAGACATACAAAGCAGGCTAGGGTTGGTGGAGCCATTTGCAGGGATCTGGTAAAACTGAGCACAAATCGGTGTCTTAGAATGCCCCCCCTGGACTCTAAAAGCTGCTTTAGAGAGAGGGGAAAGAGCAAAACCTGCCTGGCAGCTCAGTCTCTTGGGCTCCTCATATTACTGATGCTGGTGAGTGGGGAGGGAAGAATGTAAAACAAGATTTCTCTAGCTCTGCCCTCATCTATGGTATGCCCATTTGAAGCTTTCTGCTCGCATTTCTAAGTACAGACATGACTCACCACGCAACGCGGGGGTAGATATTGCTAACCAAGGACATGATTATCCTACCTGTTTGCTGTCAATAGGAAACAACAGGAGGGTCAGTGGGGAAATGGGAGCTGGCAGGGGAAGGAAAGGGCAGTTTTAAGTTTTCTGCATTTCAGCAAGGCTAGAAACAGTTAAACAGGTCACCCTACCTTGATGGGGCATGCTGCACTAGGACATCAAAGGCAAGATCTTAACTCAGGTCAACCGACCAACTAACATCAGTCTGCAGCTCAAACACTGCTCAGTGTGGATGCAACCAAGCTGAATGCAAGAGCACAGGGTCAGGACAGCAGGGTGGCATGGAAAATAATACAGGAGGACCGGTACTTCCCATGGGGAGCAAAACCAGGAGCTGCCTAGCAGGGGCATGCAGGCCCAGAGTTGAAGCAAAGCCAAGAGCTGATGCAATGCAAACCCACAGGACCTGTGAGGAACAGGACGTTTCCCCTGCTCAGTTTTGTCAGATGTACTTGACCATGAGGTCACCTTAGTGCCCAAGCAGTCTCACTCCTTTTTTCAGCCCATTTTAACAGCAACACACATTTACCTCAATTTTTCCTATTTACATTATTTATTACCATTATCTTTCCTGGTCCTCATGCTCAGTTTGGATTAGCAGACACAAAAGCAGCGGTCAGAACTTGAAAAGGAGCCCCTCAGGTGCCGAAAAAGATGGCAACATGAAGAGAGAAGGCAGAGCACATGGCAATGACAGGGTGTTGGATCTGCAGCAGCAATGCTGGCTTTAGGACCTAACCTGCAGTGCCTTGAACAGCCTCAGTTATCTGAAAAAAACAAATAACCCCCTTCATTCCAGCTGGATGGCAGCTGCGAGTCACTGTGGACAGTCCCTTGTGATTCCTGACATCACCTTGGTACCCAAGACACCTATAATGAAGGGGTATAAGGCTCGGTATTCTTTACCTTCTGGTCAACATTTGATTTTAATAAGAGAAAGGTCAAGTCCTTATGCAGCCCAGTAGCACCAATACAGACTTTTTGTGGGGAGAGGGAAATAAGGAGTATAGTGGCTTCTAGCTCTTGTTAAAGCATGAAATATCACTTACAGCCTACTGCAGCCAGCATCATACACCAGCATGACAAGAAACAGTCCACAACATTTGTCAGTATTAACTGGAAAAAAAAGCAGAATTTCTCCTTATTTGTTTAAGATTAGAGCCCCTCCCAGTGTTAGTCCTACTGAGGAATTTTACTTGTCATGGTTATCCAGTTGTTGAAGTTGCAAGGAGTGTTGGAGCATGAAGGTTTTGGGAACAAAAACCTCTTTGGTTATCTTCAGAAAATGAATGTGTTCAAAAAGGCTTGAGTCTAACATAGGGACTATGTGGAGGGAAATACTGGAGTGCTGGGAATTTTAAAAGGCTTGAGGTATAAACATTTCCACAGCTACCTGATTTGGAAACCAAGAAATAGGAGTATAGTTTAGTTTATTATGAGGTTGATTTCTTTTTTGATTTCTATAACAAAGTGGTTTTATCATGTGAAATTATAGCCAGTGCCACAGCTAGTTAAATAAAACAAGTGGGAGAGAGAAGAGAAATAATTCTGAAACCTTTCTAAAATGAAGGCTTTCTTCCAATTCAGCAGCCATAAATAAAATCAAGTATTTGCCCTCAGGGAAGAACTTAACACAACTCCAATTCAGCTAAAGGAATCTTTTACCAAGGCACGTCTTTGCCCTCGCAGCCTGTTACCGTGCCTTCTCATCACTCTCTTCTGTTCAGGAGTCAGAGTCACTCTCTGCATTTAATAGCTGTGTGCTACCAAAAGTCACCCTGAAGGAGCCAACAGAGCCAATAAAATCCGGACAATCCCGATTTCTAACAATTGCAGTTCCTTGAAACAGGACTTCAGCCTTCAAGGCTTATCATGCAGCCTGCATACCCCGCCAACCCTGACACCTCCCGCCATCATCGCCCGAGTTTCTCGCAGCACCACGACAACTCTGTTCCTTACAAGACAGTGCAAAAGTTGCAGAGCTTTTCGCTGCTGCAGGATTGTTTCCCCGTACTTGAGCACATGCTCAGTATGAAGCTGTTGCATGTTGGAGGGCTTATTTCAGAAGGGGCTCTCAGCAAGCCAATTTACCACACTGTGAACCATTTGCAACCCAAGTTCATTCCCCATCCATCTGAAAACCACACAGAAGCCAAACAAAATCAGATGTGAAGACCCATGTAGGCACAGTTTCCCCCTCCTTGTTTCACCACAGTGAAATACTCTCTTCCTCCCTCCCTCAAAAGCGAAACAAACCCTGGAATCAAAAGCAAATCAGAACCTTTTATAAAGTAGGGAAGGACAGTGCAATGGGTTGCATGATGTCAGGATGGCCAAGGACTTCATCTAATAGGTCCCAAAGATCATACAAGGAGCCAACTTGCTTATGCACATATGCAAACTCCTACATACCATTAAGGGGTTGTTTATTACAGTGAAACACACATGAGTCTGATAGCTAGGAACAGACCTAATTATTAGCTACAGCTCGATTGCTACTTAGAAGTAACAAACCTACTTCTGAAGAGATGGAAATGGTACCACACATTTATGTCAGGAGTTTGCACTACATCCATACTGACCTTACATCGGTCCCACCTCTGTTACGTTGGCAGGGCTGGGCGGCTCCTCCAGCACACCTTTTGGCAACACCAATTATGCTGACACAGGGACTGGAAAGCCTGGGATATACTGGTACATTTCCAAGAAGCATCTTTCTCTCTCTCTCTCTCTCACCTTATTACTTCCCCAACATCATTACCTAGTGTGGGCTCCCATTTCTGGTAGTTCAGATTAGCAAATGTGTTAACACCTGCTAACCTGCCAGATGTCTTAAATCAGACACAAATGCAAATGCAACAGGCCAAATCACTTTTTAATTTCACCTGTATGAAACCAAAGTCACTTCCTAGTGAACTCAGTAGAGCTGCCCCAAATTTACTACAGTGTAATTTGAAATAGCACGGAAAAGGAGTACACGAACAAGGTCCTATTCAGGCTGGCTCACAACAATCGATGACATTATTTTCTTCTTGGAATAAAACCTGTCAAAATCCTGTAATTAAGTAAGAGAATTCCTTTGTCGCCCAGAATTTATTTTCAAATACCAAAATTATCCTATATGAAGTAAATTTATGTTCACTGTATTCATCAAAAGCCTCACTTCCAGCATGATTTACATTCCCCCTTAAAGACTTTCTAAGCTAGGCTGCCCTAACCTCAAAACAGTTGAAATAACCCAGAAGTATGCGCAGTGGCAAGGGGATGCTGAGGCAATATTGTAATCTTGTTTTCAACCTGGCTTTTTCTGCACTTCTGGTTTGCCTGTGTGTGTACAAAAAAGGTAAAGTTTTACATTTCAAAAAGCCCTTCCAAAGGTACTACAACTATTAACCTCAGAGCAAGATAAACCAAACCTTGAATATATGCACCTATAACCGTTCACACGCTGCTCCAAAGTCTGTTAGAACTTCCTTGTAAAGAAAACAAATCGCACACAAGAATGCTCACCCTGTTGAACAGTACGTGGAAGACTTGGGGATGGTTTTTAAATAAAAGCTGCTAGCACAGCAGATGCACCATTACTGCTGTTTGGTGGGGTGGGGGGGTTGTTCATTTTAGGTACAGCAGCCTCCTGCTGCCTTCACAGCCCTCCCAGTTCTGGAGTTGTTGTGAGCTGCTTCACTGTACAGAGGACCCTGAAACTCCATAATACAGTCCCCAAGTCAGCAGGATACTCCCGAGCCTGCAGAGGACAGCAGCTCCCATTACTTCTAAACAATCAGTAAAATGACCCAAGACCCTCAAAAGCAGCAGAAACGAGAATCCACAAAAAACCCTGCTTCAGTGGGATGAGGAGGTTGCATCCAGCATTCAGGTGTAGGGACTGAGCTTTCCCAGAAGTAATACATCCCCACAGGGCTACAATAGCATGGAAATAATAATATGCCAATATTCCAATCTCGACAACAACATTGGAAAACGCTGAGTCTGCCAAAGCTGATTCATGTGTCTATGTGGGGGGGAAAAGGTGATTTTAACACATCTTGTTCCTGCCTCCTGTTTCTCTCAGCTTCTTTGAATTTCAAAATTCAAATGCTATAATTGGAGCTGAGTGAAAAACAGAATTTCTGTCATATGACAAAGTGACATTTTGGCATGTTTTTACACTGAATCAGAAAAAAAAAAAATCTAAAATTTCTCATGAAGGGACAATGCAAAAAAATCCAGTTTTGAACCCATCCGTATGATACATTTAAACATTTTGTTTTGAGAATTTCAGAGCAATGTAACAAATTAAATCCTGCTAAAGCGTATCAATATTTTATGTGAAGAATCCAAACAAACATGGAAACAAGAATTTTACCTTTTCAGAGCAAAACAAAAATGTTCCTCAGTTGAAAATATCTGTGTGATTGACACCTCTCAGTAAGACATGCTGATTTTGATGAAACTACATTTTCTGTCAGAAAATTGTTCCATTAGAAATTTTGATTAGCTTTCTTGCAATATAAACATGTTTGTTTTACACATGCCTAGGAGCAAATGTCACTTTGCAATATTTTCATTGGTTAGGTGCCTCCCCATAAATATGAGGATATTACACTGAGTCTGCGTTGGTTTCTCCGCATTCCCCCCTCCCCATGCAGAACATGTACATTTATCATCTGATTAAAAACATTATTTATCTTTATATAAAAACATATATTTCCTAACAAGCCAAGACATTTATAAATAACTTATAACACTACAGCTGAGTGCTAAACATCATGATTTAGGATGAAAGGAAAAACCTTTCTGATCATTGTCCTTTAGTATTTCAAAGCCCATTTTTCATGTTTATTTGCTGTCACTGGTGATAAGTGATTGCCTTGCTGTATTGCATTTCCTCTGCAATGGTGAGTTGTTTGCAAAAGGAACGGAGGACAAGCTGTCACATCAAAGAGAAAAGACTAAAACCCACCAGGAGGTGAAGCAGGGGTTTATTGTCTTTTGCCCTGGGTTTTGACAGTTAATTAGCTCTCTTCCAATTTATGCTTGTGTGGCAGCTACACCAGGGTCAACAGCAACAACTCCAAGGTGAGGCAAATGCAAAGGATACAAGACAGGAAAACCTGCTATGGAGCCCCAGGAAAGCAAAGGGCTTCATCTTTCACCCCCAGCCATGACTGATGGACTTGTTCCCTAATGAAGCCTTTGACTTGTTTATTTTTTCCCCTCACCGCACGGAGGCTTCTTTTGACAGCTTTGGGCACTGAGGAATTGCCAAAGCACTGCTAAATTAAGCAGTCAGCATAGTAGCATCTGTGGAAAAATGCCATCCCTTCAACTTGCTTTGTGTCAGCTGCTGTGGGAAGAGGAAGAAGATGTCAATGAGGAGGTGGCAATGAAGGGCTCCACTGAGAGCCGTGGTGCTCAATGGGGCTGGACTTCACTGGTTGCCCTTCAGGATATTTATCGCTTCTCAGCCGTCTCTTCTGGCATGCAGAGATCTTTCAAGACTTTGCAAAGTAACTGTGTTTCCCCTCTCATTACCTGTTGCTCTTTCTGCTGCTTTCGTGGGTTTTGCCACCTCCACTATTTTTTCTCCCACTGCCAGTTCAAAACCCGGTGTGCAGGGAGCAAGCAGTGCCCAAGCTACGCTCCTGGGGCAGGAGCAGGAAAGCAGTATTTTCACAGCATGGGATAAAACCTTTGATCAAATCACATGCCTTAGCTGCAGTAAATGCTTAACCCCTGGAAGACTGCTGCCCTATTTGATCCCTAGTGAAATGTAGCAAAGCCTCACCTCCAGAAAGAGAGACTGGATCAACTTAGAGGTTAGGTAAAGGTCTCAGGGGAATGTAACAGACAGTAGCACTGGAAAAAGAATTGGAAATGAGATGCAAATTCACTTTATATTAAACAACCACTGAGTGTGAACTTCTAGATATAACTGAACCAGTTGAGGCTCAGACCGGAGAACCAGCCTTGAATACTACAGAACTTCTTGGCAATGCCTTAAGATGTGCCCCATTTCCAAGTGAAATCTTCATACATTGTAGAAAGTGCCTGCTGCCTCAAAAAATAGTTTCTTTTCTAGGCTTACCTGTTCAGACCTTACCCAAGCAGAGCTAGGCAGTTTCTAGGTACACAGGAAGCATCATTCCTACAGAGACACTCCTAAAGAGACAGCCTCATTTAGCCACGTTAAATATGGAAAGCACTGCAGTAAAACCAGTGCTGGCACAATATCCAGAGTCCTATCTTAATACAGCACTTTCCCTGTGATAGCACCTGATGGAATCCAGTGGCTGAATCTGGGCTTCCTGCCCCATGCTCCCACGATGGGATTCTATATGTGCATCCTGTCAATGACGCCACAGTCCTTTATATCCCCTTCGTAAAATACATTGAAAGTCACCAGCAAATTGTAAGCCTGAAGCACAGAATTATCAAACTTTTACTATTGAAGTCATTCCTGGGGAAATCTCCCCTGAGTGAGCCAGTCTGTAACAGGAGTCACCGCAAGCAAACACTGAGCTACCAAAGACAGTGGTCACCTTCTGCTCACAGCCTCTGGAGGCAGGCTGTGATTTAACCGCTGCTGAGATGCAGCAATGAGCGCATACAAATGATCTGCAGGAACTGAGCCTGGGTCTCAAAGACGGAAAAGGCTGAGAGATTCCAGCTGACCCGAAAAGCCCATCCCCAAAAATTGGGCCAGCAACAGCAGGGGAGCCAACACCTTGTCCTAATTTCCTTGGACGTACCAACAGAGCCACGTAGATCCCCTGCTACCAACGAGGCACAGCCACCTCCGTCATTTCCCCCTGAGAGCCCATGGCTGAAGTGACAGAGCGGGATCTCTGTTTTATTAGCGTTCTCAGCTCAAGTTCAAGTGCAATTTCAGATTCATCACCCAGGAGCCTAAGTTAGGAGCCTCATCACCCTTCTCTCTCCCCACTGACAATGGAGACCCAGAGGTCCCTCTGCAGGGCCCCAAACTGTCACCCTCTCGAAGCACAAAGGCCTCTCTCCTCTGACTACAATGAGCTGAGATCCACCTCGTCTGAGCACCTACGGCTGGATGGGATGATTCTAGCTCCTGCAGCCTATTTCTAACATCATCTGGCATAACTTTCTATTATGCAAAAAACCACAATGCTATCTTAATGAAGGACAAGTGTTAATACAAATTGTATGAAAGCGGTCTCATGAGATGCATGCAGCAAACTAAACAACAGACTAAACTTAGCTCGTGAGCTTGTGGCTTTGTGTTTCTCTTAACCGTGAGTCATTGTGTGGGGTAGAAAACTGCTTTCCTCCCCCAAAATATCATGGAAAGTAAGTAATGCCTCACGTTACAGTAAGAGAGGCTCTACGCAGCAGGGGCCTGAATTGTGTTACTCGCAGGGAGCCTGAAGACTTGGCAACGTCGTGGCCAAATCTGTCAATTATGTTTCACACAGGCCATTGAGCAACCAGCAGAAGAGAATCATTTTCAGCCAGTCCTGATCCAGCAAGGTTCAGATTAGAAATAGGATAAAGACACTTTCAATTCAAGGTCACCTACCTCCTTTCTCTTAGGTTCCTTGAAAGCCTCGTTCCAATCTCCTCCCTTGCTATCGTCAACGTTGCACACAGCACAGGTCCTTTCCCGAAGTGACATGATCTGTGACTGCTGCCTCAGGACTTGGATGCACTGCCTGGGAAGGCTGCCAGCCGGACAAGGGAAGCGAGCACCTCTCACAGATCAGCAATGAGTCCAAACAAGCCTTTCTTCTGCACAAATTTGGAAGTTTGAGAGTTTCAGCATGTGTGCTAAACCCTTCCCAGCAGATTTAACAAATTTGCATTGGCAAACACTCACTGATTCAGCTCAGGTCTCCCTCACCTTCAAAAATACCCACATCAGGTAGCCTGGTGTGTGTTTCCTGAGCCTGTAAAGCACCATGACTCACCGCACTGCTTTAACTCAGGTACTGCATCTCTTTTGCAGTGCGAGCATTAAAAAAATAAGGTACTGAATAGTCAACTCAAAGGGAAGACAAATCAGAAACCCTGAAACTGAGTCTTCTGCTTTGATCAGGAGATAGTTTCCTCTGTATACACTTCTCTTAGCAAAGGAAAACAAGTTCCTTAATACCAGCTCCAGGATGTAATGCATAAGCATGAAGAGACAGCCACCAGGGAGTGGTAAGAAATACACGTATATGCAGCTTGACAATAGATTTCCATGTGTTTAATATCCAAGCACACCAACTACTGCCTACTTTGAGACAGTGAGCCATGACTGGGGCCACAAGACATGGGCACTCATGTGCCCTCCCTGCACCAGCAATTAATCATACATACAGCACAAGGAGTCAGAAAAGTCTCAAATGCCATGACCAAGGCAGGAGAGAGTCCCCATCGCATAGTGGAGGAGAAGAAGGACTGTGTCTCGTCTGAAGTCTTGCAAGACCAATCAAGGCGGGATTACTACCCACTCCAGGCTTTTTCCTAGGTTTTTTTTGTATTAATTTCCCCCAGGCCACACGTGTGAGGAGCACCAGACACTCCTCCACTATCTCTCACTGAAGATTATCTATGCTTCTTTCAGTTTTACAGAGGCTACATGGAGGGAGCAGAAACTTGAAATGAATCACAGCACTTTACCACCCTCTCCATTAGAAGAACTTTTCAAATATCTGTGGGCAGATGATGCTGCTCGAAGGACCTGTCCTTGGCAGGACAGCCAAGATCCCCAGCGCACAATGACCTGTTTTAAATGTCTATTTACCTTTGGAAAGAACATGGTGAGGCTTTTGAGAATGGATTATAGAAGGTAAAACTTCTAAAGGAAGATCAATATTTGGACATCAAGTACATCTCCATTTCAAAACCGTACCAAGAAGAACATTTTTGACATGTGCATGCATATCTTTTGTCAATGGGGCTGTAAGTCAGACTCATGAGAGGCTTGAGGAGGTTTTTTTGAGCTACCCTCAACCCAACATTTTACAAACATCACTCTTCATTTTTGACTGTGCTGCAAGTCCATTATGGATAAGGAAAGTAGTCTTAAAACACAATTAAGAGCTGGAGTTATGAGGTCGTAGCCTTGCAGCTATGAAACAATGACCTCAGCACAAGGAATAGATGGAAGATACTCTAATCCCTATTAAAGAGGGAAGCTGGCAAATAACGCTTTCTAAATCATTTAAATTTTCAGCATGCTGAGCTGTGGGTGCGTGAGGCTGGAGGGGAGCTGAAGTAGCCATGCCAATAGATTTATCTGCTCCCTGAGGCTCGAGAGGCACCCTGCTGGCAGAGGCACTGGCGAGCTGGATGAGCACTGTGTGTCTAAACATGCACACAAACACACACAATTTTTGGTCTCATCGCCAAGGGACTAGAGGGGCTTTCTGCTGGGGCCTCCCTGCTGACACAAAGCAGCCTGGTTCATACAGACCAGGCACAGCTTTAGTCTCAGGATGTCACAGTTACAAAGCAGCCCTCAGGAGATGCTTTATTGAAAAGTTTGTTCCAAGACTTTACTCATACCTGCATCTTTTGTGCCTTCCTAGTGCCACAGAGGAGCTCTCAAGTACCCTCTGCACAGAAGTTACAACACAAGATCGTCAAAGGCATCACTTTTCTGGCAGGCTCTTCTCCTCCCTCCCCCAGTTTCAAAGCCCTTGCCTTTTGAGCAAGTGAAAAGCTTTCAGCTTTTGAGTGGTCATTGGAAAAAAGCCGATGCAACCTGTAGGAGGAAGAGATGTCAGAGGAGAAGCAGTTGAGCAGGGGAAAGAGTCACTGTTCACCACAGGTCTGCTGGCAGTCGGAGATTATGAGATGCAGCTGGGAGGAGAAGTGCCATTGCACAATCACTCAAAGCAGCAGTGTTTCTTTTAGAGGCATTCAGATGCCTGGGCATCCTACTGAGTCTCCAAATAAATAATATTTGATTGTGACAAGTACCTAGCATACTTCTGAACGCTGTAAGAAAATAATGCACTGACATTATGAAAATATTAGAGTGGCATAAGTCAATCCCACTCATCCTATTAAGAACAACAACAAAAAAATCCAAAAGCCCACACATTTGATTAAAAAAAAATGTCCTCACCACCATTAACAATCATAAAAGCCACTTTTCTGGCAAGGCGCAAGCTACCTGCAGAGAATTCACTTTCCTTGTCTTCTGACAAGAAGCTCAAGGGAAAAATGCCATCCATTCCTCTTTCCTCTATATGCTTCATTCTGCTCCATATGGTGCTGCCTGATAGTAAATGAGAAATTAAAAACATTAGCACCAGCCTCTGCCCTCTCCTCCCCCATCGCTTTCTCCCTGCAGTGACTGTACAAAATACACTGGCCCAAGCTGGAGACACAACCATTTAACTGCTGAGCTCTGGCATCACATATGAGCTCTCTGTTGTCTGCTCAGTTCATAGATGCCAGTTTTGCCAAGCACTGACCGTCCTTCTGAATTATTTTGTCTTGGAAAATAACGCTATTGACAGACTGAAACCCTTGCTATGGATTTCTTTTCTATTAAAAACATTTGAAAAAAAGAAACAGAGACAATCGGAAATTAAAACTAAAACCTCTGAGTTTGAGGCAGGCAGCAGTAAGCTGTAATATTGTATCCCAGTTCTTCCAAAACAGAATTTTTAGAGACATCTTTTCTCATTAAAATAAAAAATTCTGAACCAAAGAAAATTTCCAGTAAATTCTAGTCATAATCTTCAACTGTCATTTTACTTTTATCTTACATCCCTTCAAAATCAGCTGCAGAACACACCATGTGCAGTCAGCTCCTTCACAAAAATATTGTAAAACAGGATCAAAACATTACTATTTTTTTTTTAATACTTTGGGGCAATTGAATGATAAGTCCAAGAATTTGGGGAAGTAGTCAGCAGGCACTGAGGGTTTTTTTTATTATTCCTGTAGCACCCAGAAGTGGAGGCAGGGGCAGATGCCACATCGACTTGGAGAAAGCTGTCCCTCCCCGGTGCACACGGTAGAAGACAAAGCCAAACAAAGGGAGAAGAGGTCACGGTGAAACGGGCACGGCAAACGTGACAAATAACACATCACCATGTGCGAGCATATGATCTCTATAGATTAACCCTGGCTCCTTGCAGAATGGCCGTTATAATCATCCCATTTTTGTAGGCATCACAGCCTTTTGGAAAGATTTGAACACCAAGGGTAATTAAGCTTTGTCATCAGGCTATCACAGCGAGGGTCTTGACTTTCGGAGGCACCGCTGAGCCTCCCTCCTGCCCGCGGGGATGCTCTGCCGGGGGGATCCCCGCACCTCCAGCCACATTGCCCAGCTCTGCTCTTCCTCACCAAGAGTGAAGACTGAAATATTCATGAGAAGGGCCCAAGCGCTGCCTTTAGGGAGGATGCTCCTGCACGCCCACTTACACGCACGTACGTGTCTGTCTTCTGCATAAGAAGGCGCTTGGCAGGGCACCAGGGCAGAGCCAACAAAGCAAAACCACCAGCGACCAGCCGGCTAGCCCAGGAGCCTGTGGAGGTGGAGAGTCTGTGTGGAGATGGAGAATCTCTCCATCACAAACGGTGCAGTATACTTTCAACAAGAGGTTTCAAGAAACATTGATTCAGTTGCTCTGTCGATCTCTCTATGTATGCCCATGATCTGAAACAGCAGCAGGACAAATGATGACATCTGGCACTGCTCACACAGGGGCACCAGCTGAGATTTAGGCTGCCCATCGGAGTCTCCATGTAAGGTTTGGGACGCTGCAATCCCTGTTCTCATTGGCCTCCACACCAAAATGTTCTCACCAAGAAGATAAGGCCATCAAGTCCCTCAAGCAGAGCCCACTCAAAAGGCCTGGAGCAGCATGCAAAGGAAGATGCTGTAACAGATCATTTTTCATTCATTCCGTGGAAAAAAAGCTTGCTCCGATATTTAAAAAACTACTGATAACTGCCAAAACTCCTCAGACTTCATAACTGCCAGATCAACACAATCTACGGCCGTAGCTACAATTCACTTAGCATACTTCAGTCCAGCACCAGCCAAGTGCAGAGAAAGCTGCCTCTTGAAAGGACACACTGGCTTCATCATTTAACAAAACCAGTATAACCTGAGAAATCACTGCTCTTCCCACCCTCTTCCCTCCTACAGCAGCAATGGCAACTATTTCCCATAAAGGGAGCATGGAGAACAGGATGCATGAAGCTTGCAAACATAAAAGAGGTGACAGTAACCTATAAATACCAGAGAGTAGAGAGGAGGAATTCAAGGATAAAAGTGAGAAATAGCCTGCAACTGGAAATGGAAAAATCCATGCTGAGCATGATAGAGCTCTTATCTTTGCAGAGAATTACAAGGAAAATCATTTACCTGGAGAACATGACTATAGATGCTCAAAAGAAAATGAAAAGATATTTGCAGCGAAATAGAGCAACATAACTCCATCTCTAACTAGAAGATTATTCAGGGTACACTCAGATACTTACTCCACCTCTTACAAAAGACAAAGAGGTTCATACCTAATAAAAAAAACCTACCATAGCATAGGTCAAAAAGTGAGTCCTATCTAGTAAGTCTTTGGAAAGCACACCTCTCAACTAACTGCCAAACCAAGCACTTTTTATTAAACACATTTTTGCCATATACATATAAAAAAGAAATCTAGCAGCAGACGACTATGTTAGAGTGTTCCTTCTCACTCGATAGTTATTTCTCCAGCCAGAAGGATAACGTCACATATCATGCAATGCATAGTACAGAGGTAATTCCTGTTCTGCTTAAAAAAAAAAAAAAAAAAAAAAAATCAATGGGACTTTTGTCACAGACAATGTCAGAGTCCAGATTTCACTCCAGGGCATTCAAAATGCATTTCAGTTCACTGTGCTTAGACCAAAGAGCTGGCCAGGATGTCAATGTCTCTCTCATTTGAAAGGAGTAGCTAGGAATTTGCCAAGCCTCAAAGTACATGCTGTCAGCACTGAAGGTGGATCACACCGGGGGAAAATGCTTCCTTCCACTTCAGCAGGCAAGGCTACCTCCTCACATCCTTCCCAGATGCAGCCGTAGCTATTGGCGTGTTTGTCACCGCTACCCATGGCTGTGCTTGTCAGAGGAGCCCAGGAGTGCCAAACAGGGCAGCCAGCCTCCTCCACAGCACTGGCTGCTCAGAGCACCAGCGATCCTCCTCAGCCTGTGCCCAAGTCGTGGCCGTTGGCAAGCAAAACCCCGGTACATCACCAACCTCCCTCACCGCCTTCCAGTGTAGCTACACTCACTGGCACAGAGAGATGCAGCCAATAAAACCAAGAACAAAACCAGAGGTGAGATGTTTTCCTCTGGCGGGAGCAGGGGACCGAACAAGCTGCGAGACAAGGCCAGGCTGAAACGAAGGGTAACCACTTTGGATCTGCACAGCAATTCCTTTCAAACAAAGGTTTCCCACCTCGAGTGAAGGGTTTGTGATACACCCACCAACCTAAGCTTTTGTGATGTGCTGAAATTAAAGTGTTACCAGCAGTGTCCACTAAAACCTGACACACAAAAAAGGCAGGCAACACCCACCATTTGCAAATCCAGGAATACAGGCCCACTGCTCACTGACGTGGCCTGAGCTCCAAGCCTGCAGACACATTGGCAGATGTCCCCCGGGCTTTTCCAAGCCTTTGAGGCTGTTCAGTCAAGTGTAGACACTGTCTATAAGCCCCTGTCATTGCTTTAGCTTCTCTGTTTGAAGGTGTCTATAGGCTTGGGGCCCCTGCACTAATGCAGCACAGTTACAGGAAAAGTTCTGAGAGAAGCTTAAGACCAGGATAAACAACTTATTACGGTTAATGGTTTTCTCAGTATTTCAACCAATGCAATGCCAGTCACCCAAAGGCAGGGCTGTGAGTCTCAACATTAGCACAGGCATAACAGAAAGTGCTTTTCAAGGTCTATGGTTCCTGCTAATACTGGATTACTTTATATTGTATCATAAAAATTGTCTGAATGGCAGTTCAACAAGCCAGGACTTGATTCACAGACCTGCCATGTTACTGATGCAGCTGAGGTCAAGAACTACAAATAGAGCAGATAATTATAAGGGAAGTGCGTGCTGCTGAGCAAACACATCTGGCATGGGAAGATTTTCTGCTCTGGAGAGGTAGAGAAACTGCATTTACAGAACTACCCCAGCATCTTTTCTTGTACTGCTTAGAAAATACATCCACCAAAAAACCAAGGACTTGAAGGCTTACAAATACCAGAATATCAGCCTGTGTTCATTACAGTTGCTCTTTTAGGGTTTGAACACAGGGCTCCGTATAGACCTGAAGGACCAAATTCACCAGTGGCATAACACAATGCAGGCAGCCCTTACCAGAGCTGTCCCCTTATTTCCTAGGAAAATGAGATATCAGGGACAAGCCTTAGGGACCTACAGATCACATTCATGGCTGGAGGAAATGAAGAGAAATGCATTGCAGCAAACAGAGCATTGCGCAGCTTCCACCAGCAGAAAACAACAGGCTTCACTGTCTTGTTTTACACCCTCAAAAGCAGAGCATGGATACCTCCCACCTGGAAGAATTCAGTTGTCCTGTCTGCTGGGAGAGAAATGCTTACTTTGATAAAGAAGCAAAATATCAAAAGCTTTTCGTTCAGCTTGCCTTAGTTATGAGTTTTGCAGGTTTTCCTGTTTCATTTCAAGATGTGGTCAATTTTTGTGTTCCACTTTCTTCTCAAAAGCTGGCAACAGACCCCCTGTTTTGCATATACCTTTGTGTCTAAGGACGTGGTACGTGCATTTGTACTTGTGTGTAGACATCAGGCAGTATTCAGATGCTTCAGAAGACATACAATCCGCATAATTCATCTTGTCAGTAGAGTAAAGCTATGCCATTGACAAAACCCCTACATAAACACCCAGCTGGTAATATGATTATGCCCCGAGGAAAAAAAGATTGATAGTCTTGGTGGTTTTACTGTGCTATAACAACAGAAGTCATCTTTGTCCACATATTTCTCTAATCCTTTCCTGAAACATTACTAAATACCATTGCCTGACAAAGGTGAGTTCTACAAGTTAATAACACGTCACACAAAGAGCAAGCTAGAACCTCAGTGTTAAACTTGAAGTTGTACCCTTTTGCTCGCTAATGATGCTGTAGATAGCAGAGATATTTTTAGGATGCCTGCAAACCTTGTTATAATCCACAAAGAAATGTTTAGCTATGATAGGAAGACACAGAATGTTACAGAAAAATAAAACCTAAAATATCTCCCAGTGCTATTAAAAATGTTCAAGGAGCCAATACAAAATCCTTACCTGACATAAAGCAAAAATTTAAACAAATATTCTTCAGCGTTGTAATTCCTAGAACAAAACTTATTAGCAAATTTAAATTAATCCTGCTCCAGGCGTTATGATACACTATCAGTTACTCCCTTAAGCCCCCTGGGAAATATTTCACTATTGCTGTCAGTCAACTGCTTGAATGCTTGGAGTTTACCAGCTGCATAACATATATTGATTTTTGATGAATGACATCTCTCTCTGGGCCATTATGGTTTTGTTTTCAAACCTTATTTAATTGTTCGCCTATTTTTCAGTGAAATAAATGCAAAGTGTTTATTCTCCAAAGGCTGTAAACAGAGATCTCAGGTCTAGTTTCTATGACAACCTCACTTGGTACAGCAAACCTAGATTATCTCTAATGACAGACATGAAGTTTAAATTGCACATTCTGCACAAACAGTGCACTGTTGACCTTTTATTGAAAAATGGAATACAGCGTGATTAGCATAATGTGCTATATGAAAGGGAAAATTGTGGAATAATGCAGATTGTACTCTAATCATAACTACAGTGCTAATCTCTAGCAAACTGTTTGCCAGAACATGAAGCTTTAAAAATTAAGATTTTTCTCAGACACCGTTTTCAAATCCTGTTAGATAGTAATGCTATGACATTAAACAGTTCTCGCATAACACTTGCTGCTTCTGCTATTTTTCTCCCATTGCAGTTTTTAACAGGGGAGTAAAAGTGTATAAGGTTATGTAGAAATACAGCAAAAAAATTCCAGCTATGAGAACTATTTTTAAACCTCCTGAAGGCTTTTTTTTTTCATGCTTACAAATTCGTTTGGAAGCAAAAGCCAAAAGACATAGTCCTTTCTGTCGGGTGCTGTCTTCCAAAACCTGCATGTTTTCCTAGGAGGGAAATTTGCATTTGTGCTAGTGAATAAAGCCCAGCTCATCTACAGAGACAGAGAGGCTGCAGGAGACATTCTGCTTTGCAGGAGCGAAGATAGAAAATATCTTGCCTTCATATGCAGCAAGTTTCAGCAGGCTTTGATTTTGCCAGCTACGATTTGTTCCTCCTCACAGAAATGTCTGCAGCAGTTTACAAAGTGTTAATACTTTGGGGAGTTTAGTGCATGAATTGAGGTTCCCCTTGGAGTTGAAAGAGTCCCATGCTGCTGTAAGGGGACAGCAGGCTGTTAAGTCTGTCCTTCCCTCAGCAGAACACTTTTATTTCCTTTAAACTTTCATTAAACAATAGGAAATATTTCCAGTCACTGAATGAGATTTCAGCTCACTTGTATTCAACATAATCAGTGAACAATCTAGGGACAACTAAACAAACAAAACCATAATTAATATCAAAATACAGTTATAGATAGTAGAGCCGATGGGTCAAGGAATTGGGAATGAGGCAGAGTAACTTTCATTTCTGCAGTGCCCAAAAGTAACACCCAGTTCCTATGTTTAAAAAAATTTTTAAAAGTAGCACTGGCTATTTTTTTAGCGAGTGATAATTATGGAGGAAAAACATAAAAGTAGCTCTCCATTGCATAGTAGGAAGTCTTGGATTGTCCAAGCCTGGTCAGGAACAATGAAGAATCCTAGGCACTCAGCTATCACCCCTCTTTCTTCCAGAGGATGATATTCAGCAACTGGATCTTATTAGCATCACATCAAAGTGCTCTCTCCATCCCTCCATATTCAGCAAACAAGCTAAAAATGATTTTCAGGTGCTTGTCTACAGAACAATTCTATTAGAGGAAACCTATTCCCTCATTTCTCTCTCACTCTAATGGGTTTATGCCATTAATTCTGTCAGCTGAGTTGTTTTTAACCAGCGGTCAAGGCAGCAGCAATAATAAAGCATTTTTTTAGTGCAGGCAGACCCCAGTGTACTTGCATTCTAAGCAGCTATTCACCACCACGGCTATTCTCTGCATGTCGAGATCTCTGGTTTTCAGGGTTTTCCATTTGGCAGTATTATATTTTTCTTAATAAGCATTGTCTTCCACTATGGCAGCTGACAGGAAGGAATCAATTTAAAAGGCATCCACTTGTTTTCATATGACGTTATTACACTTGTAAATGTAATCCTGCCATTTGATATATAAGATAGCAACTGTGTTTGGTAAGGCGGTGTGTCCCAAGCTTAGGTATTTCTAATCCCTGCAACACTGCCCAAACTCGTCCACTGTGATTTTAAAACTTCACTGCCTCATGCGATGGCAATGAGCATTTGTGGTACTGCTAAGTGGTGGGTTATGGGGCAAAGGCTATATTGACCACAGCTATGCAAATGTTACCACATATTTTATAATTATTTACCAAAAAAAATCAAGGTAAATATTGACAACAAAAATGGCAGCAGAAGCTAACATGTCTGAACAGTAACTTTACAGGCAGTCTCTCTACCTACCAGTATGTCTAAACACAAATAAATGAGTGCTTTTAAAGACACTGTAAATTATAAACCTATTTAAACATAGCCTCTCACCACTAGCCTCTCTGTCAGACTAATACATTCCCTGCACATTCACTTCCACAGGTCAGAACAATGTCATAGCTTCCTTGTTCTTCTACCACATTTCTTCAGTTTGCCTCATAATATTTTTAGTTAGGATACTGACTAATTTTGGTACCTCCAGTTAATTCTTATCCTGTTTCATGTTTCCTTCAGGCACAGTTTGCATAGCTCTAGTCACTTGTACAAATATTTAAAACCAGCAAGACAAACCAAGCATAACAAATCCAGAAATAAAGCAACTCCCACAGAAGCTAATGTTTACCCAAAACAGTATGAAATATTCCCCACCTCTCTCCAGGCAGCCTCTTTTCTTTCTCTAAGGTGGGATCTGATGACACTGTGGATATTAAGGACCAAAGAGCCAAAGTCCCCATCATTTCTGCATTCCCACCTTGGACCCTCGGTTGTTCAACCTTTCCAGCCTACTCTACACTATCCTGGAAGGACTGCAGCTCCTGTAGGCTGAATGCAGGTGCAGACTTTGTGATGATGAAGGCACATATGTCAATCCCATACTTGTCATACAGAAGAGTCTGGACTCCAGGATGGACACGGACACTGTCAACCCCGTCATAGGACTGACCTGCGAGCAGGACTCGCCATCTCTCTTTATTGTCCTATGTCTTCAACAGAATTGGGATTTGGCTACCCTAACAAAGTGAATGAAAAAGTTCAGTTGGGCAAGAAAAAATAATTGACAGACCTAATTAAGTAAATTATTCCCATCAAAGTAAAGCGTGTTGTTAAGAACGCTGAAAATTTATGCTAGCTGATACAATCACCTTCCTGCAGCAAGTAAACATCTCCTACAAAAATCAGACAGCTGAAATACCATTTGTTTTGAAATGAACTTTTAGCCCCATAGCTCAGCCAAGCATTCACATATTTTTTGCTGTGAAACATAACCAGCTCCGTGAGGTGCCAGCTAGGAGAGCACTCCAGACTGGAGGCAAAAAGATACTATTGTCTTGGGACTGTCACAGTCATTGCTCCTACCTATACACATCCCACCACTTTTGTAAGGCTGACAAAACAGTTACAGATAGCTCTTCCACTCACAACTGCTTACCAAAGCTGTGAATCAAAGCTGAAGTTGGAATAAGGCAAGTGGCAGAAATGAAACATAATAGGCTCAGCTGCTGCTGTAAAGACCAGAACCAGGAGTCCCAAACAAATGCAAAACTCCAAACTACATTTACCTACAATTTATAGACACAGGTAGCTCATCCTGCAGATGAAACTGGTTTGCCATTCACTTAGAAAGATTTCCAGTCCTCTCCCCTGCTCAGTAAGTAAGCTGAGAGATCCCTGAAGGGCCACCAAGCCTTTAGCTCCCAGCCATGGGTACCTGAGACTGTCCTTTACTATCCCCACGAGCACAGAGAAGAGCTATGGTGCTCAGATGGCACCTGGATGTTTCTGGGGCTCTGAATACAACATCCAGCAATTCAAGTTCTTTAGTTAATGTACACTATTACTCTATATATGATTCAGTATGCTGTGCTGTCTACTTATATGCAACATTAATTTGTTCTTTGATCTAAGTGCAAGCTAGATTAAGTAAAAATCAGGTTGATGTTTACAGTCATATATTTTAAAAAGTGACTTTTGAATTTAAAGAAAAAGGCATCCATAAAAAGGTCTTCTACCCTTCACAAGAGCTTCTGCTTCCACCATTTGTTGGCATCCTTTCAAATACTCTTTGTAATGACTAAGGACTGTTCAGGACCTTCAACATCTATCGTTGCACCCTCTGGGAGGAACATATAGGATCAAGAGATGTTGGGAAACTATTGTCTCATCCATGGAGGAGATTCTTAACCAGATCAAGATAAGCATGAGGGTAAGGTTTCTCAAAAAAAAAAAAAAAAAAAAAAAAAATCTTAATTCTTCATCTGCTCTAGCCCCTTTCTTGTT
>JAVJGG010000094.1:36261166-36272178 GCA_035590195.1 Aviceda cuculoides
AAAAAAAAAAAAAAAAAAAAAAAAAATCTTCAGTCTTCATCTGCTCTAGCCCCTTTCTTGTTTTCCAGTAGGGTAATGAGTTGACACAACACCATAAATGAGTGAATGTGAGCAGACAGACCAATCCCAAAATGGGTGATGACTTGCAGTTAGGGTGGCTTCTAGATTTGCTGGATTCCTGCTATATTGACAGGCTGTAGTAGAATTCGAGAATTATATTATTAATCAGAGCCTGTGAAAAACAAGATGAGAGTCAAACTGCCTGGCATGATAGGAATGTTAGGCAAAGGTGTCTGTAAACTTCTGCTGACCCCTTACACCAACCAGGTCGAGAGCTCTTTCATTAATGCTAATGCTTTTCATATTAGTGCTTCACATAAAGAAATCCTGCTGACTGCTAGGGTCAAAGAGTTCACAAGATGCATTGGCCACATCAGCAATACACTGATGATTGTTTCTGACATGACCCCACAGCTAATGAAGGGCCATTTGTGAGAGAATTGCTTTTCACGCAGAAAGAGGCTTGGGATGAAGGTATAAAACACGTCTGGAGTAGGACAGGCTGCTTCTTTCACGATGCGGTAATGAAAAAGATCACCATCCGACTGAGACACGGTGTATCTCTGCAAGTAACGCGTGTCCCTGGGTTTCTTCTTCCCATTCCTGTCACTAAATTTTCCCATACACAAGATGCTGCTTCCGTCCCTCATTGCTAAATGACCAACACCCCTCTATTCATGACCCCAGGTCAAGTACTTCACCTGTAAAATTAGACATTTTGAAGCCCACGTCAATACTACAGCTCAGCATTTCTCAGCCTAGTACCTCTCCCACACGCGACTCTTTTGGGGCCCCTGGTCAACAAGGCCTTGTAAAGGGTAAAAGGCTCAAACACACTGCAGTACAGGGATCGCAGCAGCGGCACAAAGGGCTAACCAAGCAGGCCCATTACAATCCGTCGTATCTCCACTCATGTTACCGAAGCTTTTCCTTTCTAGCCTGTAGTTTGAGTCACAGTGCAGAAAGGTCCCCAAGAGCACAGATTGCAGAGGGGCGAAACAAGAAAGCCCCTTAGCAACAGGGTGGCTTTGTTCAGTAAGAAGCTGTCTGCAGTCCATTCTGTAGCCTTCTGCCAGGAGATCCATAGCCACAAATTAGCCTTGCTCTGTAATCCTGTGTTAGGCAACATTTCCACCTCTTTTGGTAGAGATAGATTCATGCCTGGGCAAGCACAAGAACCTATCACAGAATCATAGGAGAGAGGTCTGGAGGGGGCCTTTGGAGGTCATCCAGAAAGGGCCATAAACTCTGGCACTTCTGACAGACATGTCTCTAACCTATTCTAAAAACACTATATGGAGACCCCCAAGAAACTGGGCCTGAGAAGCCACTCTTCTTGTCATTGTGAAGAAAGATAGTCTCTATTTCTGTGTCTTCCCAGGATCTCAGAAACATCCTTCATTTTATGTAAAATATGCTCTTCAGTGATAGCCTGGAGGCTCTCTTCTCTAACAGATAACACCTTATCTGTTTATAAAAGACCTTCACAGACTCTCATGTTTAATTTGTTAGTGAATAATGGTTTCATTACCTAATAGGAGGGGCTACATGTATTATGAGGGACTGCAGAATTATGGGGGTTTTAATCATTTTCACCCTGAGGAGAACAAGTTACCATAATAGTGTATAAGTATATAGGTATTACAAGATTTTGAGGAGGAAGGGACTGCATACAGAATCAACTGAGTAGAAAATCTACAAAGATCATAAGCAAGGAACAGTCATGCTGAGAACATTTCCTTTCACCACCTTGAAAAGGACCTGCTGGGAGAAAAGAATTCCATATTATGAAAAATGTCAAGATGTCAGATATTCCTTTTCATCCCTCAGAGTGGGGCAAGACAGTGTCTTTCTCAGCAAGCCTTTTCTGTAGGATCTGTTGTTCTTTGCACAAATATGATATGAGAGCAAGTAAGGAATAGCAGTAACACAGACTGAGGTTTAACCCACCCTGCCAGTGACCAGCACCATGGGCTCTTCTGCTGGAGCTATTTGTCTCTATGGTCCAGGAGGAACATGCAACAAAAAAGCTCTTTTTTAAAAAAACACTTTTCCAAAGAAGCCATTGCTTTCCAGCACAAATACATTTAGTCAACATTCCAAGCCTCCTCTTTAACTTTCCACTCAGGTAGGGGAATGAGGCAATGGTTCACAGCTGTGTTATTGCTGCTGTTAGGGTTGCAATGGAGACCAGAACTCCAAAAGGCATCAGAGGACACAGGCAAAGAATCTGAGGTCAACCTTCAACCATAGCACTTTTCCCTGGTGTCTCTCACAGGGTTGTTTTTTCCCCACAGAAAAAGTGGCAAAACTTCATTCTGCAAATGCCTGTAGTTCAGACCACAGCCACCAGCATGGATGGTGTACATCAGGAGGACATGTACCATACCTCTTAAGACAAACCAGTTACAGCTGGCAAAGTGCAAAAGTTTTTAATAAGAGCTGGGCTGCTGCCTTAATCTAAGGCTGGCACATTAAAAACAAGAGTCCATGTGTCCAAAAGCTTATCTGTTTCATTCAGCTGTATCAGCTGGTCTAATAAGAGATATCTCTCCTTACAGCTCTCACCATGGAAATGGGAGTCATTTATCAAGAAGGACTTTTCCCTGAACTACCTTGACCTTTTCTGTTGATGCTGCTTTTTCACTGTGATTTTTACACATTTAGGGGATAGTCACACAGACTAACTTTAAATTCATTATGAGCTTACATGCCCTATAACATGAGACCCCAAAAGCAGTTGCAGAAAGCTGTTCGAATCCTCCAGTTAGATGCTACTGCTATATCCTACCATATCCCAAGTACTTAACCTCCAGCGTATATTTCTATATGTAGACTTAGCTATGGAGCTAAGTGGATTTATATTGATTCCAATGTTGTTACAACACATGCCAATATGTATACTTGAAGCATATTCATTAAACTTCAAATTATATATAAGGGTGCTAATAGCACCATTTGATGTGGTAATTATTGATATTGGCTTTCTGTAGAAAGAGCACTCAAACTACCAGCTAATTTCACACGGAAGACAGCTGTCACATGGTAATGACATTAAAAGTCACTAAGATGATCTGCATTCAAAGCCATGCCATAGAGGTGAAAGGCCCTGTAGCCAATTATTACTCCTCCGAGCCAGACAGTCCCCAAACACAAGCAACATATGCAGATCCATCCCTCCTTGTCTTTAATTAGATCCTGCCTACCCTCTGTAGCAACAGCAGTATAAGTGAGAAGGGCACATGTAAGGCAGTGGGGAAATAATCAGAGAGATGCTGACGTGCACTGTCTGGCATGTCCTGCTAACACCTGCATGCTGTACACGGGAAGGAAAACCAGCAGCAAGAGACAATTTTTACAGTGTCCATGCTGCAAAACATATGACTTTTGTGGAGCTAATAAGCATCTGTGCAGAATCTCCCAAGTCTCTTTGTCCACTGCATGACCTTGTCACTGACAGATTAATGATGACTGTTCTCCCTGGTAGTTGGAGGTACACAAGGAATACAGGTTTGCACCCACTGCTTATGAGGAAATAACTTTAAAATTGTCATTGACACAATCTGGTACTACTTGAGTGAATCTACCCAATTTGCAGTGATTACAAAATTGGGCAAAAGCTAATGAAAAGGTCCCAGGAAAGGTACTAGAGCAGCCAAACTGCCTTAGTAGAGATTTTCAAGCCAAAAACTCACCTGGCTGTTGCTGCAGGTTCTGGCACGAGGACTCCCATACCCATATCTATGCTTACTCCCTGCAAGGTCCCCCTTGCTCTGACTCCAGCCTTGCTGGTAGAGCTGGTACAAAGTCCGGTTCTGCTTCTCTTTCCAGAAGGAAGAGGCCCCACTGCTGAAGGCCCCAGCCCTTGATCTCTTTCCCACATCTCCCAGAAGCTTAAGCTGATCTTTTCCGCAACACCAGCCACTCTGCAGCAGCAGACACACTTCCTGGGAACGGCGTGGAGTGAAAGAGGTCTTCCACTGCTTTAGCCTGAAAAAGTTACATGATCCATATGAGTATATATGAATGGTATGATCCATACCATTCAAATAATAGTGGTCTACAGGTCTTTCCCACACTACTCCAACGTATCTCCCTTACAACTGCTCCCACTCTTCCTGCAAGTGACTTTGCTTTGTCAGGGAGTCCCTCTGCCTCTCCCCCAGCTCTTCGCCCTGCTGTAGCCAGTTTCACCCTGGGAACCCGCTCTGCCACTGGAGGTAAGAATAACTATCCTGCCATAGTTTTAATCTCTCTGTCAGGTGAACACCCACCATACCAGCTGCTGCCTATTCATCAGCCTACCTATTTGGCAGAACCAGGTTTCTAATGTGGAATTGATACAACCTGCTAGAGTGTGGCCAAGCAATGGTCAAAGTCTTGACAGGCCACTAAGCCAGTGCAGATGTGGCAGCAGCATGCACGTATGTTAGTCCATTGAGCATCTACTTCCAAATCTCATAAAGCACATCTAGAAAGGAGACAACCCCCCGGAATTAGCAGACAAGAAGCACAAGATCAAACCAACACACTGAGTCATGCACAGAGTCATTCTCACAGAAATCTCCCTCCTCTACAGTACACTGACTTCAACACATGCTCAGTAACAGATTAAATACTTCACTTCTGAATTTTAAGGGCTGCAAATTAAAACATCAAAAAGGAAAGGAATTGTAGCATAAATAATCATAGCTGCATCCACAAACTGCAATTAATCACTTATTTTTTTACACTACAAGAGCCTATGAATTTTTTTTTGTTTCCACTGATCTGCATGAAACTTAATATGGATTTTAAAAAAAAAATCACTGCCTAAGAGTTTCCAAAATGATCCTTTGAATTTCACTGTCAATGAGTCAAGGATGACCAATACATAAAGAATCTGCAGTAGGAGAAGACTTCTGCATTTTCACTCAGGAAAAAATGGAGATCTCGGAGCACAGAGAAACTAATGGAGTGCATGGAGCAGGGAGGGAGGGCCTGACACCGTGCCCTCAGAGCTATGGCTCAGACTAATGAATTATCTCTGCTTGGTTAAATCTCTGGCATTACTAATCAGACAAGAAGCATAAAACGGAAAGTTCATTAGCAAGATCATAAAAGAGTCATACTGACAAAGATCATTCAACTTGACGATAGGAAGGTCAGTTACAGGAATCGGGAAATCGCTTTGTTTAAGGAAAACAGGTTAGACCAAAAGTAACTCAGAGTCCAGAAAAGACCTGCACTGGAGTTGTGTGCAACGTTCTGCTTTATTTTTGGAACATGAACAGGGAAACATTTCCTTTGACAGTGGATAAACTAGACTTTCTTTAATCAGCATCACCCTGGCTCAGAGTAAGCTGGACAATATCGGCTTTCCCCCGCAGCTGATTCATTTACCTCCACCCAGACCTAGACAGCCCACAGCTCCTCTGCAGGAAACGCTTTCAGCACAAGTCACAAGATGGTCTCAGAAGCAGAATTCGCTAATTGTGTCAAATTACGTGTGAAGGGTTTACAATATGGATCACTGCCCACTTGGGATTTAAAGGAGATCACTAAAGTAATTTCAAGACTTCAAGATAATTCAGAAACACCATTCCCAGAGGTTACTAAATGCTCTGTCCCCTTATTACTACTATAACCATGCTACACTGGGGGTTGGATTTTTTTCTTCAGGGGTGGGAGGGAGAGGAGGGGAAGTGGTGGTGGGTTTTTTATTAGAGTAATTAGGAGGAAAAAAAGCAGAATGTGTATATTCTCCATATTTAGCCTTGTTTCCTAAAGAAATAAGGAATAATTAGGCTTTATATGCATCCTTTTCACTTTTGAGGTCACTAGCCTATTTCAAACACATTTGGGAGAGAAAGCAATGGCAAAGGGATTCCTACACATCTCATGAACATGTATTAGGCAGCTAGAAAAGAGGCAAGAAATTATTGTTGCCTCTCTTGAAAACAATACAACCTGAGCTCGCTCATGAATGAACACCAGAGAGCTCTGTTAGGAAGGCTGCAAAACCAGGAAAAATTCTATCTGCACCTTTTTAAACCTTGAATAACCCCCACAAAAGACACACACCTGCAGGAAATTCAGTTGCAGTCCTGGTGCATGCAAACAACTTGTTTTAATCCGACGCCTCTACCTCAAGATGCTCCATCAGCTGAAGCAGCCAACTTCCAGCAAGCATTTTGCTTTCCAAAGCAAATGTGCCAGCCAAAATGGACTGAGGCATAGACGAATTAAGACGTTTGTGTTCATTTGTTTCTGTACAAGCCAGCAATCAAGAAAAAGCCACTAGTCAAGGTTTTCCTGCCTCATCTTTCCTGCCTCAGCCCCGAGACTTTGCTGCTGCTTGGTGGGAGCAGGCAAGCTGCATCCTCGCCAAGGGCACTGCTGTATCCCGACAGCCCCGAGCACTGATCACCAGCACAACAGGAGCTCCTGCACCCCAAAAGACTGTCAACGGGAAACAGAAGAGTCTCACCAGAAAAAAAAAGGTATTTTCTCGTGTTCAGCAATGAAGCCATCAAGAAAACACTTCAAATATGCAAGCACACAACTCTCACTGTAGCCAGGCAAAGGTAAGACCCCAAGCACCTTGCCAGATGCCACTCTCCCTATACGACTGAACTGTGTCAAGTTCCTCTTATTTTTTCCCCTCAGAAAACCAGCACCCTCTCTACCCTACAAGCAGTTGTCATGATGCATATAAGAAAGAAAGTCTTAAATAAATGTGAGTGGTTTCTAAGCACCCTGCTCCGTGCAGGATTAACCTGTACAAGATACATTTTGGAGAATGGTCCTTTATGTTTATCCATGTCCAAACTAAATTGCAGTGGGGAAAAGTATCCTGACCACAAAAGAGCTAGACAGTTTTACAGCTAGGACACATAACACAATAACCATTTAGCCAGATTAAAGCATACTGAGAACTGCATCAAATATTGTTTAGAGCACATAAAAACTGCTTTAATATTTAAATGTATCCCATGGCTGGGCTCTTTAGATTTGCTAGATTCACTGGGGCTGCACAGCTATTAGCTTCTACATTTCATCTTCAATTCCTCTTCACAGTAGGAGAAACATAAAAATGAGGGTCACTGCTTGGTCATTTCATTACCCCTGGCAGAGAAATGTGCTTTGCACAAATGAGGAAATATTTTAGATGTAGATTGTCGTAATGTTGGTGTGACAAAATAAAACCAGAGTTAAAAAATAATAACGATATTATAATGGTTATTTTGTAGAATAACATTAAAATAATATGCAGTGTAGCAACGTCCCCTTATCAAAGGGCCTGGTGTATTTCATTGTCATCATTTAAAAGGTCCATTAGCAAGAGCCCTGGAAATGTATGGCTCAAGGTCACAACCAAACTAAATGAGACTGAGCAGTAATTCAAAAACATTAAACTGTTTATGGTTAGAAGTCCAATAAATAAATCCTCAATGCACATACACACACAAATCTTAGCAGCAAACTCGTCTACGAGTCTCCTTTTATTTCTCCGAAAGCAGAAACTCAGTGAAAGAAATTGATAATCTGCTTAAACCCAGAAATGATTTAGACGAAATGTCACTTTGGGAGATGTGTGACTTCCTGCCACAGATATGGATTAGGCTGCACAAACAGTCTGGCAATGGGCACCTTTGTGAGCCAAACACAAACAGCGTGCTCCCCCAAGTCCGGCGGCCCCGACAGACGAAGAGATGGGCCAGACCCGGGCAGGGAACATGGGCTGACGCAGGCATGGAGCCCTCCACTGCCACACTGCCTGCGGCCAGCTCATGTTGGACGGAGGAGAACATCACTACTAGTCTGGAGGAGGAGATTAGCTGCAGAAGAAACAGGAACACAACGCTATTTATTAATCATGACCTGTGAGGAGGAAACCCATCATCTTACTAACCCTTAGCTCTATTTGCACGATCTAAAGCATGACATTTAACCCATATTCTAAGTATCTGTATAAAAGGGACTTGATTTTCAGTCGTAGTCTTCTCCCCCAAAAACGTAAGTGGGAGGTATGTGCCTCTGCTTTACCAACTTTAAATGAAGATGAGAATATGTTACTACTTTGCACTGACAACATCCAAAAGAATCACTTCTGGCACTGAATGAGAAATTTTGTTGAAATGAGAAACCTAACATTACTTACTGCAAGGCTGTTCCTCTGCAGCTCTCTGCTCTGGCCCCAACCCCTGCCTTAGACCCTCACACTGGACATTTCTCTGGTCTTGGAGGATCAGGACCTATGTCTTATGATGACCATACCAGGAATTTCTGTGTATAAGAATCACTGAAGTTGAGCATATTCAGCACAACAAAAGTCACAAAAGTGTGGGAAAAGTCATTTAGGTGGCTTTGATGAGAAATATTTTGGTATATTTAGACACATATACCAAAAAGCTCTCCTATGAGCAACAAGCTCTGGAATAGCCTCCAATACAGAATGTTAGGACCTAAAGACCCAAGCCCAGCTGAATATTAACAAACACAGGAAATCTCTTCCAGTCTTACTGTTTCTGCCTGAAAACCATTCTACTAAACCTCCCAGTTTAATCTCTCACTTTCATAAGCCTTGTAAAGATCCCAGAAATGGAAAGGAGACTCATGTAAACACAAATGCAATCAATCAAAGAAACTGATTCTTGGGGGAAAAAATGCATAAAGTATACTCCACTGCCACTTGTAAATAGAATTCAGCTTCCAGGTAACTTACATGTCTTGCTGACAGCACGTTTTATTGATGTCACAGTGATCTTGTATTTCATTTCCTAGCTGAGTGTGGATGCAAGAGAAAGGGCCTTTGCAAGCAATTGTGCTAACGCTTTGCATCCTGCTGTGCTCAAAAGCCATTTGAAGGCTTTAAGTGCCTGGAGAGCAGTGGCACACCTCTCTGGAAGTTTAATCCATGACAGGAGCTGAATGCACGTCCAACAAATTATAAGTTACATATGAGGAAAAACATTATTCTGTTAGCAGTTAAGGCACAGCCCTGCAATAAGTAAATTGCAAAGCAATACAGCTTTGTCTAATGACTATCAGTTGGCCAAAAAGAGCTCAGGGGTATGTAACACAGGCAGAAATAAAACCCCATACATTTAGATTTAGATACGTTGAAAGCATTTCCTCTCATACGGCTTTGTACTTTCCCACTAAAATCTTTCATCACGGCAGCCCTCCACTCCCATGCATGCAGTAGTACAGCTACTACAGACAAACCCCCTCTGCCTGGTGGGTCACTTAATCGGGGCTCACATCTTACCCACGTACAGGATATGATTCAAAAGTGACATAATGCACATTCATCCCGATTTCCCAATAATCCCCTTTCAACACTTGTGGAAATGCTTGGTCAATAAAACGTAATGACATTATTGCAGTAAAGTAATTTCCAAGTTAAGTGCCTGGCTGTCTGTCTCTGGGACCCCACCAACAGTTAGGTTCCATCGTGGCAAATAAACAAAGGCTGCAATTTTGCCTCATGTTTGATTAAAAGAGGGATAAAAGCTGGGTTTAATGTTCTCATTTACTAAGGGACAATCCAGATTCCATTTAAATCAATGTGAGCCTGTTGCCTTTAAAGGCAGTTGGACCAGACTCCACAAATGTAGGACCTCTCCTTTCACACCCACTTCTTAAACCCTTCTTTCAGGATTTGTCAAGTCCCTCATGGTGGCAATTCCTCCTTGTGTCACAGATTCACCAGGCAATCAGGATGCACTGTGGCAGCCTGCAAGGTTGGTCTCTAAGCAAACTGAGCCCTCAGGAAGCAGGCTGACCACCAACTGGCTATGGTCGGGTTGCCCACTTGGTCCAGCCCCAGACTACCTGACACCCACAGTGTACGAACCATACCTGCAAGGCTGGAGGTAGTGTCGCCCAGATAGATTCAGCTCCCTGACCTGTCCAATTTCACTCATGTCTAACCTCCTCCTTCTTCCCCATGCAACGAGGCAGAGCTCCACGTCATGGGGCAGGGAAGGGACACTGAGCAACGTCATGGGGCTGAGCAAGGGGCTGCAAGGCAGCCCAGCCCATCACCCCAACACCAGGCACCACAGAGCAGGCAGAGCCAGGAGCTGCAGCTGGCACAGCACTGTGGACATACAAGCCTGGGAGCAAACTCAAGGGCAGAGCAATGCGAGCACATCTCACGTGGGATGTGCCCATCTCAGCAGGGCAACTTTGCCATGGCTGCCACCATCTTTTTTTAAAGTCTGCTACACCTCCAGTGAGGAAAAGTAAGCTAGCAACTAAAAAACAAGCTTTTAAAGGAAAAGATTTCCAGGCTGGGATCTGACGGGGCTTCCTGGAGTAGCAGAGGGAAGCGCTACTATTTATAAGATGGTCATCAATATTACTGTCAAAAGCACCAAGTGTCTTCATTCCTTACAAAAACTCTGGCACTCAGGACTGGAAGACATCCCTGTTGAATTCCACCCCCTGTAAAAAAAGAAATAATACCAAAAATTGATAACCAAGAACAGAGCTGGGGAGGGGAATAAGGACTTTTCCAAGAAGGAAGGGGAGTGGCAGAAGGTGGTTGCAGGGGAATGAAATCTGGTTGTCCCAATGCAGGTTGCACTGGGAATGGGAAAGAAGTCTCTACCCTCTCACACAGAGCCACCAAAACCTGTTACAACTAACGTCCCAGAAACTAACCCTATGTGCAGCACCAGCCCTGACATCACCCCAGCCTTTGTATTTCATCCACCCAAATTCACAGCCCCTCCAGCATCTGAAGCAAGCCACCTGAAAGGAAAAAAAAGGTAACTGGAGACTCCCATCAATGCTCTATGTACATCTGCAGGTTCCAGCTAAGAAGTCTGGTAGACACCAACACTCACTGCTTACATTGCATTGTGCCACCATAGGCTGCTCATGGAGTACTGTGTTCAGTTTTGGGCCCCTCACTACAGGAAAGACATTGAGGTGCTGGAGCGTGTCCAGAGAAGGGCAAC
>JAVJGG010000094.1:36273717-36305990 GCA_035590195.1 Aviceda cuculoides
TTTTTATTGGCAGGGGGCGGGGGGAAGGATAGCAACAGTAGCAACTAGTGCATGGAAAAATACAAGTCTAGAGCTATGTAATGAAAAAGACCTTCCTCTGAAAAAGGGAGGGGGAACAACGACACACGTCTTTGGCTGATACATAAATTCAGCAGTGTTGGAAGTCTTTGAACATGGTGTCTCTCGTCTTCTGTCCCACTCTATAAAGAAGAATAGAAATATAAAATGTGTGATTCAGCTGCCAGCTAGTTAGAGATGCTTCAGTAAATTAAATTTTGGACTGGCAAATGAAGGAGCTTCTTAAATTCTTTAATCACAGCCTGTTGATTTACTGCTCCAGGGGAAAAAAACCCAACAACCAAAACACCAAAACTTTGCCGCCCTGATGGAGACAGTTGAAGAAAATTTATCATGCAGACATGAGCATATTTGCAGAAGGAAGGGAATACATTTTATCCAAAACCTCTTCTGTGAGGCATGCAAACCCTGCTAGGTACAAAGCAGCCACTAGCAGAGCTAGTTGCTCTAAGTCAAAAAAGAGGACGTGTTTCACCAGGACAAAACAACAGAACTTGCAGAGCACGCTGTGGGGTCCTTCCTCATCGAGCACCACCTGGAGAACCTCTGGTTGTAAAACCTCAAGGCAGTTTGACTAATACAGAGGAAAGGTTGATGTGTCATGGGATGACTGCCAAGCTCTCCCTTCCATGTCCAACACCCTTCTCTGACGAACCATATCTAGCCATGCTCATGGAGATCTCTCCCTTCCTAAAGTCTCTCCTTAAAAGACGCTATTTCCACAGCTCTGCAAAAGTAGTCCTCATAGCTATGGACAATCCATGGCTTTCCCAGGAGTATGGTCAGAAGCAGTTCATCTTCACTAGCCCTTATCTACAAAATCTAAACACAGGATTGGCACTGGGGGAGACAAATATAAGGAAACCCAACAGGAAAAAGAGTCCAAAAGGCAGAAACGAAACCTAATGGCTGAACAGAACGGTTTGCTGCCCCACTCCTGCCTGGAGAAACACAGGAAATTGTACAGTTAAATGACCATCTGGTAAGCTGGGCTTATTAATAAAAATGCTTTTATTACAGTTATACAGCAAGGGATAAGGAATGCAGGCGATGCCTACAGCCTTGCAAGTCTATGTGGGAACAAAGTGTTTCTCCTAGCACCTCTGCAGTTGTAGCAGCTCGGTGTATGTGTTCCCTTGGCACTGCTGTGGGGCTGCAGTTGTGTTTCTCCATAAACCTTGGTGGGATTAATGCAGAAAGACCATGCACAGCTCTGGGATCTGTACTGTCTTAGAAGAAATGGAAAAATTTGAGAGTATGAAGAAAACTGCCACCAAAATGATTTAAAGGCTGGGGAGGAGGAACTGCTTCCAGTGAGAAATTTGACGGGCAGGATTTGTTTAGCTTATCAAAGAGAAGACCAAGGGTGACTTGATTACAGGGTATTAAGCACCTCCATGAAGAGAAAATACCAGTCATAAAGAGCTCTTTAATCTAGCAGAGAAAGGCTTAACAAGAACCCATGGCTGGAAGCTAAAGCCAGACAACTTCAGATAGAAAATACAGCTCAGATTTTAAAAAGTAAGAGCAAACTGGCAAAGGATGCAGTGGATTCCTCAGTCCATCTTGAAAAATGCTGCACAGCTGCCTCCGTTCATAGCAAGGGCCAGCCCTGCAAGGAGCAGTGTCCCTTCCTCTCCACACACAGCAGAGCTGGAGCCGCAGGAGATGCTCTTAAAGAGGGAGAGGGACTTGACCTCCCACACCCGCCCTGTGAAACAGCCCCTGGCTGTAGCTGCGCTCCCTTCAGGACAGGGTATCTAGACGATAGATATGGAGCACGGAGCAGTTCCTTCTACAGAAGGGGAAAAAATTGATTGCAACTACTTAATAGACAAATTTGAAGTCAGCATTTACTAAAGAGAATACAAAATTACTGCAACAGATTTTGACTTTCCACCTGCAGAGCAAGATTCAAAGAAAATTTAAAGACAGGTTTTTGGCTACTGTTTTGTAAAGCATTTGGCATCTTAGTAATGTTTCGGATTCTTCCTTCTGCCTAACTAATTACTTCTATTTCCTGTTTTCTTTGGAATTGCGACTATGTAATGCATTGCTGGAATCTGAAATATTATTTCATGGAACATTATTGTATTTATGCATACCACAAACTCCAGAGATGCTGAATTCCTTCTTGTTCTACTGCTTCCGCTTTTGAAAAAATATTTCCCATCTCCAACAAGCATTAACACCCCTCCCCCAAAATATGAAAGCTTCAAACCTGTATAAAAATGTTTAACCACTAAACTACTAACTGTTTTTATTTAAAGCTAAAAGAGGAAAAAAAGTGGCTTCAGTTTTCAAATACAAAATAACATGTTGTTGACAGTATTGATTGAAAAGACCCATTTTGTCACAAAGCCAGCTTCTGTTCAATAAACCGTGATGAAAAATTATATTTCTCTACTCGCGCTAGCTGTCTGCCTAATTCTGTGCTCCAGCAATTTGGTGGAAAAAAACTTTGATGGCCAGTTCACATGTTCATTTCCTTCAGCTGAAAGAAAAGTCTTGGAATTAAAGCAAAGAACTGGGAAACTGGAGTTTTTTCCTAACTCTGCTACAGATTAAGAGACAGGTGCATTATCACACAGGCAATTTCTCTTTTACTGGAAAAAAAAAAGGGGGATATAATATTCAGTTTCAGGAAATACTGCTTTTTGGTTTAGTGCTTTCACATCTGTAAAGGGATGCAGGATCAGCTGACGGGAAGCCAAATGTATTTCAGCTCTTCCTTATCTTCTCTCATACAGTAGCTTGAAGACACACAGTGTTTGTGTATAAAAATCTGGGATTCTGCAAGTGAACTCCTGTGGAAATTCCACTTTTCAGGTACCTCCCTCTCCCCAGCCAGTGTCACACTGTAACCTGCACACATGTGTTTTATAGTCTTTGTCTCCGCCTCATATTCAGGAAGGTTCTCTGCTGTCTTGCTTTTGCATCCTTTTCCCCACACACCACTCCTATTCTCATCATTAATGGTTGATAAATAGCTAATGAGTGGATTGGACATTAGGACCTCCCTTTCCATCTGGGCTGCATGCTATTTTACAGGCCCTGCTAAATCTTTATTAGATTTGGGTGCAGATTATTGATTTAGGTAGATGAGGTCGTTGTAACCTCATCTCAAAGAGAAAGGAAGCAGGAGAAGCCAAATGTATTTCAGCTGTTATTTTCTGTAGCAGTGCAAGTTGATGGGAGGGAAAAAGTCAAAACAAAACCAAAAAGTGTCCATTAAAAAAAAGTTGTAACTGGACCTTATACCAAATTCAATGCTCTTAGAGGCACTTGAAAGCAAAAGACCTGAGATAGGGTATAAAAGTTAAGAGCTTTTCCCAGTTTAGCACTACAGAATAGGTGGTAGGTGATAGTGAAGAGAGCATGTTAATAAAATGCCAGGCTGTTCCTAGGGCAAAGTGACATCTATTTATAGAATAAGATATAGTGATGGCTTAATAAAAGGACATCGTTTGCTTAAGTTATTTCTACTCCTGTTAAATGGCCATATCAGTACCTGCAGATCTAATGAAAGCAGAGCTCAGACTTTGTACTAAGCACTTCTGAGCATCCTGTCAGATGTAACTTAAGCACAGAAATCTCCCAGAAAGTCTGGCATTCAGGGCTAGTCCCTCTGGAAGATTTCAACACACTATCACCACTTACAATCCCATGGATGTGAACACCAAGAGTGTATATGGGTTCAAAAAGAGACTGCATAAACCCATGGAAAAGAAACCTGGAGATACTTTAAGAAAGAAATCCTTGCATAGATGGGTACAACAGTTGTGTATTCATCTTCATCTTAAAGCCCAGTCCACACACGGGGAAGCATGAGCCCAGGTGGAGGATAGCACTAACGTGGCTGTGTACCTCTTCCTCCTCCTCACAGTGGTCTCAGGCCAGCCCTGTCCTTCCCAGCTCCACCAGACAGCTCACAGTCGTAAATTCAAAACAGATGTGATCCCAAACTAAGCACCTGCCTCTGAGATAGAGGTGCCAACTGCAGCTTAGCACCCCCTTGGCTATCCCCCATCTGAGCCCCACAAGCACCTCTCTCATCATTCTCCGTTTTGGGGAATGTAACCCAGGGTGGCAAATTCCATCAGGCAGCAGCGCACTCAGTGAAGCTCACAAAGGACTTGTGTATTGTGTGCCTAATCCTTGGGCATTTGGGGATTCCCATCCTAAAACCACATACCAAATCACACAAAAGCCATTTTCACCTGGACACGGGGTTGTTGTTCACTCCTAATGCACCGTGACAGGCTGCTGGCTGTTTCCAAATCTCAGCTCTTTGATCTCCTCATTCTAAAGGAATATGAAATTCAAGACTGACGGTCGTATCCAGGGGCTGTCAAGTTGCACTAAGCTCCCTCCCTTTCACATGACACCCAGCTGGTGTTTACCTCTGCAGCCACGTTTCTGGTTTGGAATTCCAAAATCACCAAGCGCGAGAGCTGCCGTGAGGAGGCTTGGGTTGCTCACGCACACTAAACTCCAGTAAGACTTTGTCCAGCTTATGACTGAATCTGCGCAAGCCACTCTGCCCTATTTAACAGATGAATTTGGTTACCTGGAAGAATGCCAAGCTGGCAGCACAGACCTTTCCCCACAGTGCCACAGTAATGGCCAACAAGGAGACCGGCAACTCAGCAGTGCCAGATCCAAACTATTTATTTATTCCTATGGTTTGCCTGATATGGCCAACAGTGATATGAATGCTTGTTTACCTCTCGTCCACAAATGACCAGCATTAAATGCTCAGCTTATCAGTATATGATAGTAGTCACACAGGATTATCTCCCTCTCTCTCTCTCTCAGTTTTCTGTAAGAAAAACCATCAGAGAGCGCAACATATTTTACTGCACCCGCGACCAGCTCCTGACCATGCACTGCAACCTCACAGCCCACAAGGCATAGGTCCATCTCTGACCCATCTTGCTTTAAACCAGCCATAAAGTCAACACCCTGGGGACTGATGTGATTTCTGAGATGCTGGAGAAGAACTGAGACAGTTTTCAAATTGCACATATCTCCAGGCACCTTTGCAGACTATGCTGAGTGCACCCAGATTGGGCTGTTTTGAAGCTCACACCGTAAGATCCAAACTATGCTGCAGCCTGCAGCAGAGCGGTAGATCGAATCCTCACTCCCCAGGGCTGTGGGCCCAAAACTTGGGTATGCTGTGGTGCATGTCCTGCCCCAGGGAATCATTCTCCAGCAGTGATGTCTGACACTCAAAAGAAAATTTGACTGTATCTGTCCAAAATGCAATTAAGAAACTACTGCCACAGGGGCAGAGCATCTTAGCCTTCATTTACCATTTTGTGCTTTCACAATTACACTACAAAGGTCAAGACATCTCTTCACAAAACTGGTTTGAGTGAAAAATTATGTGTTTCTATCTGGTGTGTGGGATGACTAGCACCAGGTGTGCAATAAGAAGCTGATTCCTAGTCTTCCTCATCTTCCGAAGACTAGAAAGATCCTTGAATAAAAACCACAGCAAATTATAGCAGTCACCTTCACCACAGCTGAATACGCACGCCATCCATGCAGTGGGTGGGTGTGAGTTGTATGCCCATGTGAATGTTCATTTTCTAGATAAGAAGACAGGGAGAAGCTGTAAAGTGAAAGGTTTTATATGTTTGACCCAGTAAGGTCTTTCTGCAAGCTCCACTCCCTCACGCAAGCTTAAGCCCAACTCTCTCTCGTTGGACTTCGTTGCCGCTACAGCCAGAATTTCATTTTTGCCTCATTAGCCAGAGCAGTAGCTTGTTGTTTACAGGCTTTGCTAACACTTCCTTCCTTCTCCCCATCCATAATGCTCCATCAGACATCATCATGCTTCAGTGAGAAAATAATGAAGAAAAATGTACATTCAGCAGAGTTTGCTGAGACCACTTGCTTTGCTAGTCTCCATTTTGCTCTTTGTTAATTCCTGAAGCATTTCTGCCAGGCAATACCTACTCCGCAGCATGCAGTAACAATATCAATATACACCAGTTTCTTCCTCGCCTTGGGACGACAAATATCCCTCCCCCAACTGACTAGAGGTTACCCATCTTCTGTGTTTTACAAAATCTTTGAGGAAGAAATCCTTGCAGGAGATGTTTGCAGAGAAATTAAGGACCCATGAGAAGCAGTACAGTGAGTAGGACACTGTAAGGGCCATCAGAGCATCCTCCTCTCTCCTGGAGGTTTGGCTGCTGCAACCCAGGGTCAAACAGGTCTGTCCTGACCCTGACCCATGGGCTGACATCCCAGCCTGGCCTCAGCCCACCCCTGTCCACATGGAGGTACATAGTGCTCTGGTGTGGGGGCTGCCCTCGCCCCCCAAGCCTGCCCTGCTCCCTGTGGGAGGCGGTGGGATGGATCCTGCCCTGCCAGCCTGAGGAATCTCCGCAGCTCCTGGCCCCCAGACAGCTACCAGCCCACACGCTTGCCTACAGCTCCTGAGCTCCCACCTCTTCCTTGTTGCAGGAGAGATCTTTGGAGATCTCAGTACCTCAATCCCACACATTTAAATCTGCTTTCCCATCTGGGTCCGAGTCCTGTTCCCCAATTCTTCCCGAGGACAAGAGCAGCACTTTCCTGTCTCACAGCACTGAGAGGTTCAACACTGAGGTGCTAAGGCAATGCTACAAGGGGGCCCTACCTCAGACTGTAGTCCTGGTCATGACTCCAGGACACTTGCACAGCGTGAAATGTCTCACTTGCTGCACGTATCGCAGTTTCCATGAGTGGTCTCTGTTCGGCTGATCCCATGCTGGTAGCACAGCAAACACACACCAGATCTGCACTACTAATAACAACCTCCCCTGCAAGCTACAAAGCAGGGCTGAGGATGGCAATTTAATTAGTCACTAAAGCAGCAACTAAGAACGCAAAGCATGGACATCACCAAATACCAAGTGACACAGATCTGAAAAACCAGTCAGCACACAAGTCAGGCAAAGCTTGAGTCAGGAGCACTTCCCTGGGAGACCAGGCTCCCACAAAGATGAGCTGTGGGAGTACCCTGCGGAGGCCTCTCTGGAGCCAACCAGTGCTCCTCCGTGAGCTCGTGCAAAGGTTATACTCCCCTCCATGTCTGTGCTGATGAATGGTTATGGTGGCTCCTCATGTCCACCTTGAGAAATCCTTCAGGGAGTCTGGGATCTCTGTAGGCTTGTGTGGATATTTAGCATTTTAACTTATTTCTCAGAGATTCACTAAAAACAGCTTTAATATCAGTAAATGCCGCCTTCTAGATAGGACAAATAAATCACTAAGAAACCATAAGAAATAGTCACTGCTAACCACACAAATGGTTCAATAATCCTAAGGATTGCCCAAGCCTTCACTATCATAATCACAAAAAAGAGACCAGGCTCTCCTCTCATGTTCCTTTTTTTTCTTTTCTCTTCATTTCACCAAGACTTCCCTGTTCCTGGATGGGCAAACACTACAGTGCTCTTTGCAAGTCCTGTCCAATGTCGTGGTTTAACCCCAGCCAGCAACTAGGCACCATGCAGCTGCTCATTCACTTCCCCCCCCACCCAGTGGGATGGGGAAGAAAATCGGGAAAAGAAGTAAAACTCGTGGGTTGAGATAAGAACGGTTTAATAGAACAGAAAAGATGAAACTAATAATGACAGTGATAATACTAATAAAATGACAACAGTAATAATAAAAGGATTGGAATATACAAATTATGCACAATGCAATTTCTCATCAGCTGCTGATCAATGCCCAGTTAGCCCCCATTCAGTGATCCCCCCCACCTCCACCCCCCCAGTTTATATACTGGGCATGACATCACATGGTATGGAATACCCCTTTGGCCAGTTTGGGTCAGCTGCCCCAGCTTTGTCCCCTTCCAATTTCTTGTGCCCCTCCAGCCTTCTTGCTGGCTGGGCATGAGAAGCTGAAAACTCCTTTACTTTAGACTAGACATTACTTAGCAACAACTGAAAATATCAGTGTGTTATCAACATTCTTCTCATACCTAGCTCAAAAACATAGCACTGTACCAGCTATTAGGAAGACAATTAACTCTATCCCAGCTGAAACAAGGACAGTCCAGCACAAATATACTAAAGGACAAAAATACTATTTCTAAGAAAAGAAGAAAATCCAATGTCTGCGTCTGCACAGCAGCAAAGGGCTGTAGTGGACCTGGCAGTCCTGATTCTTGGAGTTCACACTGGCCACATCTCTGCTCGATATGGATACACCTGAACATGTGCATGAACATATAGCTGAGGGCTCCTCAGGCACTTACCAGCATCTGTGGCAGGGAGCAGCAAGCTATGGAAAGAGACAGAAATTTTTAGATCCTACACTCTTGGGAAGAGATACACCATGCAGTAAACCATCAGTCTACGCAGCTTATTCCCTCCCCATCACCATTCATCCAGAGACATCTTTGAGTCACTGCTGTCAAGAAAACAGTGACATTTCAAAGTAGCCACACATAGCTTAACCAGCATTTATGTTGGCTCCAAAAGAGTCAACACAAGCTGATCTTACAGCCCCAGACACACCAGGCCTTCTATTGCCATTTATTTGGCAACAGAGATCAGAGTCTCATGTTCTCATCCTCACCGTTAGGTACCTCAGATTGGCTCACTGCTTGGCCCAGGCTCAAAACCAATGTCATCTGCAGCAAACACAGAACTAAACTGTACTTGTGGCCACCTGGTCTGCAGATACATCATTGGCTCTCACTCAGAATACAGTGTTTCCTAAAGAGTTACAAGCTGCGGTAAATGAGAGGGATTACCACATAACAAAAACCAGTAGGTCCTGGTTCAATTAAGAAACTGTGCTCTATATTTCTAACCACCATCACCAGACACCTTATCTTTCAATGTATAGATCATTTCCAACCTGTGGCCCAAGGACACCTGGGAATCCTAGGATGATTCTGCAAAGGGTAATTAAGAAAAGTGAGTCTACTGTTAATGGACTTAAATTAGCTCTATGGGGATCCACATGCTCACTGAAAAGTTTCTTTAATAAGAAAAAAAAAAAAGCCTTATACAGACATTCACTGCACAAAAGAGTTCATTCTCTAAGATGGACAGAAGTCAGCTAGAGACACCTTCTTGGCCCTAAGCCCCTCTCCTGCAAACAGCACAACCTCCACGTACTGCGTCTGTACAAATGCACACTGACCAGCTTAGTATCTGATGATCTCCTGCTATGCTGGCCTACCAGATTTTCAGCCTTTTACTGCTGGATCCTTGACCTTTGCCAAAAAAGAGAGCGCTGAGTTTTGAGTCTGACTCTTAACCCCCATAGCTACACAGAGAGCATGCCAATAGAAATGGAAAAGACCCTCACAGCTGCAGAAATGCCTTTTATGGACCAAGACGTTGAGCTCTGATGCAGCTAGACTGACATGATGCAGTGGGGAGGTCTCCAGGTGCCACCATGCTGGAGGTTGCAGAAGGCTAGCACAAAGCTTCTTCAAGTTCTCAACTCTATACTCGTTTCTTCCTTTACCACACCCAGCTTCATATATATATATATATATAATATATATACTCACATATATATGTATTATATACACACAATCCCACCTCACCCCTCCCCTTCCCAAGGGGTCTTAGGCAGCAAAGCATGTATTTAACACTTTAGAAGCCCCAAATCTCAACCACAAACTCCTGGAACAAGCTTAGGGACATACTTCCAAGCTTGTTTGTACCCAAACACCTACACAGTCACCTAGATCCCTCCTGTGGCAATCCCACTGTCTTTATTATTAGCTGAACAAACTGAAACATCTATAAGGTACAGTTCTCTCGCACTTTTGACAACTCCAGATGTAAGCAGTCCACATGGATCTGCAGCTGTTATAAAGTACATTATGAGAAGCCTACAGCTCAAATTTGCTACTGTATTTGTCTGGCCCTGGGAGCCCACTTCTCTGCAATCTGAAATCCCACCAGAGGCAGGACCTGACCTGACAGGTGCCCTTTTCCTCCCTGAGCTCCTGGAGTGACTCATTTTCCACTGCTTCACCAGCAACTCTTCCGTTGTGTTCCCTCTCTGCTGGATCCTGGAGAGCATGCTCTACCTCCTGATTTACATTTTCCTGGGTTAAAGTTGCTTTGGGATTCAAGCCACTTTATTCTTTATGTTTGAGAGCAGCAAGCTTAATACTGTATGAAGATGAACATTTTTTAATCAGCAACACCAATACCTAAAACCATTCAAAGTCTTCCTATATAAACTCAACCTAAAAGAACCGAAATCAAACAGCAAAAAGTCAGTGGACTGAGAAGTAAACAGGAAAAACTTCTTTCCTAAAAACAATGTGCATAAAATTGAAAACAGACTAATGTGGAGACAGCTCCTGTAATACAGTATCACTAATCAAATGCTACAACACGTTCGCTCTGAAGAGAAGACGCATGTCTTGCCACATGCATCCAGTTCCTTCTAAACTTCATTAAAGTCTAGTAAAAAATAAATAAGATAAATATCATTTGCATTTATTACATGAATTAGAAGAGCTTGCCAGATGGGGAGCTCTCCTCCAGCAGGGCTGTTGTTTTCAAAGAGAGAAAAGCACTAGCACTACCCAGCTGTTTGGGGCCTGTGATGTTCCCACTCTTAGAAAACCATCGCCCCTGGCTTCTCCCTGTAATTAGTTAGCGCTAATACCCTTGGTTAGTCTGTGGAAAAGTCACATTCTGAAAGATCACCCTTGCGAACAGTTGTACTCATGAGACAAAACGTCACCACTCCAAGCTGTCAGCCAATTCATCTCCACCCAAAGTCAACCGGGCCATAAATTGGGAGTTCTTTATCTCAGGACAGCAGACCGAGGGGGGTTTAATTGCTGAGCTATGCTAATGAGCTTTGTTTGCGACACAAGGTGCTTCATGGTGGCTCTGTTTGAAAACACGGTATTGTAACCCCCCTGAGGGCACATACAATCAGCTTAAAAACACCGCCGTCTGGATACAGAAAAGAAATCATGTAATGGTCCTTTCAGCATGGCACATTATCAAAGGCATCATTAACAGCTGCTTCATGGAGTGGCAGGAGGCTCTCCTGGGTCAGCTTAGTTCAGTTCACTCCTATTCTTTCCTCCCTTCTCATTTTTTCTAAATCATGAGTTCTGTAAACATCACCGTCAAATCTTCTGCAGGGGAACAAAAAGATACCAAGAATTGAGTCTTTCCTAGCAGATAAGAGCTGTGTCTGTTTTTAAAAGGAATTTTTAAAAAAGCAAAACAAAACAAAACATACCCGGGGAAAAGCAAACAGACAAACGAATAGTGGCAAAAGTCTTTCTTGCTGACTTGTTGAGATGAAATCTACTGCAGCTCAGATTTCACTTTGCTCCTTTTGGATTAGGGGCTGCAGTAGTGAAGACAGTATTTTAACATTCACTTTTAGGAAAAGAATAGCCCAGGTGGACACGAGGCTACAGGTTTCCTTGTCCAGATATCATATGCTGTTTCTTTCACGCCATTAACGATGAGCCACATTCTGTGGTGAAGGCCAGTGCTCAGCATCTTTAAAAATCAGTAGTACTTAAATATGGCATTATTATTCTTACCATACTACCCAGGGACGCGTGACAGGCATCGCAGACCCCATGTGCTAGACAATCTACAAATATCTATTTCCCCAGTCTCCGCGATCTTTTAACCCGGGGGCCCGACCTTGCATATGCTTACACACTCAAGTAACTACCAGCATTTCATGGCCCTACTGAAATCAACAAAACTGATGAATGGAATGAAATCAGTAATTACCCATGTGCTTAATTATTTGCAGAACTGGGGGCTAAGTGCTTCATTTTTAGCTTTTTGCTTGAAAATATTAGTTCTAATCTAGCATGCCTCACTTTGCGCTCAATCCCACAAGGAACAGCACAGTCTGGCCTAATTAAGCAAAAGCACTTAACGAAGTGTTTAACTTTAAGCCCGTGAACAAACCCATTGACTAAACACTGCATTGCTTGGGTTAGCATGTTCGGCCCCTTGCAGGATGGGACCCTTCAACCCAGGTATTAAGGGTAACATAACCACAGGTGGGAACCAGGACTCGAATCCCAGAGCTGCCCGAGGCCGTGTACGCAGGGTGCTGGGCACCCCGGGGCTTCCCTGGCTGTCGCCCAGCAGTGCATTGGGTGAGCCAGGAGCCCTGGCAGAGCTGGGGATCCACCAATGGGTCCCCCGTTCCCTTCCTGGATGGCATCCAAGTTTGCCTGCGGAAGAGGGTGCAGAAAGGCAGTGGTGGGATTTAAAGAGGAGCTGCAAATGTTCTCTGTAATTAACTAGCTGAAAGTCTTCACGCTCAAAAGCACATCCCTCTTTTAACACTGGCCATAACTCCCACTCTGCGGCCTCAGCCTGGTTCAGGGAAGGCAAAGAAACAGCCAAGGCCTGCTGCGGTGTGGATGCCCCTGGGGACTGGAGGGGAGCGGACCTCCTGCACTGCCACACTGGGAGAAGCACAGGACGGGGATGGGGGCTGCAGACAGGGACTTGCAGCCGGCACCTCTCTGCACCTCTGTTTCTGTCTCCTTTCTTGCCAGGCTGAGGAGTTCCTGGGACAGGGCATGTGCATGAGACCCAGCTCTACCCAGGCCTGGGCTGCCTGGGATGAAGCCTCCAATAGTGGTTTGCTTCCGACAAGCACTAATTTTAGGCCCTTCAGGACACAAAATAACGATAACACACTCCCTGGAAAAAAAGAAAATCCCCCCGGGCCTCTGTAAAATTAGCAGTGTGCTGACTGTCCCACTTTTGCTCCTGCTATGTGGGGCAGCCTGGCTTATTAATACACTGGACTCATTTCAAGATCCTTTGCTTTCCCCCTTGCAAGGGGAGCCCGGGGGCAGCTAGCCTGCTTCTCCCAGCAGTGCTGAGGATGCCCCTGCCCACCCTGATGGCCAAAGCCTCCTGCACACCACCCTGGGAGGGTAGCGGGAGAGGACAGGGCAATGAGGGCAGAGGTGAAGCTGCAGGCTGCCCTGGGCTGCTGCAGGGGAGGAAGAGGAGGGGTGCACCCTTTGTTGGCACAAGAGACCCCCCCCAGCAATGAGGGCTGTGGGGCGGGGGACAGCTTGGACCCTCCAAGGGGGAGAAGATAAACCATAGGTGCGCTGCACCCTTCAGAGCCCCTGGGAGCAGCCTGGTAAGGCAGCAGGGACTTCAGTGTCACTCCCTGGTGCTCAGGAAGGGGCTGTCCCTCTGTCTCACACACAGAGGCCTGGAAACAAAGCACAGCTGAACAGGAAAACTCCTCGAAAGTGGTGTCATTACCATAACCCAATATTAGTATAAAATACAACCTCTACCCAGGAGCTCAGAGGAGATCAGTCCCTTGAGACCTGTTACCCCCCCAGGTGAAAACGTCTTGGAATGACTCCCCAGGGTGAGGGAATTTCAGAGCTGCTGTGAGATTTCTTCCAGTGGGGGAGAAAAATCCTGGCAAACCTGCCATGTCCAAGGAGAAACCTGGGGAGAAGAGAAAAGGGGAGGTGACCCCCAAACGCATCTACAAGTGATGTGACTGCACACATTAGAGCCATTCAAGGAGAGGAAACCTCACCTAACAGAACAAAGACCTCAGAAATAAGCTTTTTCATAATGTCGCATAGCCTGCTGTTTCACTCAAAACTACAGTCTGCTCCAACATTATTTTATCTCCCACTGTTCACAATGAGAGTTGTGAGACTCTGATCCTGACCCAGCTTCCCTGTTAAACACTGATTTAACCTCAACTCAAACAAAACCTCAGAAAATTAGTACTAGATTTGACTCACATATGAAACATAACGGTGTATGAAGGGAGCAAAAGGAAAGACCTGGGGAAAAAAGATGTTGTGTACCTTAAAGAAGAGGAGCAGTTAAACTGCCCTTGCCCCACACAGCAATGCCCCAAGAGTGACAAATTTATTTCAGTAAACAAAAATCTACTGAAATACACTGTTTTTCTCTGTGCAGTTTTTTTTCCCCCATAGGGACATCAAGCTGTGTTGATTTTTTTTTTTTTTTCCACGAGGCACATTATTCCATTTAAGTGCTTGAGCATGTTTATTAATAGAGCAAAAATGAGTGAACAATGAGCTACTCCAGGGAGGCTGAAAGCCTGCACTGGAGCAATGAATCAAAGGAGCAAATCCATTTAGCAAAATGCTCATTTTAAGACATGTTCCTTTCACACTTGAGTTACTTTCCTCTGCACCCCAAACATAATTAGACTCCTAGTGGCATGCCGGTCCTGCACCTATGGCACCATGTACATTTGAGCTATCCCAGCCTGCCCTCTCCGCCAGCCCCAGGCACACCAACAAACAGGCTGGACCCCCAAGCTACATCTGCTGACGTTGTGCTGCAAGACAAGCAGTGAGCAAGCAGCATCAGCTCCAACACATTGGGAAGCAATGAACGGTCACTAGAAACCTCCAGAAAAACATCCCTCACTGCAGAGAGGCCTGAGTCAGACTGTAAATGAACCAATGTAAAACAAGCCCCATTCAAAGTTATTGCTGCTATGCAGCGGATGGAAGACGTGAGATGCGGAGATGATTCTGTCCCTCTGTCATGTACCTTGCAACCACAGGTGAACCCAAGGGCTGGGAAGACCTCCTGGGCTGATGGGAGACCATTTATACCTCCTTGCAACTACTCTACAGAGGCATAGGTCACTATCATGTTATCACTCTGATCTGGAGCACGGACGAGGCCCCGTTGTCCTCAGTGCTGCCAATAAACCCAGTGGAAGGACAGTTGCTGGCATGAGGAAATACACACACAAATATAGACACAAATGTAGGCACAATTCCCAAAGCAGTGGAAAACCAGGTCCCCACAGCTGGCCATGAAAAGGGAGTCAGAAGAAAGCAAGGCACACTGTGAGGATGTGCTAGCTCAGAGCACCAGAGAGGGAAAACACACATTGTTCACTTGCCACTGAAAGGAATTTAGTAATGTGAGAAGAAATATTTCAAGACTAGCCCATCACTTACCATAACTCCCCTGCTTTGGCAGTGACAACTGAACTCCTGCTACCTGTGCACCACAAAGCTCCCTGAAGATAGCAAAGGTGAAATGTATTTTATTCATTTATCGTTTCCAAACAGGATCGTTATTTACCAGCTGTCAGTAGCTGTGCACTCGGCAGCTTCAGCTCTCTCTTGGCTTTGCTTAAATAGTTTCCCAGCCAGTCAGAGGCTGCTGCTGTTGGCTTCAGCAGAGCCAGGACTGTCTCTGATGTGGCCGTATCCCCCGGAGTACCCCAAGCACCAAACCCCTCTGTTTACAGTATCTCAGTTTCTATATTCACTCAAACAAGATTAGCTGATTTCAGCCAGTGCCTAATGAAAGCTGAGTTTTTCCATGCCAGCATTCGCTTTTCCAGCCTGCAAACACAAGGCTGGAAGACCTGCCTGGCATTCAGTCTGCAGCATGTGACCATTTAATGAGAGAGGTCTATGAACTGCAGGACTAATGCACACAGGCACAAAAGCAGCTACCCGACGTGACTTGCTTCACTAGAGTGGAAGGGGTTTTTTTGTGATTAAGGCCCACGATGGGGAAACAAACCTATTTCTGGCTCTTTCATGGCCCTAGTAGGTGACTACGGACAAATTCGATAACCATGTTCTACCTTAGGAGTCCCCACCACAAAAAGGAGATACAAAGGCCCTTTCTCACAGGAGGATGCAGCGGGTTCAGGTATTAGTGGGATGAATGTCACAGTAATGCTTGCAAAATGTTAAGGCTAAAATAGAGAAAGCCCTGCTGTGCTAGCTTTAAAAGTGTGCATGGAATAGCTGGATCGCAGTGGTCTTTTGGGTCTTTCAGCTGCGCTTGCAGCAAATGCAGTTTCATTGCTTCCCTCATCCTACCCAACACCAGTCTGCCTGGAAAACACCAGGAAGGAGAAGCCAGCAAGAACAGCAGCTGTTACAGGCACAGCATGGCTGTATGGCAATGAGCATTTTGTGCCCACGCAGGGTGCCAAGGGACAGGCGTTCCTTCACTCCCACCTTCAGTTACCACACTGCCTACTGGACTGTGGCTTCTCTTCCCGTGCAGAAAAGCAAAGGGCACCTCGCTCCTGAGCAGCCCGTCCCAGCTGCCCTGCCTGGGGCAGGGCTGGGCGATCTCCAGAGGTCCCTTCCAACTGCTCGGTGACTCACGTTTGCTCATGAACCTCATTAAGTCGCAGCTTACTCTGTGAGTCTCCAGCAAGGTTCTTCTCTCAAATGACCATGATGAGAACGAAAATACAGCCTTGGAAGGAGGCAGGATGTCCCAGTGCTCCACCACTCACCCCTGGCTGAGCAGATCTGACCTGGTTTTAATTCTTCCCTCCGGCAGGCCTCCAGTTGGATCTCTTGCAAGTGGGCATCCGTCTTCATCCTCTTTCCCCACCTTTAGCAGCGAGGAGGAAATAAATTGAAGAGACTGAGATGCTCGGGCACTGACACAGCAGAAAAAGTGTCTTTTTCCCATTTTTCTTCAGTATTTGCATACTTATGCCAACAGACGTTGCAGCTACACCTAAAGACACTGCATTGCCCCGAGACTGAAGGTAGCACCCCCCACAACAGGGATTTCCTCGGACTCTGGCAGCGTGCAGGCCGCTGCCGAACCCTTTCAGTCCCACCGGATGAGCGGTGTCAGGCACCACTTAATCTGCCAGATAGTCCTGACAGTTTGGGTCACCTTTATCTAATTTGCCTCTGAAAGAAACAGTGAAATAACATTTTCTCTCTGCTGTTGCCAGGAGAAAGTCACAAATAAACAAGAAGAGAAGGCGAGTAACTAACTAGAAATCAGTAAAGCCAAGACAGTAATCAGGCTGAGGAGATGGCGGCTGGAGTTTGGTTTTTCTCCTCTTTCCCAAATGGTGGTGACGGGGCTTGCCTCCAACAGCAGTAGGTAAAACACTGCTGGGTGCTTTTTCTTCCCCTCTAAATAATTTGTCAGCCTTCAGCCCCTCCCTTTAGCTGACAGATTTTTAAAAAAAACACATTTCGGCAATGTCAATAGAAAATAAAATGGCGGAGGCCAGGGCTGCCAGGCCTCACCCGGCCCCTGCGCTGCCTCACGTTGGCAGGGAAATGGCGAGCGTGGGTTGTGCCAGCCTCGGCCCTGGCAGACTCCGGCCCTGCCACCAGACACCCCCGGCTGCCCCACAGAGACCCCCAGCCGCCCCACAGAGACCCCTGGCCGCCCCACAGAGACCCCCAGCCGCCCCACAGAGACCCCCGGCTTCCGCAGCGCCGCCGGGAGCCTCCCTGCACCATCCCTCAAGGCTGCAAGGCCATGGCCACCCTGAAGGCCTGAGGGGACTGGGAGGACATGCCCTGCCGCAGCCGCCCGGCCCGGCCCTGGCCCATAGGTGGACGGCGCTGCTTCGGTGAAATCAGTATAAAATCAACTTTGTCCAGTCCACACGGTTCCACAAGTAATGGCGCAGAGTACCAAGTGTATCCTTCAAGCGCCTTTTGTGCAAAAGTTTGCGCTGTCCTCCCATCATCCTGATTCAGAAAGATTATCCTATCTGCTTTAAATCACTTCCAAGCGTATTTTTTTTTCTGGCTGCTTGTCACATCTCTCTCTCTCTCCTCCCTTTTTACACGTTATCCCCTGGTTTTCCACAGAGCGAGTAAAAGCCAACCCAGATTTTCTTTTTTTTTTTTTAATAAACCACTTCAAGACTCCCACTGTCCTGGGATTAGCCCTGCTAGATAATGTGTGCTTTTTTTGCAGCCGCAGAACAAAAATATTATGGTTACGTACAAAAACAGGACTTTCCGCCGGCCAACAGCCACGGGAAGGGAGGAGGGCAGAGACCGGCCGCAGTCATAGCCGGCGCCGCCGACGTGCTTCAAACCACACTCGACCTGCTGCCAACGCGGGCAGCCTCTGCGTTCATGGTCTACAGCTACAGTAACTGAACGACAAAGTTACGGTTGCAGAGAAATTGCTTAAATAATGACAGGTCATCACAGGATGGCCATCGCCCCAAAAGAGCAGAGGGGCACCTGCCCCGCACCGACGTGGGCAGCGCGGCTGGACGGGCAGCCAGACCTCCCGACTCCGCTCCCAGGCTCGCTTGCGAGGCTCGCTGTTCCTCGCTCCTAAACGCAGGTTGATTTCTGACCTTAAACTACTTGACAGGCTTCCCTGGAGTATCCACCGTGGTTTCCATGGAAGTCTCCTCTTTACAATGAAATAAAAAATGTGTCTGATCTCTTCCTAACATGTTAGCAAACAGTGAAGAAAAACAACAGAAGCCTCCGTGAGGAAATACTTTAGCTGTTTTGCAAAGACATAAAAATTAGTGATACAAAAAATTCCATGTTAAAATCTTAAAGATCCAACCCACAATCTCTCATTATGAAGAATATTTTACAAAGCAAACAACCTCCTTCAAGTAGATGCAGATATCTGTAGCTAATGAGCAAGGGATATAAAGCCTGCCCTCAGACAGCATTTCGGGCAGCATTTAACAAAATTCCAAAGATTTGGGTGCCATTTGCCACACCACATAGTGTTTACAGGGGTGTATCTCTCCAAACAGCAGATTAAAGATGGGCTGGATTTTTTAAACATCTCTGTCCTGTCTAAAAAGCTTGAAATGCTGAAAGTGTGGTTATGTTTTATCTGACATGAGTCCAAGAGGAAATGGGAAAAGGGGCAGGGGTGGAGTGAGCCAGTAAGAAACACAGAGAAAACCAGTCACCACCACCTAGACGGTCCAGCACAGATTGTACAGTTCAATCCTGGATTTATACAGATTCTGTATACATGAAAATATTAGCATGGTGTCACTGGCATAATTGGTTCAAGGTTAAGTCAAAGATGCCATAACTACATTCACAGGAGTCCCAGAATTTAAGAACAATTAATTCAATTTCTATTTGTTTCATTTCATAGTAACTTTGACCCTTGTATATTATTATATTTCAAGGCACATTGAACATCTTTGAATTCCAGTGTTGTGATGTTTTGTGACATTGCTGAACAACAATACAGCGGCTCTGTCTGCTGTCTTAACTGGTAATGGTAAAAAAGAGGGGCTCCTGGCACTTGTTAAAACTCCATTAATAAGAAGCAACCCTGTTCTAGGAAGGATTTCACCTCTTCATTTGCAGATGAATGAAAATCTCTCTCATTCCTGTTCCCTCTTTTGCAGGCGCTGTCATTTCACTAGCATTCCTCCACACCACAGCGACGGCCATGATCGAAATAACTATCTAAATGAAACCATCTGGATTCTGCACAAGTGAATTTATGTTGTGAGGTTTTTCATGAGTGACAGCACAACATATCTAGAGTCGGGTGAAACTTGGCATGTGTCAGAATTAAATAGTGACATTTGAAAAAATTCTCACAATTTCTGGGAAAAAATCAGATATGTTAGAATGAGCATTTTCAAATGTTTTATTTCAACAAGGACAAGACAGTCTGGCTTTATAGTTCTGACAGCTACTGTTGCTGAAACAACACTAAGAAGCATTTTGAACTAACCATAAGGTTTTAAAACTGTTGTTCAAACACTGATGAATTCCACATGTGTGAAATGCTTCCTTTTCAGTAAAAGCTTACAAGTATACTGTTTTCAAAGGGATACACTTTGGTTCCAGTACACATGTAATGCGTATCTAGGCTCTCAGGAGCATCATAAATTTAAAGAAAAATCCAACCAAATCTCAGCACTGTTCATTTTTTATTATCATTGCTATTTTATAACCTTGCATAAAATCAGTTCAATAATATTGGCTTTCAGTAGCATGCACTTTAAATTTTTATAACATCTGGGTGTTAAACTTAGAGGAAAGTTGTTTATTAGTTTAGGAAACAATGATGTTTATTCGCCTTCTCTTTTTTTCAAATGCGAAGACCATTCATATTCATCTGGAAAGCTATAATAATTTGGTACCGGGTCAAAACAGCTGAGAAAATCTAGATGATCCCTCCAGATATTTGAATGGTAGAGGAATCTTCTCAGAACTAAACATATTTATGAACAAATATTTTTTGCTTTCCTCAGCTGCTCAAACAAAAATCCAAGTGCCCAGGATTGGCAAATCACCAGAAAAATGGTAACAAATGGATAAAATATTTATACAAAAAAACACAAAAAACCCCACCAAACAGAAGTAATAAAATCCCTGGATATCTCCCCCACCCTGGGGGTCCCCACCTTCCCTTCTTACACCAGGGGAAGGGGAAACAATGCACAACTAGAGTGCATGGCACTCGCCCCTCCCTAGCAGCAGGAAGTTATGACCTTGATTTTTGCTCCTTTTGCCTGAGTAACAAGACAAAAAAGTGGATTATGTTGTCACTATGGTTCTTCATATCTCAATTATCTCGATAATACGATTACAATAAATGAATAAATAAGGATAAAGCTAGCAGGAGTCTCCCCGTTAATTTCAGCGGGACCAGAATGTCATGAGTTTGTCTTTTTAAAGGATTGGTATCCAGGGTCATGCTGGAAACTGCATTTACATTTGCGCCTGTGCATTTACATCTTCTAAGTGGCCTATAACATAAAGTGTTCTGCCTATTCAGAAAATGGGATTTAAACATTTTAAAATCTTTTTTTTTCTGTGTCTCATCTCTACATTCTTGCTGGCCCCACCTGGCTCTGCTCCTACTTTCGGGTCCTTAAAGCAATGGATTTTCCTGATCTCCTTCCCCAGCAGTAAACCACATTTCCTCATCACCAGCCTTGCCCACCACTAGCAAGTATGCCTTTGGTTATCTGCATACCAGCAATGGCTTGAAACGCAAACATATCCATTTCTCCCTCTAGCACCAATTCTATCTTTGGAAATTTTCCATGGAAGTTTCATAAACAAAATTCTGAGACACTGAATTATACCTTATTTTAGTTAGTCTGCTACTGGAATGCTCCAAAGTACCCGCCCTTGCATCCTTCCAGCAGCCCAAGGGCTGTAGTAAGACAACAGTGCCGCAGCAGAGGGCACGTGTTTACCGAAAGTACATCCTACGGAACTAGCTCGGTGCCTTTGGACTGTAAGACGGTGAAGTGTGTTGACCTATGTACTAACACAGGTGCCACAAAATGCTGCATGACACCCAACCTAACACACTTCACAGACTGAGAAACTAGAACAGCACAGAACTAACTCGGCACACAGCAAGTAACCTGAAAACCAGCTGACAAATCTCCAAGTGTAGCTGTAAACAAGGAATCATCACCCAGTAGTTTCCAAGAAGCTCCACAGTGATCTGTTCTCAGCTATGTAACATCCTTACTGGAAGAAAACATGAAATCATGCTCTAATAAAGCTGCAGATGACACAAGGCGGTGGTGTGATAACTGCGGGAGAGGACTCGTCGCTGCCAGGGAGCTGGTCGTGTCGCATGGCTGAGGGGGTGCAAGGAAGCCCCACGTGCTTCGATGGGGCCAAGTCGAGACCCCCAGCTCCACGTGCACAAGAGGCAGGGCTTCGTCTTGGGAGTCAGAGATGCTACAACAGATTTGGGGATCACAGCGGTTCATCAGCTAAGCGCCAGCACCATCATTGCAGACGGGGAGACGTTAAGAACGTTGTGTTCACTTCTTCCCTTGGCACTCAGGAGGCTGCCCTCAGAGCTCCAGCAAGCCTGGCAGGGCCCCGCGTTTGCTCCCGCTGCCTTTTCGGGGTGTCAGCCCCTGGCACTGCGGCCCAAGGGCGGCGGGGCAGCCTCCGGCAAGCCGGCCCGCCGATGAGCACCGTCCCCGGGGAGCGGGAACGCGCTGTCCCTCCGTCTGGATGGCGGCTCTCGCCCTGCCTTCTCAGGGCCCTGCTGTGATTTAAAAATATCCTTTCCCAGACTCTTAGCAAAGACACAAATCTTCTGGTTTGCACTTTAACTCCTTGGGCAGCACAGGATACAAATGCTGAAAACTGACAGGCACCAGAGACCATTTAGACACCAAAAACATAAATACCAAAGGCTTTGCATGGGATTTCAGACTGTGTTGTTATTTTAAAAAGATAAGGGGAGGCTACGCAGGGAAATATCACCCTTCAGTATCCACCCACTACAAGCCACTGTCAGAAACGAAATACTGAGCTAGATGAACCTTAGGTCTGAACCTATTTTTATGTTCCTACTCAGTCGTACACAGTATTTGAGTACAGTACTGTAGCAAAGAATGCAAATCTTCCTGTCCTCCCGGCATTACTGGTGTAATTCCCGCTGGAGGGCCGTGTTAAATTTAGAGCCCACAATTCATAAAGGATGTTGACAAGTTGCAGAGAGTTCAGAGAGGAATATGAAGGACGGAAAAACAGCCTTTACAGTTAGAGATCCAGGAGCTCAATCTATTTAGCTTAAGAAGAGAGGAGGTTAAGGGATGACTTGGTTAAAGACTATCAATGTTTACAAGGAGAATGAAATTTTGATAGTATATTATTATTAATAGTATATTAATACAATTAGTATAGGAAAATGTTGACACTGAAAACAGACAAGTTCTGACTGGAAAGACGGGGACACATGTTTAACAGTGCAAATAATGAATTTATTACTGACGCCAGTGCTGGAGCAGACAGCATGCTTCTTCATTACAGGTTTTTTTGAATAACATTTGGATGTTTTTTTCCTAAAAGGACAAGCTGAAATTCAAACAAGCGCAAACAGAAGCAGCCTTATGACCTGTATCATCCAAGGAAACAAACAGTAATGCTCCCTTTTGCTTTTATAACATCGATAGTCTTCTCTCCTTTCTATCAGCAGTCCTGACAGTAATTCCAAGGGTGTAACGGGTGCGAGTATAATTCTGATCACAGATCCTCCGGGCAGATCTGGTCTGCGTTTGTGCGAGCACCAAGTAGATCTCTGGTCTCTCTGGTAACAGTCTCACCTGTGTGTGCCTTGAACCATAGAACAACACGGTACTGGTGCCACCAGAGCTTCAGCTCCCCGCCGCCTGAAGCCAGGAGCAATCGCACCCGTGCCACCTCCGCCAGTGCCTCCCCTACCTCTTCCTGGCGCCTGCCAATGGTGGAGAATCCTTTGAGGCACCCTGGTCCAAGCAATTTCAATCAATCCTTAATTATCCGTTCTGTGTTTCCCTAATACCCAATGTCAAGCACCCTCACTGTGCTTTAAGCCCATTCCTCTGAATCCTATCCAACAGGATCATAGAGAACAGATTATTCCCTTCTTTGAAGGCATTTAAGACCATTTTCATGCCTCACTACAGTCTCCTCCTGACTCGACAGCACCAATTCTTTCTACCTTTCCTGAGAGGTCAGAGCTCTCATTAGTTTTGCCATCGGACTCTTTCCAAGTGTACCTCCTCTCGCTTGAAATGGCACCCCCAAACCTGACACGGGGCTGCAGGCATTCCACAAACACAGACCAAAATCCCAAGCTCTGTCACGTGCGTCTGAGAGCAGAACTTCACTCTCTTTTAATCCCATCTCATTTATCAGTAATATAACGTTTTGCACATTATCACCCCAATTATAAAGGCTTGTAGGTGATAATGAGATTCCACTGGATATATTCCAGCAAAGCACATTCTAGGTTTTACTAACTTCATTAACCAAGAAAAGCTGGTTAATGGCTAAAAAGTGCAATGATGCACATAATCATACCAGTTGCTTTGCTACTACAATTATAATATTAAGATGGATCTTTGAGGTACAATTTCCATGTATAATTAGTGGTTTATCCCTTCAGGAAAAAAAAAAAAATCAAAAGGCACCCAAAGGTTTGAACAAAATAGTTCTTACTGAAAACATAAATGCAGCCATGCACCCAGGGTCAGACTCAGAACGGGATTTGTGAGAAAACAGGAGCGCAAGAATCTGGAAACTTAACACAGGCTCCCAGGGGACGTGAAATGCCGAAGCGCAAATCGCAATCCGCTCACACGCTGCTGCGCACAGAGATGTGCGCACAGGACCACCCAAACTCACATGTCATCCGTGGGGTGCCCAGGGCTCCCAGGGGTAAGGAGCATGGAGAGGCAGGAGCCAGCTACGCCCCAACCCCTTTGCAGGAGGGTGCAGGAGGGACCCCATAGTCCAGGGAGCGAGGGGGAGCCTTGGGGGTGGACGGGGTTTGCGTGCCAGCCTAAGCTGCGAGCACGGCCACGAGACGAGCTGGGAGAAGAGCGCAGCCGAGGAGCGAGGGAGAAGCCCTTTGGAGGCACACGCCATGCTGGAGAGCAGTGAGAGGTGGATGATGGTTTCCGTGCATGTGGCCCTGGCCAGGCGCTGGGGCGGCCGCCAGTTGCGTGGGTACCACTGTACATCAAGGGAAACGCCAGCCCCTCAACCGCACCAGGGTCTCCCCAAGGGAAACGCCAGCCCCTCAACCGCACCAGGGTCTCCCCAAGGGAGACGCCAGCCCCTCAACCGCACCAGGGTCTTCCCAGGGAGAGGGCTCTGCCAGGGGACCCCCCCTTCTCACCCGACACAAGCACCAAGCCTCAGAGGAACGGGACCCAAGAGGTGCACAGAGCTGCAGCCCAAGCCCTAACCCTCAGAGATCTCCAGGAACCCTCCCCAGACCAGGATGCGTTTGACCCGAGACATTTATATTAACAGTCTGAGGGGCATTTGCCCTCTTGTGCAGCACAAAATGCTCTGAGAAACAACTCTCTGAAATTGTGTCTCTTTTCCGATAAGATCAGAGGAGGTCAGACTCCAAACCCCAATCTCCTCTGTTCAGCTGGAGCATACACCCAATGTCCCCACACGTCTGCTGGAAATCTCAGTGTGGGGGTGTTGAATCTTTAATGAAGGCCTCCTTTCCCCAAAATCTTAAGTCTCAAAGTTAACTATGACTTCTGAGAAGATGAAAGATCCCAGAATATATCAGAAGCGTAGAACATTTAGACTGATTAGAAGTTCTTTCCTGTTGTTTTCTTGACTTCAGTATTCTTCAGTTGTTTCACTATTTTCTTGGTCATCACTGTTCTTCCCAATAGAGACAACTTCAGTTTCAGATTAAGAAAACCAGCACCACCAAGCAAGCAGAACAATGAAGAATCCTCTGCTTACTCCTTTTACCAAATAACGAAACAGAAAAAAAGGGTGCTAGTTTTCAAGTGCAAGCCTGATTTTTTCAGTTGCTTTTCTCTTGCAGTTAAATCATACTTATCAGCTTGACGAAAAATGCAATGACTGCTTTTCACTAGGAATTTTCTTACAAATTTAATCAAGTTGTCAGGAGAAATACTATTATCCTCACCATGTGAAATTAATGTATCGGGAACTTATCTACTGTCTTGCATGTGTGTATGACATTTATATGGATCAACTGAAATATATGTCTTCCGCTTGGTAAAATTTCACACAATAAAAAAATCTTCAGAACTGAATTTGCAGTCGTCTTAAGGTCCTCGATATGGCTGGCTCTGCCTAGCAGCTTAGCAGGAGCCTTTGCTGGATTTAATCAGCCAGGCAGACCTCAGAAATTCTGCTGGAATTCTTGTTGGTATTAGAAATATGCACTAGCATTTGCTAATTCAGGTTCTGAACTGATTCAGAAACTAAAAGCAATAAATCCTCATGCAAGTATCAAGCTCTCCCAAGTATATCCTGGAGCAATGATTTTTGGAGAGGAGGAATACATAAAGGAATGTAGAGTGTCTAGCCAAAATTTCAGTTGAAATACTCTTTTCAACGAATCCAAAAACTTGTCCAAAACGGAAACCTCTGCTTTTTCCCAAATGGATTGGCTTGGCCTTCCACTTCCATGACCTTGCACAGGAGACAAGAAAGCGTGGGCAGCATGCGATGTAATCAGTACGTAAACTCTCGGCCACCCCCTTTAAGTAACCAGGCGTTTCATCACTGATATCAACAGAACAGGATTTTACCCTGCATTGCAAGTCACCGTAACTTCTCTCTGTGCTTTAAAAACTCTCCAGTCTCCTGAAATCTAGCAGAAACTGCCAACTTGGAGAAAAACTGCAAATACTGTAGCAAGGCCTGCAATGGTAAGCACATACTTAAGTGTTTGCTGAACTGTGTTTTCATTTATTATTACCCTGGAGTTAAAAGAAAGCGTGAAACAGCATTACACCCAGGCAAAGCCGACCGACACTTCAAACTTAGATGTGTGAAACCTCCAAAATACCAGACCCTCCAAGAGGCACTGACAGCACGAACCTCTGACACACAGCTGCTGGAGCAAACTCTGACAGAGGTGCACGATAATAACCCGCCAGCCACGATAAGCTCCAAAGATGAAACCCTGGCTGCAGCGGAGACCGATGAGCCAAGATTTCAACCTCGGCATTTCAAAACTCACAGGCCAGGCCGCAGTCTGGTGTCGGTGGGTGCAGCTGCATCAGCTGTGGTCAAGCAGCTCAGCATGGATCAGAGAGCTGTTGGTCCCCAAACACCCAGCCTGCCTTTGTCGTTTCACCTTGAGTTTGAGATATCCAGTAATAATAAAGTCCAATAATATAGAGTTTGATTTCATTCATTATAAAACTGTAAAATGAACGCTTTTTCTGTGCTATTTCAGGTTCACCGGATCTTTACCGAAGAACCTGATTCTCAGTTTCAACATGAGTCTGATTTGCTGTGAGAGGGAAACCTCATTTGACATTTAGAAACCGAAACGCTTATAGCATTTATTATCCTTCCCTGATGTATTTATAAAATGCATAAATACAAATTGTTCTTAAACAAAAAATCTTTCAGTTTTCATAAAAACTGTTTCATTTTCTCATAAACACTGTTTAATTTTCTCATAAACAGTATATATGAATTTCTATGCTACTTTGACATTCTTCTCCGTGAGATATTAATGTAAGTTACTATATCCTCAGGAAAAATATGCTTCTGCTCATAAACATTTGATTCTTGGCTTGTATTTGTGCTCTGCAGTAGTTTGGATGAGCAAGTCAAACCCCTGGCTGGTCATCTACGACCTTTGCATTCTCCTTTAAATTCCATGCATTTGCAAGAGATGATGGAAAAGCTGATAGTGTCTTCTGTTTATCAGCCACGATAATTAGAGAGGATACATTTTTGATTGTAAAAATAGCCCTGTAATGGATTTTCTTTCTTGAACAGCTACTGTTTCCAACACTTTCAGCAGTGCTCTAAATCCAAAGATTTAAAAAGGTCTGTGTCCAGAAAACACTTTGCATCCTGAAAACTAGTTCAGATTCAGCTGACAGACTTTTCTAGGGGAGAGGGGAACCAGTTTCTCTCCTCTCTGCACGGTCAGCCCCCAAAACATGAAGTCTACTCTCCTCCTATTTGCTGTCAGCCCTGGAAAGAGCTCAGCTGTCGCGTCGGCAGCCCCCACGCATGCCCCCATGCACGCCTACCGCTATGGCCACAGCCAGACTGATGCTGCCAGACTGCAGTTCGGACTCTGCTGAAGGCTCAGCTTCAAACCATATGGGATGCAGAAGATGCCACTGCTAGAGATAAAACAAAATAGGGAAAAGGATGTCATTTTGCTGGAGAATCGAGCACTCAACAGTCAAGCAGAGCCATATTTAGGCTGCCCATATAACTTTCTGCTGTGATGTGCACATTACTTCCATGATCACTACTGGGGTTCTCCATGCCATCCAAAGACCAGGTTGTACAGTGCCCAGGTTATGAGATAGCTCATCAGTATTTTACTCCAGGTCTTTCAACTGGTGGCATTTGTCAAAGTCTGTAGTTAAAAAGGATTATTCGTTTCTGCGTGGTTCTCTAGGAGCTGGTCTGGGATCACAGCCCCAGTTCTTGCAGCCCAGTTCCTCACTTGAACCTGGAACAGATACCGCTGCAGGCACAGAGAGCTGGGAGGTTTTGCTAGGTGTCAAGACCTGGGAGCCAACAGCCTAGTTCTGCTTCACTGGCGACCTACAACTACCTCCTCTGGTTTTACACCCATGAAATGGAGACTAACATCGTGCTGTCAATGATGTACTCTTGGAAGCGCCTTCATTTTTTCCTCTCAGCTCTTTCCAGTTGTCTGCATGCAAAGAGGTGGAGCAGCAGTTCTTAGAGAGCTGGCTACCGCTGTGTGCTGCTCTGCATTTTCGATGGCTGAATCAAATTAAAAGACAGCTAAAAATACATGACATCCCCCACCAGCTCTGTTTGCCCGGGTAAACATTTGCTGCAGTTGCCTGAGGACTGTCATGTAACTCCAAAGCGGCTGAAGATGACGGATCTGGACAGTCACTCCTGCCTCCAGCACCATGCGTGGAAGTTGTGGTCTACACCACGGAGAAGTCTGATACCCTGGCACAGAAACACCTAAGGTTTTTGGTTATGCAGAAATAACCCGCTGGGCTCAGCACAGATCAGAGGAAGGTAAGACCACCACTGCCTCCTTTGCAATCAAGCAGAATTCCGCCTCCTTGAAGGGTCAGCTGCTTCCACACAACAAAAGCAAAAGCACATCTTCAAAGAAAGATTCCCAAAACCAAAGTCGTATTTCACAGCTGGCTTTTACTTCCCTAAATCTCCATATCAGTGTACTTTTGCCAGTAAAAAGGGCTGGAGTCATTTCATTACATTTATTACCGACACCCTCGTGTCAGCTCAAGCCCTCCTTGCCCAAAGCCCGGCAGCCGCCGTGCCCAGGGCCCCCCACCTTCCCCACACCAGTGACGTGGAGCAGGGGCTTCCTCCCCAGAGCCCCCTGCCAGCACGGCCGCCCCACGTGCACTTACAGCGCAAGCCCTCGTGCATCCCTCCCTTTGGAAAAGGGAAACGCTGGGAAAAGCAGTCAGCCCATGGGCGAATCGAACATCGGCACTGGAGCCTCTGAGCAGATGCCAAGCTGAAGCTCTGCTTTCATAACTCGTGTTTGCATCCGCCGCTGAAACCTAACTCGCCCGTGGTAGTCCCACCAGCTGCTTCCAATCTTCTACAGAGAAGGATCACTCTGTGCTATAAACTTCAGCTTTCCAAACACAAGCATCATCCGCTAAGCCAAAAGCTTTAGAAAGGATCCCCGAACGCTAGGCTGGGAGTCCAACCAGCGCAGGCCATATCTTCCCTGTGTCAGCGGACACCTAATTTATTTTTAGTGCTGTCAGAAACAAACCACTCCTTGATATTCCAGAGGGGGAAAAAATCATCTAAAAGTGGCGGTGAAGCTAATATTTTAAAAGACCCTTTCGAGAACTCACCAGCCTCCTGGGGGAGCTTGTCAACATCTCCCACGTTAAATGAAAGTCACTTTAACATCCACAGGGGTTTTAAAGAAAAGCTGGAACATATCAAAGCTGCTGGGATGGCAAGCTTCATAACGTGCACAATAGATCAACACTTACAGACACTAAATCCTCCCCAGCCTCAAGGGAGCTAACAGCCCCCCGGAGTAAGCTCTTTTTCCTAATGTATCTCTCAAATGAACCGCTAATCTCCTCTCTAAACTTGACAGCTGTCCTGCACGCATTCAAAACCCCCTGTGCTTAAATCCTTCTATCGTTCATGTTAAATGACTTATTAGATCATTTTTCCTTTAATACGAAGAAAGAAATCTTGCCTCCGACCCTATACACAGACCTCACTGACCTGCTTTTTGCGGGCACAAGAGTGGCACCACATTGCTTTGACCCCCCAGGTTTTCGGGGTGTCCTGGGGAGGCAGCCACGTCCAGGGACACCGCGACCCGTGGCTGCCCAGACAGGCTCTCCCCGTGGCAGTCAGCAGCCAGACGTGGTTCGGTGACCCCGAGCACCACGGCTCCGTCCCTCGGGAGCAGGGTGGCACGTACACTGGTGTCCACTACCACGGCTCTACAGCTCCATCGATTTCATATATACATTCCCAGGAGCAATCCCGAGCTCAACAAATTCCTGTGGCCGGCAGGAGCTCCCATACTGGTCCCCCCAAGCAGATTACTCACTCCCAGCAGATCTGAAGGCTTCCTGCGCTCGGATGGGCTTAAATCTGTGACATGGCTTCTTTCTGCTTTGAGGGACTGCAGAAAACTTTCCCCTTCGCTGGGCAGAGTTTGGCCCGTGGTGTTGAGTTCACGGTGCCAACAGCTATTTGTGACTTCTGCTCCAGCCGATAGTTTTCCAGGGTTGCTGTGCAGCCTTGCTGCAAAAACTCACGTAAGACACCACCAAGACAGCTGTGGTCTTAGACCGTCAAAGTTCTTACAGAGGTTGCCAAAAGGGTAGTTTGGGATAGAGTCAGAAATACTCCCAACCTCCAGTTAAGGACAAAGCAGTAGTTCTTCTTGCAGTTCTCAACATTTCAAATGAAAAGCATTTTCAAAGAAAACCAAAACACCAACGCTGCATCCTTCCTAGAAGCAGCTGCTTCCCCATCAGCTGTTCACGACCATATTTTTTGTTTACAGTTTGAATCTGTCCGATGAAAGAGTTTCACTGAGACATCGATTTGTTCCAGTGTCAGCAGTGGCATTCCCTACTATTGACCCAGCACCGTGACATGCCACCCAACGAGCCGGTGCAAGGTCAGTTGAAGTCTGATGATGCCTGACAGCACTACGGAGACTCAACCTCTGAGTCGAGCTGTTGAGTCTCTGCTCAACACCTGGAACGTGAGGGGCCATTTGCAAAAGTCTGGACAGGGAAAGCAGCGGAATAACTTGTGCAACATACCTGGTACGCTTGGATTGCTGACATGCATGAGCTCTGCCAGAGCCGTTGGTCAAATAGAGGGTGCTGTTACTGAAGTGCTGGTGACAGGTATCTATCCTTCACAGTATTTTTCTAGTCTGGATATTTTTTGTGCTGCTCCACATTTTTCATCGCTCCCTGCATTAGCAGTGAGGGAAACAGGACCGTTTTCCTCTCTGCCTGTGCTACTTACACTGCTACAGCATGAAGCAATTTGAAATTATTCACTCTCCAAGATTGCCTCTTAAAATGTCTAGAGAAGATAAGCGACAACAATTGCCCCAGCATGCGACGCTCAAGCACTCTGACTGATCACCCTGTGCCATTTCACCCATCAGTTACCTCTGCCATTCCCCGCCGGCTCCAGCATAACCAGCAAGCCCTCAGCCCTCGTGAAAACCGGGCCACCCGTTTGTGTTCAGAGAGGCAATGTCCCTGTGCCTTACTGGACAGGCCCCGAAATGCTCCACTGAAGAGAGAAAAGGCCTGTCACTTAACCACATCTCGGAGAAAGGCTCTAGGCTGAGCCTGACGCCGCACGACTCTGAAACGTCCCTGCGGTCACCCGGTGCAGAACCGCATCCCACCACGAGCACGGCTCCGGAACAGGACTTCTTTTTGCAAATGTTTTCAGTACTGAAAGGAGCCCCGTTTCCCAATCAGAGCATTCACACTCTGAAACGCTGCTTCCAGCCGGCTCTACTCCCCGCAGCCATCCGCGCTGTTCCTCGGTCCTCAGCACACCCACTCCCCAGCCACTTCACGCGGCTGGAGAAGCATAGCAAGGCCTTGTGGTGCCAGAAACCAGCCCTCCAGGAGGTGTTTCTGATACCTGAGCTTCTGAAACCTGACAATTTCAGCTGCAAACAAACCACACCGTAAAGCTGCTTTACCTGCCCGGGGAGCGCCTGTCAGACCTACAAATCAAGGCCGTGCACAGGGGAGACAGATTTACTACTGACAAAACTCCACCCACTGTGCTCAGCCCAGCAGCTCTTACCAGGGGCTGGAAATTAATAGGATTTTTAATTGCGGCCGCATTTTTAACTCCTCTTGCCCAAATGGAAGAGCATGCACGTGATGCTTCCCGGAGGATCTGGTTTCTGGGGAGCCAAACCGGAGGGGAATCGTCAGGGGCAGGAAAGGGGATTTGCATCTCCCCACCACAGCCCAGCGTCCAGCAGCGCGGCGTCTGCTCCGCAAAGCGCCGCTCAGAGGGGCGAGAGGGCTGGACCACCGAAACCTGGACCGCAGGACACCCGCGCCCATCCTGCCGTCCAGGGTCCCTGGCACCGCACCCTCCGCGGTGCACCCGCGGCCATAGCATAGGTCAGCCCCCTCCCTTTTCGGGGTTGAATCTACCAGTTCCACACACCCGAGCAGCACTGCGGCGAGCGCGCGTACCGCATCCGAGGCCTGATCCGAAACGTGGAGTAGCTTGAGGTGACAAATCATCAAACCCACCTACTCAGAGGGGTCCAAAGAAGGGATCACCACTGCCCCAGACCACTTAACCGGCACCTTCGGGAAGGCATCTGCTGCCCTTAACGGCTTGCCAGCTCCGAACCGCCTCCCCTTTCGGGTTGCGCGTTACCAAACGCGTTCCACCCCCGCACCGCTCT
>JAVJGG010000094.1:36307814-36349730 GCA_035590195.1 Aviceda cuculoides
GGGGGGGACCGGGCGGGAGAGCTGCTGTCTTGCCTGTTAACAGGAGGGTATTTAATTGGGGTACAACACTCTGCGTTTCAGATTTTAAAGTAAATACCCGAGCAATTTTCTTCACTGGTCTTAAAAGCGGGAAACAAATTGTGATGAAACCTGCGCTGGGTTACTTGCTCGGTGATTTAACACCTCCTCCTCAAAATCGCAGCATCGTACCTGGCACGATGGGAGAGCGATGCCGTGCCCCACGGTCACCCCTGAACCGTTCCAGTAGTCAGCATGGACGGCGCTGGTCTCACAGGTCCCCAATACGCGGCTTTAGGGAAGGTCTGAGAGGAGAAAGCATCAGAATTGCGTGTTCAAAAACGTAATGGCTCTGAGCCGAGGTACGAACGGAGCCCTCGCTGGTGAAGGAAAGGCAGGAGGTATGGCAGAGAATAAGCTTTGATGCAGCTGGTGTTTGTGGTGGGGAATGGGGAGGTGCTGGGAAGCCCTTGGAGAGAAGAGACCTGGACAGAGCAGAAAGCCGTGACCGTAGCAGAGCGGTGGAAGGGGAGGTGGCATATTTTCAAGAGTTGAGAGAACGTGGCTTTAACTCATCACAAGGTGGGAGGGATTTACCCATGTTGTTAACAAATATCTTTAACACCACATAGACTATACAAAATGATGCTGAAGACTTAGGCCCTAGGTGATGGCAGTTCCTTGGTACTGAGTATCGGGGCTGCGTGGCTTCTAATCCTCAAAGAGATCAGAAATGGCTTTTCTTGTGACTGGGAGGCAGGACAAGGAGCAGCAGCAGGTTCATAGTTTGCTTACAAGTCCTCTGGAGCCGCAAGGCAGGTGCCCGAGTTGGAGAGGTTTATGTTGTAGATGGCTTTGCCGACACCCAGGACACGGAGGGGTGCTCAGCCGGTCCTGCCGAAAGCGGGGAGGTGAGGAGAGCCACGCGTGGGAACTGCTGGGGCATCACCGGGAGGATGAGAAAGGAGAAGGGTGCTGCAGAAAAAGGGGGTTAGGAAAGCGAGGGGTGATGCGTGCTTGTGTGGATTCCTCTTGATACGCTGCTCAGCAGGGTGGTAGGTGGGGGCAGGAGCCCGACAGTTGAGAATGGAGTCAAAATGTGCAGGGTGGGCTGGCAGGAGGGCCCAGGGTTCATTAGTTGTCACTGCTGTTGTCGCACAGCTGCAGCAATTGGGGGGGGAGAAACTGATTTTGTGTGGAAGCGTTTTCTTAAATCTTCACCAAATGGCTCCAAAGGTGGTGTCGGGTCTAATTACCAAATGCAACGGGGCAGCACTTTGTTGTGGCTGGGGCTACCCTCTCCTCGTGTTAAATACCCGTTGTGTATTGTCTGTCATTCTGGGGGGCTTGCGCCGCGGAGGGGCTCTTCGAAGCTGTTAGATGTGTTCAGTTTTACGATGCCTCGTCCACAGAGGTTGAACCTGTATCCACCACACCTTAGAATCAAGCTCAAGTGTGATGCTATGGGAAGAGTTTTCTTCTGTACTTTTGTTACCTCCTTGTGGGAAGTTTGAAGATCAGTATATGCGTTTTAATGCAGTTGACTGTTACTGGACACAAAAGCAAGGAAGATCTGAGAAAATCTGTCTCGGGTGTCTTCTGAGGGGTAATTCCGGCAGGGCTGGACCCCAGGTCGTCCTCGCAGAGTTCACGATGTACCCACGCCTCCTCCCTGCGCTGTACATTAAGCTACCGTGTAGCCACAGCCCTATTGCAATGCCTGGAAATTCCTGGAGACACCAGAAGATGCCCTGCCTTGGATGGCGCTGGCCTTCTGTAGCGCCTGGTCCTTCCCTCCGCCTGCCTGAGAGGAAAACGGTCGTACCGACGGGCTCTGCCGCTGCCCGTCCCGCCTGGTCCTCCCCCGGTCCCCACGCGGACTGGGGCAGCCTTGCTGCTGCGCAAAGGCCGAGAGCTGCCTGTCGTAGCCCCTACGTGGCATTAGGCATCCGATCAAAGTCAGAACAGGTAAGGCGGTAGAGTAACAGCTTCAAAAGACCAGTTTGGGGGGCGGGGGGGAACCTCAAACTATTCCAGAGAGGTGAGGACAAGATCCAGCATCAGCACAAGGCAGCCTGAGAGCAAGGCTCTTCAGCTACGTGATCGTTCAACGGGACAATTTGCCCTTTAAAGTTTTACAAGTCAGTGTCTGCAAAGACTGAACCTTTAAAGACATTTCAGGGGTTTTTAAGTAAGCTGTGCCATTTCCCGTGCACCAGCACGCTCCTTGTGGCACTGGGTGAGCTGAAACATGCTTGTTCCTGGTCATCCTGGAACGCTTACTACAATAGTGCTTATAGTGTTACTTTGCTTAAATAGTGGAAACCATTTACATTAGTAATTTAAATCCTAGGAACAGCAAATAGCTTAATCTGAAAGCAGCCCAGGTTGGAGCTGTTGTATGCTCCACAGAAGAGGTCTAAGAAAAGCCAGATATTATTTTCATTTATTCTACAGGCATCTGCAAATCGAACTATTACGGCCACTTGTTTAAACCAAATACTTTTATCTTCAGAGAATTACTTTATTACAGGGAAATATTCCTAAGCATGTAAGTGATGGAATCTTTTCCATAGTGATATTCTGGTAGAGGAGTGAATGCAGTATTGTATAGCCTATAATCATCCTCAGTTGGTACTAGCCTCGGCAATAAGCAAGCTACTTCTAATTAAAAACTACTTTCATATGTGTAGATAGCTTGGTCCAGCTGAAGTCAGGTAAGTCTGGACCCATCTTTTATTTGGGCAGCGTTTGCTTTCAGTCTGCTGGCCAGGGTGCCTCAGGTAGCTGCTTTGCTGTAGGGCTAAACCATGATGGTTATAAAATGTCTTTCCTTCCCCTAGATGTGCCAGTTTGACCCATCAAATATATAGGTTAATATATAATGGAGATAGTTTGCTAACAGTCACATGGGGAGGAAGGTAATTACTTCTAATATGCCTGTTGTCTGGGCAAAACAGAACTGATAATGCTAAATACAGAAAAACATGTAACAAAGCCAGTAGACTGTCCTCCTGCCCAAGAGTGAAAGGACTAAGAAAGCCTGAATTGCAGCAAAGGAGATTTTCATTAGCAAAAAAAGCAGTGGAATAGCTTGTAGAATCTCCAGCCTACCATAATTAAATGCAGTAATAATTACTTTTCAGAGGAGGACTACACAGAGCGTAGAGCACTTCACTTCTAGCTGGTCCTGCCCTGGCAAAATAGGAAGAATCGGGTGTTCTTGTTATGCCAGTCGCGTGCCTACTTCTCGCAATTCTGTAGTAAACCACACAGGTTGGGTACCAGTGCCTAAATAACAGGTCAGTTTTGAATCTTACATTTCACTGACGTAACACCTTCACTTTGGAGGCTTACACAATTTAACAGTACCTTTTAGTTACCGAAGGAAAACTTCCTCACATGTACCAGTTGCTCGTCAATGACTGCAGCCCAGGGATATTAAAACAACAACAGATACATTTCGTTTACAGCAAGACAAGAGTTCCAGGACTCTTCCCGTTTGAGATTACCTCCTGGCTGTCCACCAGCCCAGCGGCACCGCAGCTCCCCAGCGTGTTCCTGGTCCTGCTCCTGGCCGCGCCGAGGCCCATCTAACCAAGGTCAGGACGTCTCCCGAGATGCAGTCGTGGCTGTGCCCGGACTGGAGCGGCACCACTTCATCCCTTGCCTCGGCCCTGGTCTGCCAGTTCTCATCAAAGAGTGATTTTATTTTTTCGAACAAAGGCACTTGAGAGAAAATAGCAGTAAAATGTCTATACCCTACTTCTGGTGAGCGCCCTGATGGTCCTCAGCCCTGCGCACCAGCTGAGGTCAGTCACTGGGCTGCTCCCGGAGCAGGAAAGAAACGGAACCGTTCGTACCCGATCGCCTGCCTTGCTCCGCTCTTGGAGACATGTTCTAATCGAGCAACATTTGCATCCGTTTCACCAGCAGCAGCCGTAAGTTCTGCCTTCTAAACGTAGAGTGTGACAGTTTGTCTTCTTCTAAGGTTCACTGAAAATTTTAGATGTTTAACTGAACGTGAATCGATCAAACACAGCCAGGCCTGACAGAGAATTCATTTGACTTCATCAGCATTTTCAGGTAACCAAACTTTGTGCTAATGTATAATTACGGCAGTAGGTGGAGGTTTTAGCTGTTGGGTTTGGTCAGTGGTGGTTTTTGATCACTGTCGTTAGTATTCTGTCTAAAATGATCAAGGAGTAAAATAAACACACTGGCATGTCTGTAAAGTTTGTATCTTGCAGATCTTTTCTCAAGCTGCCCAGTCCTGAGAATTTTACACATGTTGGCAACATTATCACGATCTTAAACAATGGAAGTTAAGAACACAGGTTTGGGAACGGAGCCTTAGCTGGTGCAATGATCGCTAACATTTATCCCTATGTGAAAATGGCTTTGGATAAAATTAAAAATATGTAACTGGAGGGATAATCACTCTTTACATCTTGCTGATGACTGGAGAAAGGCAAACGTTGCACCCATCTTCCAAAAAGGCCAAAAGGACCATGAGAGAAACTGCGGGCTAGATGGTGTCACTTCAGTCCTTGGGGAAATCGTGGAGGAGGGAATTTCAGAGTGTGGGTTTGGGCACATGCAGGAGCTGGTGACTGGCAGGATGAGGGTAAATCCTGCCTTCTACAACACAGTAACTTTGTGGACAAGGGAAGGAACAGCGGATGATCTTCATATCAACTTTAGCGAGGCTTTCCATGCTGTCTTGCACAATATTCTTGTACCCAAGTTAGGATGTTACAGCCTAGATAACAAGGTGGGCTGAAAAAATAGCTGGATGTTCAGGCTCAGCATCACAGTCAATGGGCTGGCCTGCACCTGGAGCGGGGTATGACAGGGGTCTGTCTGTCCTGTGACCTGGCCTGACGTCTTTCTGGAGGACCTGGAGGCAGCAGCAGGCTGCCCTGTCGGCAGGTTTGTGGATGACACCGAAGCGGCAGGACCAGCCAACGCACTCGGGGCAGGGCTGCCGTCCGGAGGGGCTGAGACGGGCTGGGCAGGAGCCTGATGGAATTCGACGAGGAGAAGGGCAGAGTCCTGCCCTGCCGAGGAAGAAGCCCTTGCAGTGATAGACCCGCTGGGGGTGGCTCAGTTGCCTCCGGAGCCCTTGCAGGCAAAAAGCTGAGCGTGAGTCAGCAGATGTCCGGCTGTTTCGAACAGGACCACAGCCTGCGGCCGAGCAGACCTCATCTGGACTTCTGCATGCAGTCTTGGGTCCCATCGCCCACCATACGAGGAGGACATGGCTGAATGTGAGTAAGTTCAGCAGAGGACTCACATGACAGTCAGGGGCTGGAGCACTTGCCTGGGAGGAAAGGGCTTGTTCAGCCTGGAGAAGAGAAGGCTGTGGGGAGACCTAACAGCAGCCACCCAGTGCCTAGCAGGAAGTTACTGGGAAAATTCAGACTTTTCACAGCACTGCATAGGCAGGAAGCTGAGAGACACGGGGTAGAAGCTGAAAAGAGAGAGGGTTATGCTTTCTGAGGGCCACAAAAACAATCAGAGGGCTGGAACACCTCTCCTATGAAGACAGGCTGAGAGAGTTGGGGTTGTTCAGCCTGGAGAAAAGAAAGCTCTGGGGAGACTTGATTGTGGCCTTTTGATACTTGAAGGGGGCTTATGGGGACAGTAGTAGGGTCTGTATCAACAGGACAAGGGGTAATGGTTTTAAACTAAAGGCAGGTAGATTCAGGCTAGATATAAGGAGGAAATTTTTTACGACACGGGTGGTGAAACACTGGCACAGGTTGTCCAGAGAGGTGGTCAATGCCCCATCCCTGGGAATATTCATGGTTGGGTTGGATGGGGCTCTGAGCAACCTCAGATTGCTCAGATAGTTGAAGATGACCCTGCTCATCGCAGGGGGGTTGGAGTGGATGACCTTTAAAGGTCCCTTCCGACCCAAACTATTCCATGATTCTATGATTTTTTGGTGTGGGAACAGTCAAGCAGTGGAAGAGGCTGCCCAGAAAAGTTGAAAACCTCCAAGGCTGTGGACTGTACAAGACCACACTGGAGAAACATGGTTCTGAGTAACACAATCATTTGACAGCCAGAGGTGAAGCAAGCTCCTGGAGTCCCTTTTAACAGAGTAATTCTGTGATCCTCCGACACAGAACATAAGGACAGCAAGAGGCAGCCAAACAGCAGTAGCACCCACTACTCCAAATCCAGTAAGTGCTCTCTGTTACTGGATAGCTGCTGTTCTCTAGTTCCATCTTTTGTAGGACTATATGATGAACAAAAAACAGCAAAAAACCCCAAAGTCTTAGAAAACACTACTGCCCTGAAGGAATTCTGTGACTCAACAAGCAATGAGATGACAGGCTGCCAAGGCACAAAAAATCTAGCCCTCAGAAGATGACTCTGAGAGCAAGTTTCTCCTGAGAAACCTACTGGTCCTGGATGACTCAGAAGAGGGCAGGAAAAGGGCAAGAGGAGTATTACAACTTTTGTTCACACATGTTAAAATTAAACCATGTTACTCAGGAAGAAACTGTCCCAGGTGTTCTCACATTCTCCTTCAGCAGGTACAGAAACAGGTACGCATACAGAAAAGAGAGTTGTTCAACAGCTGTTCTGCATTAACATACATTGCAGGAAATTACTAAAAAGTCAAGACACTGTAGCAGCTAATTCCTTAAGTTGTTTATTTATCATTGAAGAAACACACAGCAGCAAGTTCTGTGTTGGCTTCACTATGACCAAATAATTAATTGTTGTTACCACACCCCAAAATTGAAGTCAACACAGCCATTACTACAAACCACTTTTTTGGAAAGGGAAAGAATTGACCCTGAAGACAAAGAATTGGGGGAAAATTCAACAATTTCTCCAAAACCACACATTTTAAATATGACAATATTTATAAATCCTTGAAAGGCATGAATTATCCAGTAATGGAAAAAGCAGTTGTGATATTGGCAACAGAAAATACATAGCCATATGCTTACCAAAACACTTAAATTGTAAAAGCTTGAAGTTTTGTGGTTGTACACTGCAGCAGTATACATTACTGGAACAATGACTGCAAAATGGCCTCGTAGGAGTTATGTATTCAAGTAAATCTACAGAAAATATCCCAGTGTAGCTAATGCTCATAATGTTTATTGTATTTAATTCAAATTTAAACAACTTACTGAATTTAAGATAGTGATAAAATACGTCTCTCAGAAACTGCCTGCCCTCAAAGATACCTATGTAAGAGAGGGCGCTTTTTTTTTTTTCCCTTTTTTTTCTGGCTAATTATGGAAATTGATTTAGCTCTGCTTTTTCAATAATTCCACTGTGTGAACAGAGGTGTTCTCAAATGCATGTTCTGCAATGATAATACCCCATTCCAAATTAAGAAAGACTAAAAATAGAAAGGTCAGCCTGTTTTGGTGCAAGACAGAAGCATTACTCAAGACAGCTGTTGGGCTTGCTTCTTTTTATTTTAGCAACAAATGACCCATGAAATAAGCATCATTTGAAATTTCAAAAACTGGCATTCAATTTCCAACCTTCTGCTGTGAGTTTTGTGCATGATCAATCTATATGAGTAAGTAATTCAAGCTCATGCTTTCACATTACCTCAAAACATTTGTTAAAGAATTCCAATTCAGAATGTTTATAAGCACAAATATAATCCATGGATTCAATCAAATCAAAGCTAAAACATTGGTTAAACTCTGTGATTTTCACTTAACGTCGTACAGTGGTCCACCCCTCTTCATCTGTCTCATTTTTAGTACGGCGAAGGGGCTCACGCTCCTTTTCTGTTTTCCAGGAACCTTTCTCCTTCTCCCCATCTCTTTCTCGATCTTTTGATGCTGGTGGGGGAGCAGAAGCTGGAGGAGCAGCAGGAGCAGGAGCTGATCGCCGAACTGTTTCACGTTCTTCTCCACGTTCTTCTCTCCTATCATCAGCACGCCGCCATGAGCTTGCTACAAATACAGAAAGACAATAAAATCACCTTTGTCATGCGCCACCAAGCAGCCTGCAAGAGTTTAAACAAATATGCCCAGCACAGTCTGATTTACTGATTCTCCATCTTGCCAAGAGGTAAGGTGATGATGACAGACAAATGCACAGTCTAATTCTACAGCGAAGTAACAGACAGGAACTACTCCAGCCTCTTTTCAGATTCAGGATTGTTGTGAGCAACCCAAGCGTCATCTTTAAAGCACAATAACTGCAATAAGAATGTTCTATTGATGTATGTGGTTTTACGATGTAAAAATATATTCTTATATTATTATCAGAATTAAAAGCACAAAAGCATCTCTTTAGAAATGACTGAACCCTGAAAACAGAAGTATCCTAACCTAAAAACACTTGTGGAAAATGTATAGGTGTTCACTGCCTTGAAAGACAGCAAATGACTCTTCAGCCTACTGAAATCAGAGGTATAAATGGCACCGGTTTACACGACTCCACTGGTAACAGCATTCACCACCCTTTACTACATGAAGAATTGCTCATTTCCACCAAAAGGATGTTAAGAATTCTACCACAGCTATGTGTGAACAAAGCTGTATCAAATACCAAACCAGACAATCAAATACCAAAACTTCTTGATGCATAAAAAACCCAAACAACCAAACAAAAACCACAAAAAAAACCCACAAAAAAACAAAACAAAAAGACCTCCACTTTGAGAACCCTCAGCCTTTCTGCCAGCAGAAGTCCCATCTGACATGCTGTGTTCTGTTCCAGTCTGCTCCGAGACCAGCTGCCTGACAGCACCCACATTCAGGGAGCACCCACACCCGGGCAGAGACCAAATGAGATTCCAAACATGAGAACGCCAGAATTGGAAGACATGGTATCTCAGGCTAAATGTGTTTGCTGTTATTGTGTTTTTAGAACACAGCAAGTGTACATAATTAAAACAGTTAATGTATGTAATTAAAATAGGTTATTCATCAAAATCAATACCATTAATAGTGTGAAACCCATACGGCCTTGTTTGGAAATATTACCCTCACATTTTATTGGTTCCAAGAAATGAGCCAGAAATTGCTTTCTGGGATGTCTATCTTGATAATTTAAGTACAAGAATTTCATTCACCCTGAACATAATCCTACTATGAAAACTGCATACTTAAAATTCTTCTGCAGATGTGAAATGCTACTATGACAGAAAAAGTACAACTAAAAGAAGTTAAGATTCAAGGAAGAATTCTCAATTACACTAAAGCTTTTTTTCTATTACTTTGCTTCTGCATAGAGCGTTTAAGTGGCTGAAAATTTAACTTATTCCCATTTTACCACATCCTAGCACTGTATGAGTAACATGAAGGCCCTATAATGACTGTAAGCCTTTAGGAACACTAAAATAAACATACGTTCTTCACGGTCAGATCTGAGTGGTGGTCCTCTTCTGAGGGGTGGATCTCTGTCATCAGCACGTCGATCTCTCATGTCACGACCACCTCTGTCCCATTCTTCACGACGACTTGAATCTCTCCAGCTAGAAGTTTCCTCAGCTGGTCCTCTTCTCCAACCAGCATCATCCCTTTTGCCATTCAAAATGTAAAATAAAACTAAGTGTTAAGATTTTAACTTTGCTATGGAAAGAAGCAATAATAAATCATAACAAGATATTTCCAGGCCCAGTGGGTCTCTATTTAACATACTGACATACTTCCAAAACCTTTTCTGTTTCTCTGGAACCTAACACGAAATTCTCCTGGTAACAGGTTAAAAAAAAAAAAAAAAAAAAAAAATTAAAAGCAGTAAAGCATTTTGGGATTCCTTCTGTAAACAGTTAATGTCATCTTAAAAATAACAAACCAAAAAGGCCCCAGAATGCCACTATCCATTTACTGCCTTGAAGTGCTTAATTTCATACAAACCAACCACTGTTCCTTTCACTCAGCAATGTCATATTATTTCTTTTATCAGCAGGGCGCCTTTTTTTTTAAACAGAAATATTCTAGAGTTATTTAAACAGAGAAGTCAAACCTGGGACGCCTGAAACGATCATCTCGATCAAAATCTCTATCTCTGTCAAATTCACGGTCTTTCTCATTTTCATCACGGTCTTTGTCTCTATCCCAGTCACGGTCTCCTGGAGGTCTGGAGTCTCGGGGAGGCCCCCAGCTGTCCTCACGAGCCTTTTCTCGTTCTCTCCATCCCCCTGTAAGAAACAAACACAGTCAAAGGAATTTGTGACTGACCTCTGATCTCTCTGTAGACAAAGAATCCTTTACTTCCCTCACGGAAACTGGTTCTTCAAGTTTTGATCCCTGAGGATCCAACTCAAGATGCTTGTAAAAAGTGTGCACATTGAGTGGGAGCCATAGACAAAACACTGTAGAAACTGCTTAATATAAAGACAATAATATATACCTCATCTATCAGGACTGCCTGTAACAGTTTAGCAGAGTTGATTAGACCCTGCAGTTCTCGGTCAGAAACCACAGACTCATCAAGGGTCTTGTGCAAAACAAGTGCAGGAGGAAGTAAAGAGGGGAGCTTAGACAGGAGATTCCTTTGTGAAAATCTGCAAGTGAGGAGATTTTAGGCAAGCAAATTATTTAAGAACTTACTGCTACTTTAAAACATGACTATCGTTTACCATCTACTTACACAGTGCATCCTACAATATCATTCAGTTATTTAAGAATGGGAGTTCTTTATTATGCAGCCTGCTTTTTCTTTAAATAGGAAAAAGGAGAAAGCTATTGGAGTGCGAGTTTTGAGACTTATGGTAACTTTTCTACAGGCCTGGATTACAGAATTGGTGTCTAAATCAAGATCATACCTAACATTTAAACATCATCAACAGTTCTGAAAAGAATCAGAAACAGTTGTTCTCGTCACCATCAACAAGACTTAAGACTAGAAATAAACTATACAAGAAAAGGATAATTCAGATTGTAAGGGACCTCAGAAGTTCATCTAGTCCAAGCTCCTGCTCAGAGCGGGATTTTCAAGAAAGGTAGACACAAAAGCAAACCAGGAATGGTAAAAACAGGAATATCTTTGTACACATAAAAAAGGCTTATCAAAACCAGACCCACTTGAGTGATGTTATCAAATTCCTTTGAAGGAGGTTAATTTCAGACATATAGAGGGGGCAGGGAAAGAGACCAAGGTGTGCCCATCTAGTCATAACATTTCTCTCGCATCAGAACATTCAACTTGTGTATTTTGTTTGTGCACATAGGTAAATTACCAGCATTACTATGTGACCTTTAGGTATCTTCCAGGCAAGCAATAGACACTGATGCATTTTTTTTTTTTTTTAAATTTTTTAAAAATTCAACCAAATCAAAAGGTTTAATTATACTAAGCAAAGGAGTGTCCACATTAGCCAAATTAATCCAGATGTTTTCAGAGTTGATTCTCCCATCCCTGGCACCAAGTACATTACATCCATTATCTACTAGGTTAACACATGCTTCAGAGGGAAAATTATTATATTATTGTATTTTACCTGGTTTACCAAATGGTCTCCAAGGACCTGGCCTTGAATCATCACTGCTACGCCACGGACCCCTGTCATCATCTCGTCTGGAGAGCCTGTCATCATCTGCGTTACGCCATGGTCCCCTGTCGTCATCACGCCTTGACATCCTGTCATCATCCATCCCGCGCCTGGGACCTCTGTCATCATCCAACCCGCGCCTGGGACCTCTGTCATCATCCATCCCGCGCCTGGGACCCCTGTCGTCATCTGCAGCACGCCAGCTGCCCCGGTCATCATCCAGCCCACGCCTGGGTGGCCTGTCATCATCCAAAGCCCGTCTGGGTGGCCTGTCGTCATCCAGCCCACGCCTGGGTCCTCTGTCGTCATCTGCTGCACGCCAACTGCCTCTGTCATCGTCCAAGCCGCGCCTGGGTGGCCTGTCGTCATCCAAAGCACGTCTGGGTGGCCTGTCGTCATCCAAAGCACGTCTGGGTGGCCTGTCATCATCCAAAGCACGCCTGGGACCCCTGTCGTCATCTGCAGCCCGCCAGCTCCCTCTATCATCATCCAAACCACGCCTGGGCGGCCTGTCCTCATCCAATCCACGTCTGGGCGGCCTGTCCTCATCCCCTTCACGCCTAGGCGGCCTGTCCTCATCCCCTTCACGCCTAGGCGGCCTGTCCTCCGTTGATTCCATAGAAGGACGTTCCTTTTCTTCTGCAGCACCACGTCGCGGCAGATCGTCTCCTCGACGGGGCAGATCATCCCCTCGTCGGAACGGTCTTTCATCATCTCTTGCTTCTCCTCGACGCCAATCTCTATAAAAACCATAGGAAGTGAGCAAAAACTAAAAGCTGACATCCAGGAAAGCTTTACATATTAGATTGACAGTATCAAAACCCTCAAGGCCATTTCTGAATGCATCCACTTGATGTGTGGTTGCAAACACATGTACAGAGCTTGCAGTTTTCAAATGCACTTTCTAATTGCCTTCATTGCTATGGGAAAGTGGTAGATCACCATCCCTACAGCTTCAGCAAAGACTGAACGGTTTACTATCTCCTTCAAAACTACAGTTTGAAGGGAATAACTACAGTCCCCTGTTGGTTATCTGCTGCAACACAACAGAGAACAGGCTTGGCTTCTACACCAAGCCCAATTTGACAAACTCAAGCTAAGTCTCAAAGAACCAGTATTAAAAAACCCACAACCATCAAGCAAGTATCCCCATTCTTCACGCACATGCCAACCCTACAGTCCAATCCCTGTTTTCATATGCTTTGGCACAGTTCCAGCCCAAAAGATTGGCAGTATTTTCACTGACAAGCATCCACAACTAGATACGGCAGGACAATGTAGTAAACTCATGACTCAATCCGCTGCTACTGCCTGACACCAAACAGGGTGCACCAGGCTCTGGCAGGCTATCAGTGCTTGCACTGAGAGGACTCTCCTTACTAGGATGCACATGGGAAGTAAAGAATTGGTGAGAATCTCCCCTGGGCTATTGAGTCATCAGTTCATCTTTGAAATGTGTTTGAATTTGTAACACTGAAAAGATCAGACACTGCTGAACAACGGTTAAAGCCTTCCACTGTTGTCACTTCTCTGGACACACCATTTAGTTTAATGTCTACAGGATTTTAGACATACATTTAGACCACAAACCTTGGCTTTGTCACTAGATGCGATTTCTTTATTTTAGGAAATTAACCTTCCTAAACTAGTTCCTCAGCAATAAAAACAAACAGGGAATAGTACATCAGAGATATGTACTGGTACCTGCTTCTTGGCAAGAGAAGAGAAGCTGCACTGGGTTGAATCTCACAGATTCAAAAAATAGTCAAAACCAAACCAAAACAAAAAACCCCCACGGGTTTAGAAATCCACTATGCTACTAAAACATAAACAAAAGAACAGCAATTACTTGCTATAAAACAGCAGATGTAGGACTCCAAGAGGTGAGAACAAAGACACTGTCTCTGCTTCTCAAGAATTTCAAGGAACTGAGAGAGCAGCATACTTCCTAGTTTTGGAAGAGTAAGGGAGAGTGCAATTACCATTGAGCTGTGAGATAAAAACAAGACATGGAGATCATTATCTTCCAATTACACTCAAATTGGATAATTGTCTCCTTTGAAAAATCTGATTATTTTGACATAAAAGACACGTAGAGAAATAGCTATAAAGTTCATCAAATGAACAAGTCCTTAATTCATTCATACTTAGGTATTGTTTCAGGGTTTTAGGGTTTTTAAATCTACGTTTAAACTATTACTACTCTGATTTTTAAACTATTACTGCAGGTGAAATTATGCCTCTGTTGTTTTTCACATTTTTTTCTTGTTTGACAACTTCAGTGTTCATATTTCAGCTTTTGTCCTTTCCTTCTTAGAAATTCTAACTCTCACTTGACAAGTTTACTGAAATTAAGAGTCAAACAGTATCTGATAAATCAGTAAAAACAGAAGGATTCATGAATATTATTGAATGGCAGTCACTGGTAGTAATGCAATCCAGTTTCTATTATATAGCCCATTTTTCATTAACTTCTAAAAACCCTATACACACATCTACATGAGCTGAAAGCATGCAGACAGCTTTAGCAATTAAAGCGGAAATTTGCTGGCGAAGTTCACGCTATAGTGTCTTCCACTGTTACAGGTTTGTAACTTTTGGTTTTTTGCTCGTCCTAACTCAGGCACAAACAGCACAGACATAAAATAGAGGTCAACTCCCCTTTTCTATGCATTTTGGCTTTTTAGTATTTCTTGACCATAAGCACATAACCATTTGTAGATGCTTTGGGATTGCAACCTGTGGCAGTAATAACTCTAATGAGCTGTGCTAAGTATGACAGCCTGCAGTGCTGCCCCACCACTTTTAGTGAATACCAGGTCTGTATTAGTTGCCATTTCATTGTTTCAATGAGCAAGCGCCCAGTTCCTGACAGCATTTTATGGATTTTCTGTGATCTAGAGAAAGAACAAGAGGTATGACCATAAAATGACTTTTTCTACTAAATAACTGGCTTTTAGTTTAACTCCTACATAGCACTTCTATGTTAACCTCTTTTTCCTGCAATCACAGTATTTCTAATATTTTTTTATATTAGGATTGATTTTCTTCTCTTCCTTATAAAATTTATTACATAATTAGTTTTATTTTTCTCTTTTGTTTCTTATAACTACTTTTCTTGCACAGTGAAGGAACAAAGCAAATACTCGCAGTCTAGTTATAACTCATAATAAAGCCACTAGCTGTCCAAGAGACAGACAGCCCTTGCTGGACTCTTCTGCTTTTCTGTAATCTGTTTTTTCTTGTAACTGGGACCATGGTATGGAAATCTGAGAACACTGCAACATGCTGATCACCTGGAATCCAACACTCTGGGGATTGCTGCACAGTACAGTTGGTTGCTCCATGACTGTAAGGACTTGTGTACCAATATGGGGTGTATGCCAAAACTGTGCCATTTCCAATGAGAAATTGTCTGAGACACAAATTTTATAGCTTCTCTCCTTGTACTAGCATCCATAAGGACTTTTTAATGCATATATCCAAGAGCTGTACTTACAGCTAGATACATGCTGCAAATTAAATCTGATGTTCTGTCCTCTATGTTACTGCCTTTATCACTCGATTCAGAAATACGTTTTGGAATTACTTTACTCTCAGTTCAGCTTGCACTGCTGTCTTTGTATCCAACACATTTTCCCTTTAGGGTTAAAATCCAACTGAAGGTAGACTAGGGGCTACTGAAGAATTCAGAATTACACCTTTCTTCTGCAATTATGTCTGAGCATCATCACTGTTACTTTGTTATTTCCTAAGCTCAGCAAAAAGAAAACAATCAAGAAACATGGCTTTACTTAAAATTCCATAGAGACATTAATTTTGAATGCTATCAGTATTTTGTTTTAGTATTCCTCAGTAAATTCCTTTTAGTAAAAAGAAGGAAAGTTTCACCAAACATGCTACATAATAACCCCAAATATGCCTAATTTTAACTCCTCAGCAGTCACTTGGCTCAATTTCTACAGAAGCTGAATGAGAAATGATTAAGACAACACTTATTCAGAAAAACTCTCTGCTATAATGATTAAAAAATGAATATGGGTCACCTGTATCATTCTGTCTGAAAAAAAGTATCACACTGAAGCATATAAAGAGATGCATTATATACTTCTGCAATATGTTAATAGTTAAAGGCTTCACCCAGGACTTTCATCCAATTTGTGATTTTGCAATTCACGAGAAAGTGGCTCACTACCAAGAATGGCAACACAGCTTTTAAAGAGAGACTGAAAGACTATTTTGTTTATTGAGAAATCATACTCTTCCAATACATTAGAAGAAATTACTAGAGAGAGAAAAAGTAAATTTGCTTCCACTGGAGTCAGACTAAGCTGTAATGGATTTAAATTGCTGCACTGGAAATTAAGGTTAGACATTTATAAAAATCTATCTACCTGGAAACCTAATTAAGCAATAAAACATACTGCCAATTGGAACAAGCAGTGGTATCTCCATCAGCACAGGCTTTCAAGAACAACTAGATGTGCACCATCAGAAATATTATTGTTACAGCTCATGCTGTTGCGGAGCAGAGGTATGGACAAATGTTAAAGATCTTATTTTCTACAACTGTATAAACAGTCTTCATTATGATTACTGAACATATCCAGAACCCCTAAAATACATAGATATGAAAAAGCGGGTTGTTTTGTTTTTTTTTTTAAAAAAGTGCTAAGTACCTTCAAATTTTCTTTCTTCAGAAATCCTTCCTTCTCTGTTCAGTAGTCTTTCAGAACTTTGTTTTTGTTTATGGCATATATTTTCAGCTCTGTCACTCACTCTGGGACTTGAATAGTTTAAGACTCTGAACTTTGACTTTACTATTCTTATATATTACTGTCAGTTCTCTAAATGGAAAATCTCAGTTTCATCATCCAGGAACCCTGCACTTGCTTTTCATCCTTCCTCATTCTGTATTCATACAACTGACACCAATGCTTGAGTGGGACAGAAATTTTAATTTAAAAAAAGAAACCAAGTGAGTTGTTTATCACATGCAGAAGGTATCTGCTAGCTTTCACATATCTAAGCTAAATAAAACAGCAATGTTGTCTGAATGCAGTCCCAAGATAAAAACTCTCTCTTGAGATCCTTACAAAGCAATTTTTTAATAGAAGGTAACTTTCAGAGATGTAAAGGTATGAGATAGTTAGTGCAGCTTTAAGCAGCAGCAACAAAAAGGGAGCCTACATATTTTGAGCCCAATACAACTGCTGCTTAGTAACACAATGATTACCTTTCCACTGGTGCTCGTCGCCATTCAGATTCTGTCTCACCACCTCTTCTCCAGGAGCTTTCAGACTCCCTATCACCCCAACGAGATTCCTGTATGTCAAAAGAAATAAGGAACATTCTCTCTGAATACTTTAAAACAAAGATTTTCAACATATAATTTACTCCTTTCAGAGCACGCTATGTCATTAAAAACTCACTTGTTTCACTGTAGAGAATACTGAACTATTAGGAGTTTGAATAACTTGAGTATGTTCTTAACTGACTAACTTCATTGTTTCTGGTACTGTTTAAGAAACAACATGGTTCCCTTTGTGCCACATACTTTACTAGTAGGGTAGGATACATGCAAATACACTAAAGATTTTATGAACAAGTATGAATAATAGCTACAGTGAGCCATAGCTACCACCTGTTAACAAAAAACGGTTCTAACAGTTTCACTTTCCTGCTGCTTAATGACAGTAGGAATGAATTCAAAGAATTATTTGCTTTTGTGCTTTCTAATTAGATCACAAAATGTAACTGTATAAACTGGAAGCTCTCTGTAGCAGAGACCATTTTGTTCTGAGTACCTCAATGCACAGAACAGGTGAGGTATTTGTGATTCACACAGGTTGCGCGGATGCAGGGGAGAGCAATGATTATTTTTTTATTATTTTTTTTTTTTATATAAGGGCAAAATGTCTATCCCCTTTGCCAGACAAAGACAAACCACTTAAACAATTTCTAACACAGTTGTTTATTCCTTAATTCCACAATGAGGAGCAAATTAGGTAAACCATATGAAATACCTGAGTTCACATAATCACACAACCTCTTTATAGAAGGGTACTGCAGTTTTAAACCACTCTTTGCAAAGTGTTTTTGTCAAATTCTACGCTTCAATAGCGGGAATACACAGGTTGCACAAGATCTTGCATATCCACCACTCCACGACTGTCTACTTAAATGCTTTTGAAATGACCCCAACAAACAAGGGTGAGCAAAGAAAGAATCCTAAAAATGCAAGTAGTATTTTTCAAGTGGTACAGATATCTCTCTCAGAACCCGAATCAGCTTTTCCATATAATCAAGTGCCCATGGCTAGGAGTATCTCTTATGTGAAAAATACCAGTGATGATTATTTACCTGACTGACTATTAAAACAATTTATACAAGCTCTGATCACTTATCTTCATAGCGTTACTCAATGAAGTATGCCTTAAAGACAATGGCTATGGCAGACGAAATTTAAAACTAGACCCCTTACCAATAAGTTCTGAAAAAGTGGGATGTAGAAAGTTTGTGGTACTCGGTTACATTCTTTTAAATCATTAAACATTTATTTGCAAATAACTTTTGCTTTATTTCCTGTTGGATTGGGATAATGATTTTCCCTAATATTTATATTTGTAAATGGGAAGTTGCACACACCTCTTGTTTTTATGTTTTATCTAATTGTGTATTTCTTATAAAATATAAAACTATGCTTTTAAGTTTAGTCTGGGATTTTTCCTTCAATATCTACTCTTGATTCCTGGCTTTGGCATGAGTCACTATACTTGCTTCCAACATAGCTTCCCTTCTTTTGTGTTAAAGAAAATTTTATTCAATATTATTTTTAGTCTTTATTTGTTTAGGTTTTTAACAGCTTGGAGATCTTAGTAGTTTCTTTGTTTCACTTTATTACTAAACTACAGATTTCAGACCCTGATAGTGAACTGAAACTAAGTGAGAATAACTTAATTATTAAAGTAGCCACTTATGCTACAAGTTAAAAAAAAAAAATTAACCTATGATTCTGCAATGCTATCATCTTCTTCCAAATAACCTACAGAAGAAGCAGCAGTCAAAAAGAAAACAACCTTGCCTGCAAGTATTACCTACCTTTCTTGAAAATGGGTCATCCAGACCTCTCCTTTCTTCTTCTCGACGACGCTCTCTTTCTTCTATCTCCATTTCTCTTTGACGTTTTTTCTTCTCCAGTTCTTCTAGTTTTTTGACACGTTCCTGGTATTCACGCTGTTCCTGCTCACGTTTCTCACGCTCAATGCGCTCCTTTTCCTCACGCTCTACAGAGTTGCAAACATACATAGAAGGTATTACCAATACAAATTGTTACTTTGCTGTATCTACAGAAGGGTTACAAAGTACAGTCGCTCCCCTTTGACTCCTTATGAAAAACAGGAAAAAAAAAATCCAAGCATTTCACAGGATGCATTTAACTAACCATAGAACCTGTTTTCTGGAAGTATCCTAACTCAAAAGCAATAGGAAAAGGAACCCTGATACATCCATTAATGTGACACTTTGAACAACAGCTAGCAAGAAAGGAGAGAAAATGTTCCAATACCTGTACATTAATTCCGTGTACAGACCACAGATGTGCCAGCTAAAGTATCAGTAACTAGCTCAAGCATAGTAGAGGATCCCTTCCTTAGAAAAGGTCAAACAAACAAACAAAAAAATCTGCTAGCAGTGTCAGAAATTTGATATTCAGGACTGCTTGGTTTTTGTTTGGTTGGGTTTTAAATATTGCATGATTATGAACTCTGATACATAAAATCTTCATCCACCAAGTGACGAGCAGGACATAAATTAGCCTTACAGGATGCCTATCATCTCTTCTCTTCTAAAGCCTTGAAACAGGCTACCAGACAAAGCAATTCACAAAGAAAGGTGTGTGAGTCACTTAAAATTCTTGAGTTCTTGATCTGACACCAATGTTCCCTTTCTATTCTCTTCACAATGTGCACAAAAAAGTGGACAGAACTCAAACTAAACAAAACATTGAGTCTTTTGATTTTAGTCATTAGCCTCTCTTACTTTATCTCCTCCTTTATTTATTTCTGGGAGAAGGGGAGGGCAGGAAGCATTCATCTGCTTTCAATTTCCCTTCCTCCTATAAAGCTTTACTTCCATCTCTACGCAGCACAGGTAAACATTCAGAAGGTGCATTAGGTACAACGTAAAGGTACAGTGTCTAAATAGCAACGAACACAGTCTTTGCCACTGACTGAAAGTTAAAAGACTTCCTCCAATATTGTGAAACAGTAAAACCAGAAGTTAGCTGCATACACACCTGGAATGGGTCAAGGACGCAAAGGATAAAATAATCACGTTCTCGATTATACCTTTAAGCAGCTGTTCTTCTCGTAATCTTTGTTCTTCTTCCTCTTTTTCTCTGTAATAAGTAATGCGTCTCTCTTCTTTGCGTTGTTTCTTGCGTTCCTCCAAACGATTACGCCTCTCTTCTGCTAACCGTTCCTGGAACTGCTTGAGTTTATCCTGAAACACAAATACAGTTCTGGTGTTTTCACGTGTAACATTTAGGAGTTAGACAGTTAAACGAATTGCTAAATAAAGCTGCACGGAAACACAAATCAACTGCAACATATTAACTTTGCTCCGCTGAAAAACAACTACCTGTTTGCCATTTCAATCTTTTCTGCAAGAAATTTCACATAAGGGAATATACTCCTACTTAGAAGAAAGACAGTCACCATGCACAATTTTAGTCCTTCATCTGCTTTTTCAGGAAAGTAATTACCTGAATAATAATTTACCTATACCTAAAATACATTACTTGGAATTAACCTATATTGTTGCAAAGAATAATATGCAGTTACCTATTTTACAATAATACCTCTTTTGCCTCTTTTTAAAACCAGTTCGCACAGCAACATAGCCAAATAATCAAAGCTATAAACGGCCTCAGCAAATGTAGAATCTTTCAAATGCACAGCAAGAAACAAAGGCACAGTTCCTTCCCTGCCCTCGTGGCCTAAATTTGTTATTAAATTTTGCAAATGTAAAACATAATTTGAAGTTCCAAATATTTGGACTATAAAAATAATTTCCAGATTCAAACAAAAAGATTAAGAACCAATAGAAAAGTATTTCTATTTCTCCACTTCAGTATTATTTCAGTATTATTCCATCACCACAGTAAGTCCAAGTACTTATACAATACAGCTGGCTGCTCATATGTTACTCAATGATCTCTTACTAACAGCCGCATTGAAATAAGTAATTTACCTATCTTTTATTTTCCATATAAGCTATTCCAGAAGTTGTCAAAAAGTCTAAGTCATAATATCTGGGAATGGGTGCAAGAATACTTTGTTTCATTTTTTTTTTTTAGTCAAAACAGAAAACAAACAATTCCATAATTCTGAACCAATCTAGATACTAATTTGTTTCTAGTTTTCATGAAGAATCACTGGGTCACAAGTTTAGTTCCTTACTTCAGGGCAGTATTTTATTACAATACCATATCTCAAGTACCTCATAAACTGTTCGTCGTGATGCTTTGAGCCTGGCTTCAAATAAATCTCTATCTTCCAACATCCTTGAGAGTCTGTTCTTATGCTCAAGAGCTTTCTCGCGCTCCAACTGCAAAGTGGTGATCTAAAAATAGATAATATTAAAAGTATTACAAAGTAAAATCTTACTACATATTTGCATTCAATCTACTTCAGCCACTAGAAAGAGAAATTATCTTTTCCTCTTCCAGATCCTAAACAGAAGATACTGCTGTCCACTAGCACAATGAAATTGCAAAGCTAACGCTTCATTTCATATCAACTTTTTCCTTTCTTCCTTTGGATTGAGCTGGGGAAAAAAAAGACAGTGCAAACCCCACTATTTTTCATTCATCGCTAATGGATTTTATCATATGAACAAAAAGTTCTTACCCTTTCTTCTTCCTGTTGCTCCCACAGCTCCATATCATGCACTCTTTGCTCCTCATATGCAGTCTTTATTAAAGGAATTTCTTCTAAGCGCTTTGCTCTTTCAAAATAGTCAATCTAAATAAAGATAATGTACCTTTAGCACGTCATAATGCAAAGACCAAATCTGGAAGACTCTATCTTCAGCATCTCCCAAAGAAAACCCTGGTATCTAGAGACTTCTCTAATACATCTGATATATTATTGTTACATAAAAACAACCACACTGGACCACATCAAAGATCCACCTAGCCAAGAACCTGCCTCTACCACTGGCAACTAACTGTACTCCTAGGCAAGGATGCAAGAATAGAGGCAGACATATTTACAAAACTCTCTCAGCATCACCAATTTTCAGCTCCCAGCATTTCCCATGTTGAAGTTTTTTTGTATTTAGTAGGCATTGGTGGATTTCTCTTCCTGTCCTTTTCAACTCAAAGAAGCTTTTCATATACAACAATGTACTTTGGAAAGAAATCCTGTGTGTCTATGGCTCACAGCATGAAGACCCATCTTCTACCTACAAAGAGTTCTGGATATGGCTCCTACTAGCTTCATTTGATGCTTCCTAGTTCACTATCCCTTGCAGTCAGTGAAAGAACTGCTCCCCATCGCCAGCTGTTACAAGAGGTACACTGTTACAGATAGACTGCTACCACATCTTCTCTTCAGAAGTCTTTCAGACATAGGGGTACTAATTTACATAGGTATTTCTTACACAGAAGCCAATCCACATCATTGATAATTCTTGTTGGCCTCTTCTCAAACTTGTAGTTCAACCGTGTTCTTTTTGAGATAAAAAGACTAGAACTGCACACAGTGCTCAAGATGCAGAACCACCAATTTCTCATTGCTGACTAAAAATGTTAAGTTTGGAGCCCATCATTTAATAGGTAAAGCTAAAGATTGGGACATGGGGTTTTTTTCCTGCTTTTCCTACACAAAGTATTTTATATCTGTAAATTGAACTTCATTCAAAGACTGTTCCTTTTATCCCACAGGTGCTAAGTTTTCTTTGGTGAAGAACTCTGTAAAAAGCTTTTTGGAAAATCCAACTTAGTTACACCAACCAGACCACACTTACTCATATGTTTGTTCTGACAGCTTCAGAGAACTCCAAGAGGAAGCCTTGTCTTACAATTCTTTTATAGAAGCTGTGCTGACCTTTCCGGGTAGATCACATTTACCCAGGTGACTACTAATTCTACTGTTTAATTTTCTGCTACTTTTCCCAGTATAAGCAACAGGCTTACAAGCCTGCAGCATAAAAGATCCTTACTGGAACCTTTTTAAGTAGCTTGCCACTTTCTAGTATCAAGCCAGTTTTAAGTGAACTGAATTACCAACTGTATCACATAACCTCTGTTTCATTCTTCAATACTGTCAGAAGTCTTGGGTGAGTTTCACCTTGCCCAGGTTATATATTTCTATTTACTACGACAACATGTTCCTCACACTTTTATAATCACCCAAGTTTCAGGGAGATCCTATTCTGCCATCTTAAAAGGGCTCTAGCAGTGGAATTTCCTCCGTTTCAGTGAGGACTATTACAACTAATTAAATTTAGCTTCTCTGTAATGGCCTCACCTTCTGTGAGCATTTAATCTTCTCTGAACATTTTCCAATTACAAGTCTTGCCAACTAAGACTCAGTTCACATACAGCTTAAGGGTCCATTTTCAAATCAACTCTATTAATTAGAACAGATTTGTGTACTGATACTAGAAACTCAGTTGGGTTTTAACACATTCATCTTTTTTTTTAGTTTCATACAATAACATTTTCAACACCAATATTATATATGTGTGTGTATATATATGTATCATCAACACAGGAGTTCACAATCACTAAGGCATTGTATAGACGTGGTTTTGTACGCCTCCTACTTTGTACCTTTTTCTCCTGATTCTTCAGGCGTTCTTGAAGTTCCTTCTTTTCTTTTTCAAGCTGTTCAACTTGTTTAGCCATAATGAAGTCAGGATCCAATTCTTCAAGATCCTACAACCAAGTAAAGTTATCAATACAAAATAAAGCAAGCATTTTTTTTGTCTGTTACAAATGTGGTTTATTTATTTATTTAAGCTTCTCTGCAGCTCTCCCCTTAACTTTTAAACTAATCTGCTTCAGAAACAAACATTCTCAGTGTCTTTTCATGTCTTCTGGGTAACGTACTTTATTTTAAAAAGCTCTCTAAAGCATTTGTATCTTGATTTTCAATTGAGACACAGTCCAGGTAGTACAAATTTGGACCTTCAGGGCTATATTGTATTTCAGATACTGTTTAAGCAACAAGGTGGGGAAGGAGGAACCAAACAGTTGCACTTAATTCCTCCAGGTAAAAAAGGTCCTATCCAAACTCAGAATTAAGGTTTACTTACACTGTGGAGCAAATGAAATATTTAAGTGCCAAACTGTCTCATTATTAAGAGAGGCTGTTTATAAGACCAGTTACAGTACAAAACTAGTAAAGAACACGAAATTCAGGCAGCTTAGCAATGTTAACACCAAAAGCATAAAAAATAACTCAAAACTTCAATAATAAGTTGTCTACCTCAATATCAATGTCTTTAAATGCTTTGGCTCCCAGTTCGGTCTTCTTAATCTGCTCCAAGCGCTCACGAACAGTCTTCTTTTTGATTTGTTCATGCTCTTGCAGGATGCGCTCCTTCTCTCTTTCCTTTGCCTCCTGGCGCAGTCTCTCTTCTTCAGCTTTCCGGACTTTTTGTAATTCTGCTTCACGTTGTTCCAGTTCTTCTTTTTCACGCTGAATGTTTAAACTTTCAAGGCGCTCTTTTCTTTCCTCTATAGTTTGACGACGTGCAAGAATACGCTGATGCTCCTTCCTTGAATTTTTTAGGAAGGCAGTGACTGCCAGTTGATGTTGTTCCTCCTTCTCTTGCTGAATTTAAATTAAGGATAAGACTACGATGTAAGTAGCATCTCTTTAAGAAGGCAGAAAGCAGAGCAAATGTTTCTCAAAGGAAACTCAAGGTTAGTTTTGTTCTCCAAACTTGCAAACTACATGGAAATACAACTTTAATGGCAAATCTAATCACTCATACAAGTGGCATGCAAGGCAGTATCAACTGACTAGAACCACGTGTAAATGGAAAAAGTTGTCTGTAAAAGACAACATTCTGCAACACATTTTAAGTATGATAGTTGCATGCTTTTCTCTGTCCAAAAATATTGCACGCCCACATGTTAGTGACATGTAAGACTAACTGAAATAGGGGTAAGGCGGTCAATCCTATTTGTCTCTGCATGTGTTAGCAAGCATAGCACCACATGTACTGTATTTCACCAAAGCTCCCCTGTCTGTAAAGTTTTGGGTTTTTTTCAAAACACACTAACATAAGAGAAAAGTATCCTAACTAACACAAAGCACTATCTGTGAGATGATAAAAAACTGGTTATTGTCTGTCAACAATTTAGGTATAAACATTTTATATAATACCACTTTAATTAAATAATAAAAAGCACTAGACTTCTACGGACTAGCATATAGGCTATTCTCTAACATTCTTTAAGCATCCTTCTAACCACCCCACCATTCTCCTCCAGAGTACGTAAACAGTTCTTTGTAGAGATTCACGCTGTACGCATGAAGAGGTATAATTGTGCCAGGTCAGGGAGCTGCCTATTTTAACCAGTCCAGCAAGCAGCAAAACGCTGCAGCCCAATAAGCTCACTACACTCACTCAGTTATGCTGCTCTTGAAATGTGAGCTGGCTTAGAGGTATTTTTAGTAATCTGTCACTTCTAGGGCATTCAACAAAAATGCATACTTTGTTGCAGATCTGCAAGCATTTAAAGCTCAATGGAGGTGCCAGAAACACAAAAATTAAAAGCTTTAGATGAATTTAATGGTTTTGTGAATTACAACAAATTTGACAGAAATTAGAATTTTTAAGCACCCGAAAAAGGTGAAGTTCTCATCTAAATAGCAAAGGAAAAAAGGGTCTCAACTTGTTCTGTAGCTTCTCTAACCACACAGATTGATATTAACCTTGATACTGTCCTCCAATTTTACAAGCGTAATTACTAGCATTTATATCTGATTCAGCTAACTGCACTAACGTGTCAATTATAAGACTATTTGTCATTTCTATCCACGAATGTACAGATAAAGCACATTTTTTCTTTCAAACCAACAATCCACCTAATACCAATCACTAAAAATCTTTTTAGGGGAAAATCTACATGGAAATATTTTTATCTTAAATGCTATAAAACAGCTAATATATGTTCAAACTAACGTAAGTTAGGTGTCATGATACACTACTTAGTGTGTTTCTATTTTAAGAATATTACTTAGTATTTGAACCCATACAAAGAATCTAACAAGGCTATCTTGCTATCAGCCTTTTTTCCATATGGAAAAAATTATTTGATATGTTTGCTATGAAATCTTTCACAAACAGAAAGCAAAAGAAAAAATTACCACTGCTCTTTTAAGAGAAGTGAAGGTTTAACTTGCCACAACCAAAGCATGCTGGAAATCCGAGACTGATTTACACCTTGCTCCTACAGGGCTCTGGAGAACCTGAAATGTGAGCTCATCGCTGAGTCCGACCTCGAAGCCAACAGCCCCAGTGAGGAGGACAGGGAGTGACAAGGACAGGTCAGTTCTTGAGCTGTGGGGATCTTTTGTTCATGTTTTTAGATTCCACTATGAAGTTACATTCCAGGTTCTTCACAACAGCAGTTTCTCCAGGAAGAACAAAGAAAGCAGGCTCTTGGATTTTCAAAAACGCATGCAAAATTTACAACAAATCCTAGCTCTGTAGGCCCACCTATGTAAGTTATTATTTGGTATATCCTAACCCTGATCTATGCAAGACTGGCACAAACTCAGGCCTCTTGTGTACATTTTGACATGATTTTAGTTATGACCAAACACTAACTAGTTGGGTGCATTTAAGAAGGACTTATTCTTCTTCACAAGCATAAATAGCTGACTACCACAAGGATGAAAAAAAAAACTAAATGAAAAGGTACATCTAATCTGAGAAAACACAGTTATTAAAATATAAGCTTTGGTATAAAGTGTCAAGTTATTAGTTTAGATTTCTACTCAATCCACAAGTATATAAATGCAGCCCATCACTACGGTCAAATTAGATCAGAGATTGTTACCACAATGCTCTGAAAAACAGAGCAACACACTTCTGAAAATAAACAAATGTACAAATGCACTAATTGCTGCCTAATTAAATCCTTGCAATGTCATGTTAAATTAATCATTAGATAGCTCAATGCCTTTCCTATGTCAAGCAAAGGTAAACCAGGTAAACCAAGTAACTCCTTCAAGTATGATCCCACAACTTCAAAACAAGCTTGTCTTGCTAAACCAGAAAATTTAGATCTATTAGAACAGGTAAGTATGTAACAGATGCAGAATGACACTTTGTCATTAATAAATACATTAATACTACACTACATTTGTATATAGTAACACCTCCAGGATCAATTATTTGTCCTGAAGGGAGGGGACAGCAATAACAATATTGATTACCACTGCACTGAGAACAGATTACTGGAAGGAGCACTTGATCAGACAAGCAAATAAAATAACAAAAGGCAAAAAAAATAACAAAAGCCTGCATAAGGGCAACAGATAAACATCACACAATGCACATGGGGGAAATGTCAGAATTTGTCAACGTTTTCAGAAGACTTAAAATGACTTACCAGTAAGTGAGGAGGCTTAATGACTGCAAGAGCCTTAGCCAGAGCTGAGGACATAGCAGTCAATTGATTTCTAATTTGCTCAGAAGGCATGCTTTGTAGCTGAGGGCCTAGTGGCGCATCTTCTCTAGTACTGTAATTCAAATCTGAGCCAAAACTCAGTGTCCGGGTAGTATGATCAAGTCGAACCTTTGCAAAAAAAATAGGAAGGAAAAGGATTGTGTCATTTATTAAACAATTTCTCTGTTGCTCTTGCTGTTAATTAAAAAAAAAAAAAAATCATCAATCACTGGAAGAGGCTGAATTTTCAATGATTCTATGAAATGAGCACTGCAGGACAAATCATTCTTGCCTGTTCCTCCACATTAGCAATACACAAAACAAGAATCCTGACTTTAAAGCAGACAGTTTCAACTCATCTAAAATATAAGCTAAAGTTGTGTGTTAACCTAAATGAATTAACTCAGCTTTATCTAAAAATCTAAATGGTAATTACTAAGCAATCTCGACTAAAAACCTAAATGGATAATACTAAGCAACCTCACCTAAAAACTACTTGTATCTTATCACCAGCTTAAACATTTCACTACAGGCTGTCGTTCTTTCAATACAGACGACTTTACCAACAATGCAATCTTCAACAGCAGCTGAAACATCTCAGACACCGGTGCACACCTCAGGCACTGGTGTTTTACTTCAGTCACTTGGTTACATAAAAATCAGCATCAATGACTGCTAGCTCTTCAGTCTTGCACAACTAGTTCAGCATAGTCAGAAAATCGCATCCCTGTTTGCTAGACTTGCTTCAGAATATGCTGGACTAAATGACTGGGACTCACAGGGGAAGTCTCAGTGAATTGTATTTCAACTGTTACTTCTACTGGACTTACATTAATGGTTGTTGACCTAAATCAGAAATACACACCAGAATCCAAATAATTGTCAGTTCTTAATATACTGTCACATGCATCTTTTACTCTAGCTTATCTCCATCTGTCAGAATCAATTGTCTTCCTTAGGTTCAACGTCAACGAGTTAGTTTTTATCCAAGGTAATACACATGAATCCATACATCATTTCACAGAAGTCTTTTCACAGCACTTACTTGTAAGTCACAATGTCTGGCTGCATCAACGATACTACGTTCCAACTGGAAAGCATCGACAAAAGGAACCAGGGTAGCCAGACGAGAAAATTCAATGCTTTGATAAATCTGGGCCACCTGTATGTGAACAGAAACATTAAGTATTTTTCCTCATTAAAGAGAGATCAGAAATAAAAGTTGTTGTATGGGCTCTAAAGCTAACTTAAACCGCCAATAAATTAATGTATACATATTAATACAATTACAAATACACTTTCAGGATTTTATTTCTGTACTGTATTAAGTCTTAACCTGAGATTAAATGCCGTTCCTGAATGGCTTCTTTGTATGAAGGAGACTGGCAGCAGTAACTACATACAGCTACGCTGCTAATTAGCCTTCACTATTTCTTTTGCACATCAGAAATAACACTGCTCGTCACTTGTAATGAAAGCAGGTCAATGAAATGTGCATTTTATAAAACACAGACACGAAAACCCAAAACCTTCCACCCAGACATTACTCAAAAAAAAAGTTTTAGGAAACAATGAATTACCTAAAATAAGACATCATATATCCACAATGAAGAAAATTTAGGCAAGAGATCACGCCACTGTATGCAACTATTAAGTATAGCTACTACAGCTGTACCTAAATTATATACAAACCTGAAGATACAGGTTATATACTGGAAAAAATTATTTTAAAATCATGACAGTCTTCTATTTGATGGAAAACATTTACTTTGGCATGGAAGTTTCCAACTTCATGTTCTTCCAGAGCATTTTCTAATTTATGTATACTTACGAACATCCATTTTCTTTACTCATACCTGCTGCAGAAGGCGAAGAATGGTATTGTTTTGCAGGTGAGGAACATACAGCTGCAGCTCAGGTTCCTTTTCAGCTTGGTCTTTCACCCAGTTCAGAACCTGTAAAAATTCTGAAAAGTTACTCTACCTGCATCAACCCTTAAAAATTTCAGCATTGAAGTACAAAGCATGGCTCTTATATACTTCCAGTTTACAGCTCATGAAACAATAGCACTTGTGTCCAGGTACTACAGAGTTTTATTGAAGTGTATCTTTTGACAAGAACACTTTTATTTATAATGGATAGCTAACATTTTTTGTATGAAGGGGACTGACAGTACTGGCAACATTTACCACACTGCTAATTTACCTTCAAGTTCTTTTTAGCACCTCAAATATCTTTGTTCCCACTATCAAAGAAAAAGAACATGATGTGCTTCATCAATTGCAGAATTTACATTAATCTAATCAACAGCTCTCACATTATTTTATCTCCTAATACTCTACACTTTAACAGTCATTGGTATATTTTTCCACTTCCCACACAACCCACTTGCATGCATATGCACATGTGCACACACAGTTTTCTAATTTCTGCATCTTTAAACTCAGCATCATCTTCACCAACAAGACGTTCTGATACATTCCCAAAACTCTGCACCATAATAGGGGGCCTCTAAATAGCATCCTAGAGACCTGAATGAATTTTCATTCTATTTTAATAACCTGGTGTACTATGTGCGTACTATGTGTATCAGATGCTATGTACATGTCATTGTAATGGAATTTGACCAACTAAAGCCTACTATTGGAAATTCTGGCAACAGAAGAAGCTAGTTGGTGTTTACCACAAATCAATATTCAAATAACAGACTATTAGTCAATACCTATTGCTACATACACACAGAGCTACAAAACTTACCTTGCTGACACGGCTACATAACTTGAGCGGGTGAAAGTCTACTTCAAGCCAATTGTAAAGTTCTTTCACTTCTGGAACAACATATTGCACTACGTTGAACCTTACCTACAGTCAACAAAAAAATCCAAAGATCTTAAAATAAATGCAACATCAACAAATCGTTATGCTTTAAGAATTTTATATTCAATAAGTTAAATAGGCACCATATGTACCTTTTAATACAGGAGACTACTTACTCTTTATTACAGCATTCTTAATTGCAGTGACAGTAACTCTACACTACACCACTTAACTGTATTTAAAAATGGAGAAGTAGATAAAAAACATATAAACAAGATAAATATTTAGAATAGAGTACCACCCTCAACTTATTGGCCATTTCTAAGACACAAGTCCTACTATACACATGTAGGTCCACATACAAACTAAAACCACACATCTCAGTTCATGAGTAAGCTTCTGAAGCTTTAAATTGTGGTTTTAAGGCAAACTGGAGAGGTACCAGAAGAATGAACACAACATGTAAAATGAACATTGAATGTAAATTTTAGGCATGCATGCAAATGACTGCAATTCAAACATCCTCTGAAAATACCTAACAATGATTGAATGCCTAATTTGTTTATAAGTATCTGGGAAGGTCTCAGGACGGTAGGTAAACCAAACCTCCCTTCAAATTAAACACAAGGAAGTTTTCATAACCACTTAGGTCCTTACAGCCCACTAGCTGTTATCTGACCTATGGTTATCCAAAATGCATTTAAAACAGAAAAATAAGCACTTGGTTCAGTTAATTACACACCTTAGAGTAGGGGAAAAAACCCCAAACTTTTAGCGCACAACCCTTTTCAGACCTCTCAGTTTCAAAACAACATTTGCTGTTTGGGTGACATAAAGGACAATATTGAACCTGACTCTTTAGTGCATATAAGCATTCAGGCCTCCCGTTATTGCTGCCATTTCCAAACAGTCCTTCTGGTGAATGTGAAACTTTAACACTATACCGTAAGTCATACAATTAACCATATAGCCATTTTAACTTTTAAACTCTGTCCCATAACAAGCACAGTGCTCTAGAATGAAAATAGTCCAGAAAGAGCACTCAGTGTTTAAAAGCTGCTTGTCTAAACACCACTGCCTACCATATCATTAATGAGACTGCCACGTGTAGGTGGGGCCTGAAGACCCAACAGGGTGGCCAGGCGTCGCTGTTTCTCAACAATGATGCCATCCATATCCAGAAGGCGAGCAATATCGGTTCTCTCAGGAGTTATAGGAATTGACAGAGTGGCCAAAAGGACTCGAGTAGACATCCTGTTGACAAAGTATAACCACAAAAGATGAACTGCAAGAGAACACTAATTTATTCCTTTTCATATACATACCAGTTCAAGAGTAGGAATGAGTGGCATTCGTGATGCAAAACTGTGTAAAAATACCAGCAATAACAGAAAAGATGTCAGCTGCGCAACAAAAGTACAGAATGCAGTGTTCTTCAGTAACCAGGGGAAAGATTGATAACATTTTTTCATTACTTACGTATGTGTGTATTTAGATTTATATATACACACACACACAGAGAAATGCGAAGAAATTTAAGCTGCCTCTCTAAATATCAAAATCCTATAAAATAATGAAAACAGCAGAAAGCAGCACCTTTTCAACGTATTTTAGCTGCAAATCCATACCAATTATTTTGATTACATTGATTTTTTAAAATTTACTGTGCAAGCCAGGTGTACTTTTTGATGTAACAATACAAATGACATTAAATATTTAAATTTTTACCTTAGTACCCAGATGAACAGGAATATAAGAATTTCCATAGAGTATTTATTCCCACCAGATTCTGATTCTATAAACGCCTGTATATGAACTTCAGAGGTTAATGCAGTCAATGATTCTGCATGCCCCAAAAGCCTTGCCAGTATCATGCTTATTACCAAAAAATTTAAAGGCCATTTGGCTACACAGACTTTTATGTATTAAGGAAAAAGTTTATAATAGTTATAGTGAAATCTTATGAAGTAAATACACCACTCAGAAAAGAAAAAGGAAGCAAACCACAGCTACTTATTAACTTGTTTAGCTTCCCAGTCAGTAACAGAGAAGGAAACTTAACTAAAGTGATCCTGATGTTTACATTATTTACATTGTAGCTTTGTAAAATATTCTTCTTGCTCTAGGTTCCTTTTGAGGCAATTAGTACTGGCCACTTTAAGCAGAGCTGCTCACAGCCATGTCAGCTGCTTCTTTTGGGGTACAATTAAGTTTATTTTTGAACATACAGGGTTAAAAATAGAATCTAAGGTCACATTAAATATCTTTCCCCACCTCTGCATCTCCTCTTGCGTGAGATTCTTTCGCATTTCTCTTGATAAGTGGTAAAGTCGGTGAAGTGTGGATGCATGAAAAAGAGCATTTCCTGATTTCCAGAAGACAGTTGAAACTTTGTGATAGTAATTTGCCATCAGTTGCGGTTTGGGTGGTTTCTTAGACAGTGCAAATAGCCCATGAATATCCTCCACTGCTTTGAAAGCTTCCTAAAAAAACCAAACACACTACTTTCAGGAAGTTTTTTACAATTCCCAAAAAAGGGAAAAATATACATTCACTATATGTTTCAAGACTATAATACATTTAATAACACTGAGAGATACGATCTTCAGTTTCACCAGCTACATGAAATGAAATACTTTTTTCCTAATAAAGAAATTATTTGGACATGTGCAAATCCATTAACTATCTGCTTAAAATTTAACGGTTTATGATTAGTTCATGTAATTTTTTCCAAACTGGTTTCTTTCAGATTTTCAAGCTACAAACCAGGGGGGGGGAAAACCTAAACCAGAATTATAAAAATTCTACTATTTTACTGTTATACCAATTCTACTATTTACTGGTTTTACCGTTTTTCATAAAAATAGTTTTTGTGATCAAAAATGGATATAGTTTCCCTAAAAATATATATAATCTTGGAAATGCCTTACATGTAATTGCATACATACCTAAGGAGGAAACAACACAACAGAGAACATTCTCCAAATTCACAAAACCAAGAATTACAACCCTGGCTTTTTAAGGAATTTGACATTAGAAAGGTTGGAAAACCAAAGCACCAAGGCACCTCTTTGAAAAATTTGCTTTCGTGGTGCCCTCACTGGCTAGACACTAACATAATTCAACCAGCAATGCTGAGGCCCCAGCCTAATAGCAGGCTTTAACGTTTACCAACCACCTCCCAGTGGAAGGTCTTCATGAGAACTGAAGATGGTAGAGGTGAAGGTGTCATCATCAACTTCTCACTTTCACAACTCAAAGTGACTTCAGCTACTTTACCATTTACTACTACCAGCAGAAGCTTGGTTTGAAATGCTATGCAGGAACATCAGACTAAGTATTCAGTACGCATGGAGTACCACATTCTAGACATTAAAACGTCATTCTTTAGCTATTATCCCGTCTTTACCTTGGAGTATATACCATGAAACATGATCTGCGTGGAACAGACTCTGGAAAAGCTGTAGACTACAGTGTCATTACAGGAGCCCTGCTGCATACCTGCCACAGCTCCATGCTAATAGCACTGTCAAGCTGCACAAGCCTGGTCTCCAAGTGCATTGACTGACTGTCAGGATTGTTGAGGTTGATTGCTGTGCTTTGGTTATGATGACGCTGGATCTGCCCCAAATGCATTCGCAGGTTATCACAGAGTTTACGGAACTCAGCTTTACGAGTGTACTGCAGGCAGAACTTAAAAGCTGCAAAAATTAACAATGTAAATTAAGAACGCTCACTAATGGTGACTTCATGGTGGTTCTAAATGGCGTTCAAATAAGTAAACGAGTACGTTTAAAGAATCTTCATTTACGGTCCAAAACCACACCAAATAAGACGCAATCTGTCACACATAATGAATAAGGGACAACATAGAGAACTTCCATCTTGACCTCAAAAATGAAGATGCTTCTACATAATTAAGCTTAAGGAGCAAAGGAAATACTCTGTGTCTCTTTAAAAATGTTCTAATTTAAGCAGTGATTCTAGCTTTTATTTTCAACTAAGTGCAAATACACTAAAGCACCTAGAACTCATCTGACAGTCATCTTTCCTAATGTACTTGCACAATTTGAGTTAAAAATCTAAGAGCCTCTCTTTCAAAAATACAGAGCCCTAAGTTATACATACAAAGGAAAACGTTTTTCTGATCATCTCTCACCCTTAAGAAAAGATTAACACATAAGCATTCATTCTTATAACATCAATTTTTGTAGAATATTGCCAGAAAGAATTGGACTAGACTTTTTCCTATTACCTTCTGCATTATATTTTGCTAAGTTACATCTGTGTCAAAATTGATAGTGCATCGTAATTTTACAATAATTTTGTGTACGCTAGTTTTTGATGTTAGCTGACATAGAATACGTTAATGGAAGACACATTAGCCATTCAGGATAACAAAGTGAAAACACTACTAATTTTGATCAGTAAGTTAGAAAAAATAAAGACAGCATGAGTAATTCTTATATTCTCAATATGGGCAGGTTCTGTTACAAGAAAAGATCCGTGTCCAGAAACCTCAGTAATTTTAGGGAACCTCTGTAATTTTAAGAATAATATGTGTGTACAAACACATGCTTCGGAGATTAACGTATTTCCAACTCTGAAGTAATATTCAAACAGAAATAACCTTTAAATCTCTAGTTTTACAGTATGCAATATAGAAGTCCTAGATCTCATCAAGTTTCCACCTCTTCCACTTTTTCCACTTACCTTGCTGTGCAATATCATGGTACAGGCGTTCCACTCGAGAATTATTTCGGAGAAGATCCAAACATTGTCTATACGATTCCCACAGAAATTTAACCCAGGGCGTCAAAAGCAGTCGGTCAGTACGATCCTGAGTGTCTTCTCCACTTACAGCACTCAGAAGAACACTACAGTTGGGGCAGGAGGGGTAAAGGGGGAGCAAAAACAAGTGTTTTATTCCCCACAACTCTCACCAACTTTTCTTATCAAGATCTAAGAGACTGGACAAATCTGAACAGCTAATTGCCGCTGAACAGTCTATTGCTTATTTTCAAACTGGTCCCTCAGACGTCTCCCTTTTCCTTTGAAGGATGTAGATAACTTTTCTTGCTGTTAAGTTTCAAACTTTGGCCCCTACATATATGATTCACATGTACAAGCTCCACAGGTGAGGGACATCAGGAGCTTTTGTATCCTTCACATCAGTAAGCCAAAGGAAACTAAGTCCAGGATTTTCACCTTCCCTCTTCTACCAGGGAGTTGCACACTGTACCTCTGTTAAGATTCAGATACCACTGTCTACTCAGATACTTTCCTACTTGCTGAAACTTCCTTTTCAGTCACCAGCAATGCTGCCACAGAGAGCTCACTTCTTGTTGACATATGACATAGAAGCAATGTGTGCTTTACAATCTGCAGACATCAAAAAACAGAATACCTACATTAAAGTATCAAATCCTTTAAAAATTCTGACATGAAAAAGATGCTTAAAGATGTCAGAATTAAGATATGATAATCTTGCAATTAGTGGCCATAATTGCATTCTCTTATTCACAGAAATACAAGATTAGAAAGGATTTCCGAGACGCTGCGACAAATTCAGTGCTACAGCCCACATGATCCCTTTCTGCTAAACAGTTCACCCAGTACAACAAACTTACAAAGAATCATCTTCCCTAAGCTTTCACTTTTAAAATCCTTTTTGAACTATGCTTCTAATATAAACTTTCAACTCTTGTAACTCTTCTACTACACTGCTTCCAGTTCTATTTTCCTTCCTTAAGCGCTAGTACTACATACAATATTAAAGATAACATTTCACCCGTGCGTTGTCCAACAGATCAAGCTGTGAATCCAGCAAAAAAGTACGATAAGTCTAGAAAACAGAACCTAAAAAACACAAAAGAAACTGTGGCTGTTCAGATAAAGAAGTGTGACTGAAAAGACACATTTTCTAGTCCTCAGTTATATAAAAGAGAACAAGGAAAAGAGCGGTCAATCTTCAATGTCTATTAGTGGGATTCCTCTGTAACAAAGACTATTTCAGGCACTGAAAATAACATTAATAGTATTGCCATCCTGGAACAACTACTGAAGACAGGTCTGTAACCGTTTCATTTCTTGCAACCAACGAGTTCCCAACTTCTACCAGAGCCTTGCTGTTAACATGTAACTCCACGTCTTTGTGAGTATTATTTGACTACTGTAACTCTATTCCTCATAGTTGCCTACACAAGACAAAGTGTCTCCTACTTTCATAAATTCTTCCAATTTTCTATCATCATCAGATACAACTTTGACTTTTTTAGTTTCTGTGCCAAGACTTTAATTGAAAGAATTCCCACTAACTTCACTCTTGCTCCATATCTCCTTTCGTCATTACATGTCATCAGTTTCTCACCAGGTAATGTCTTAGTCTCCTTCCAATTCAACTGCCAACATCCCTTCTGGTATAGTATCAACAGCTTTACTTTTCCCCAGGTTATATCTTTGGCATTTCTTAAATCTAAAAAATTAAATTACCAAATAAAATTCTAACATAATCAGATGTCATCTACCCTTCAGCAAGCCTGTGCTGAATTTTATCTTATTTTTAACTCCACATTCTACTTCCTTCCTTCAAAACTCATAGTAAAGACCCAAACGTTATTACGATCAAGATAACACATCCGCAACTGTTCAGACCACTACTCAGTCCTGCATACAGGTGATGAGAAAACACACTGTGTGCTCAGACGGGTATCTGCAGAGCTTTAGTACCCACAATATCTGCTGATATTTTTAAAACTCTACGATAGGAATTACACTGTCGCCCAACATGAAGAGAAAGATGACTTTTCCGTTCACCTCAGACAGGGTAATTTCCATGCTCTAAAAACCTGCCTCTTTCTTTTATTTCAGAATCAATATTCTTACAAAAATCAGTATTACTTTAAGTAATTACTAAATACAAAATAATAAATAAATACTAAATACTAAATAAAAATACTAAAGTATTACTTTAATCTTCAGACCACACCTGGGATGGCTAATTTCAACCCACTTCCTCAGAATTTTACCACCATTTTTCCTGGAATTCTCCACTTATGGCTGAAGGTCCTTTTGTTATTTCTTTTGATATCTTAGGCAAGTTTTAATTTGTTTTGACTTATGGAAATTTTACTTTATTCCCTACACCTTTTGATTTTTTTTAAAGGATATGGGCAGACGGCCTCTTCCAAACTCAGCTGGAATGTTTTAACACATCTCATCACCCCCGTCTTGTCACCCCTCTTCCACAGACATCACCACATATGTACCTGTACGTGACCATTCTCTAAATCAACAGATTCATATGAAGAACAGAAATATGGAACTAGAGCTAACCTCACTTTGCCTGAAGCAGATTAGGAAGTTCTCCTACAAAACATTCTGACAACAGAATAGTGACTTCTCGCAGAGCTGGAGAGTGGTTTCAGCCTAACCTGACACTACTTGCCAGTGAAGGTCTATACACAACCTAAAGCAGATATATTTACTGATCCTTTTTTCCATTCCTTCTACATTCTCATTATCCATCCAATTAATTATAACACTCTGAATTTACTTTTTATGCCATTTCTTCTGTTATCTCATCAGTTACCCAAGCCAGTATAAAGTAACATTTCCTTTTGTTTGTACATGCACAATGTGGTCAGAAAAACTGGAGGTTATCACATACAGGAATTCAATTGGTCCAATATAATTAATAGCATTTGTACATCAACTGATAACGAGCAGCTTTCAATAACAACTCTCCAATACCACTACAGATGCAGATCTGAGTAGACTCTAGAAAGCGGTGACCCAACTCCCAGAACCACTCCTACTGTGTCTATGTTTTCTATTCTTTACTACTTTTACTTGGACTTAGGATTTTGTCCCAATGCAAAATTCCTGTGTTTTTTCCTACCTTTCAAACCTCTAGAACACCCCTAGCATTCCATTTCAAATCCACCACCTTTATATCTCAGTTCTCTGAATTGCCAACATCCTTCATGAAAATAAGGATACTTCCTTCATGAAGATAAGGATATTTTGCTGTGAATTGCCACATTTTAAAGACAGGCCACCTACCTTTCTGGAGTTTGAATGTTATCTAAGTCTTCTATGTCCAGTACCATCTGCTGGGATTCCTCCTTAGCTGCTTCTGTTTTTTCTTCAGCTAATTTTAAATATGCTCGAACAACATCCTCCAAAGATTTGATGTTCACCTACATCAAAGGCAGAAAATGGGAAGATGTTTCCACCCACAATAGGCAGCAAATATTTAAAATGTAAATGCTACAAACCCAGGAATGTCTAAAAGGCAAATTAATTTTCACTCAAGACCAATCACTTACCTTTAGATCATATCAACTGACATATACCATGCTTGCTAGAAAATAAAAAAAATAAAATAAAAAAAAAAAGCCATACCTGCTGGCAAATATTCTTGTACTGGTACAGTCCTTCTTTTGCCAGATGACTCTTGCGGAGATCCACACAGAGTTCCAGGTACTTCAGCATAATTGGCTCGTGGATTTTCTGCCATGTTCGGTGTTTTTTACTTTTCATAACATCATAGAGAACATCAAGGGCAGGCTGCTTTTTGCCGACCTCAAGGAATTCTGAAAGTAAAAACCAATTAGCAAAAGACTTGCAAACCAGAAGATGTATGTTTTTATGCTTAACACTGTAAACTTTTAGAATTTAATCAACTCTAACCAAAGTTCATTGATGGTTTGATTTAGCTGACCTTACCAAAAGTGTTGGCAGACGCAACTGCAGTGGCAGTCTTTCAATGACACAACTGGCAAGTGAATGCAGACCTCTCCATTAACATGAAAATTTCAGGACAGCAGAGAAGTCTCTCCACCCATCAAGGCATGACTGGGCACTTCATACATATTAATAAAATATACACATCCACTTTTAAAGCTAGTTTCATCAAGAAGGACAACAAATACACACCACAAGCCTTGTAATAACAGCACCTACCAATGTCATTCAACAAGACGCAAACCATCCAGTGAATCTGACTTAAAAAAAGTCCTGCCCTCAAGCCAAGAAAGAAAGAAACAAACTTCCCTCAGAAAAGTTGTTCTGATTTTTTTATTTTTTTTTTAAACTCAGTGGTCTAGAGATTCAGTTTGTAGAACTCTTACACCACAAGCTGCTACAGCCCAGTTGAAGGGTCAGACATTTTTTAAATCAGCCTTGCTGCTGAAACCAGTGCCCCATTTATTCATTCCCTAAGCAGCTGCTGTTACTAACAGGATCTCTCATCATCACAGCAACTCCCATCTATGATATACCATGTGTTCTGCTCAGTGCAAAATACAGCAAACCATCCACAAGCAAATACCAAAACAGCTATGGGCAGACACACAGGCCCTACTCCAAGTGCTCTTAACTGCAGAAAAGCAAGACAAAAGAACAATGAGAATAGGAAGCAAACAGGTTTAAAAGATAAAGAGAAGTCAAATAAAGCTAAAAGGAAATGTGTGTATTCTTAAAGGCTGAGGGGTGTAGTCAGTACTTCCCACGAAGCACTTCAGAAATCACTACATTCCTGAAGAAATAATGGCAGAAAGGATTAAAGCAGGGGCCTGCTCAAGGTGCCTAGACATCACAGAGCTTCTAAGTTTTGGAATCTTCGAACTGAAGTTAAACATGGCTGAGATGTATTTTGAAAGCAGCAGCTCGGTTTTAATTTAAGGACCACAAGAGCACGTATTGAGGGCTTAGTTCATGTAAATAATGAGCTTGCATAAGATGAGCAAGTTTCTTTCTAGAAAAAACACAGTGTTACATTTAAAGATAATTAAGGTTAATAAAATGTGACAGTATTCAGCAATACTTTTTATTCACCAAGCGAATTTTAATAAAGCTATCCTCCATCCATAATTTACACTGTTATTCTATCTCAGTGCTGCTTTTGAGACAATTAATGCTCAGCTTTACAATTTCTTATTTATGAAAATAAACTTGAAAGGCAAGTTTAATCTTGCAACAATGCCAGGCCATTCCAATCACAGCTCTTGGTGGTCAATAGCCAACTGGACAAAGCACAAAATTAATTCATATTGTTTCAAAACTTTCAATTAAGTCTAGTCAAGCAAGTTCTTATGAGTAAGTCAAATAATTAAGGCTAATTTAACAGGCACTGTAGTAAAAGCACATGCAAAGTGAATATGAAGAGTCAAATACAGCACACATCACCATGCCTTAGAGTAGAAACTCTAAGTTATGGAAACAAAGGTTTGTAACAGACAAAATGTAAAGCCTTAGCCCCTGAACAGCTGCCAGAATTATGGTTTTTTCTACTGTTTTCTGTTATGCCACTTAAAATGCTAAATGGTAGCCAAAACCGCAACTGAAGCTCTGGGTGACAAGAACTCACTGATACACATTGACAACTCACCTACTGCTAACCGAAAATCCAGAATTAAGCTAAATTTTTAATTTGAGAAAATGTATGTCTTTACAGAAGGTGACCAAGAAGTCATGCGTTATCCGATATCGCTAACAGAAAGCAAACTCAGTATCTGCAACAATAAAACACTCCCAAAAGTTGCATTACATCCTTGACTACAAAGCAATGCCAGATATTAACAATAACTAAGGGTTGGCTTTGACCTAGATTTACCATTTATAAGGAAAACCAGCTTTTCTTACATATCTGTACATACTTACAATCATTCAAGCTCTTTTATTTCCGAACATCTTCGATGTATGTTGAGGTCCTGAGAACCTCAAGCACAAAGTGCTCCTAAATGCTCACTTGAGCCTTATGTATAAAATGCAAACACTTGGAAGTCTGGAAACTGCACTGAACGTTCCAATTTGAAATGTCAGTTTGTATGTTGCAGGAAGCAGTTTAATGTCAATCTGCCTTAGGTACAACTTCTCACCCTTTATTATACTTGGCCATGGTGAGATTGAGCCCCTGCAGTTTGCAAGACTTGACTCAGTATACTGAGACTCAGGATTGCTAACATCTGTCTAGAGAACGCTCCCTTCACTTCAACTCTACTCTTTCAGTTTGTCCAAATTTAGTAAACTTGCAGCAGTGCAAGAGATGTGAATTTAAATCTGCTCTTCAATACCAGGAAAGCAACGATAGAATGTCAGATTTAAACAGTTTAAGGTCAATATTCCAACAACGTGACTTGTTCACCAAGTAAGTACAACTTACTCTACCCAAGAATTCTGAAGTTTAACTGAAGTTTATATACTACTGTATGTGCATCCTTTCCAGTAAAAGGACTGCTAAAATACAACTTCATCTTTGGAAGTTGATTGAAGTTGATTTTATCTTTCATCTTTTTTATCTTTGCGTGCATGATTTTTACAATGAATTTTAGATTAGAAATCTTGAGGATGTGCAGTACTTTATTTAACATTCTCTTATTAAAACACCAAGGACTTGAATTACATACAGTCCCCAGACTATGCATCCTCTTCAGCTGTCATTTCAAGACCCGTACATCGTCTGTAATTTCTGGATGTCTTTAAGTGTCATCCTGCAATCAGCCCTGTGACAATGAAGGGTCTAAACGGTCTTGCTAAGAGCTTAAAATACGATACCATAAAAAAAAAAAAAGCCTCAGAGCCATATATTTAGCCTGAAAGGAGACAGCTGATAAATATAACCAGTCCAGCTTTACATGTGGCAGTCAGCGAGAAACAGCTACAGCGCAGTCCTCCTTGGTTTCCATTCCAGTAGCAAACTTATGCATCAGCCCCGTGCAACATTTAAGAAGTTTAATCATGTGCCTTCTCACCAGAGGTACAGGAAGGACGGGACTACTGCATACGAAGCCCACATGGAAAAACAGGGCCCGGGATCAGACTGCTTTAGAACTCATCCCGGAGCAGGTGCGAGATCCGGGACAGACACCGCACGCCAAGGCCCCCG
>JAVJGG010000094.1:36358962-36379476 GCA_035590195.1 Aviceda cuculoides
CATACTGAACTCAAAAACACAGCACCATACCAGCTACTAGGAAGACAATTAACTCTATCCCAGCTGAAACCAGGACAATTCTTTTAAAGAAGTAGTTCAGTGGATTTTTCATTTGAAAATGAATAATTTTAGTAGCAAGTTGGGAAGAGAGATTAAAATTTCAAATGTGTAACCTTTTTATATTGCATGGAGTGTAGGGGTTAATCCATGTTCAGGGCAATTTTAGAAGTTGATTTTTAAGCTCCTCGGAAGTGAAGCATTCTGCTGGACACGCTTGTTAAATGACTGATAATATCAAGAGAGCAACCTCATGGGTTCAATGAGTGTTGTGTCAAGTACTCTTAGAACAGACTTTAGGACTGCGATTTTTCTGCAATATCTTGATTTTGTTTTGGTTTTGTTTATGAAGATCCTAATCTTTCCAAAATTCTGCTCTCTAGGTTACATTGCTGGATTTACAGATTCTGAAGTGAACAGTAGACCAGACCTCTACGATGTGTATGTGAATTTGGCAGATAGTGAGATCACTATCTCCCCTGTAGTAAAAGGTTGGTTGCTTTTCATATTTTGGATTTAGAGGCCATTTATTTCAGAGTTGATAGTAATTGGTGAACCTTGCTGTAGGTCAAGCAATCTTGATCCTTCTTCCATCCAGGTTCTGAAAAGTCAGTATGCAAACTTCTGTCTTCCAGTTTTATTGAGACCCTGGAAGACTGGTGAAAGTTGGAATTTGGAAAGACATGTTTTGTCTTCCATCAAATGTACAATTGAGATTTCAAAACATCCATGTTAGACAATTACATGGAAGAGACATTCAGCTGAATGCAGAGATATTACATGAGTCTTTAGAAAAAACATTGTACTAAATACTTGGAGACTGGGGACTCTTTGAAAGGAAAGCTTGTATGTTGCTTGTGATCTTGCTGCTCCTTGTCATCTGCTTAGGGCCACTTCAGAGGTAGATACTTTGCCTGTTGATATGTCAGGTTACTGCCTTTACTGATAGATTTCAAATGGCAGTCATGAAGAGGACTCCTTGTTTTGGCTTATTACTCATATGTATTTCTAGATATCACAGAAATGGTCATTTTGTGTGAACGTGTGCTTTTGTGTTTTGGGTTTTTTTTTTTACTCAGAGGCAATGACAATGGGAAAACTTCACAAAGAAATTGGACAACTAATTGTTCAATCTGCAGAAGATCCAGATAAATCAGACAGCCAAGTCATTAAGGTTAATATTTTAATTTTTATTTTTAAATCTAGTTATATTACTTCTATTGCTAAATCTTGGCGGAAGGGGAGGAGTAGGAGGAAGATTATCCCTGAGAATCAGTCAATCTCTTCTACCCTCTGCTTCTTTACAAATGAGCATTTTTATTCTTCATAAAGGTTTTTAAGGATGACATACTTGGTTTATATTATCTCTTGGGTAACCACATTGCTGAAGAAATGTCAGAAGTTTTATTGATCGTAAGACTTCCAGTAAAATTAGTTTCCCAGTTTTAGTCTACAAAGCATGTATTTTGCTCAATACCTTATCAATAGCATTGTCAATACCTTTCAAAAAGTCCTACTGAGATACGGCTTCTCAGCTGTAAAGCCTGATTTTTTTTTAAGATGATGGGTTTTTTTCACTTCCTCCCCTATCTAATAGATTATTAGATATTTCACAGTAGAGTGCCTCAGTCAAAAGAGCTCACTCAGGCCAGTGAGAGGAGCGTGTGGAGTGGCTGTGCTCCCTTTGTTCAACATCACACAAGAGCAGGCTGAAGAGCTGTTGCAAGTTTGCCTTAAAATAAATGAGGTCTTTAAATAAAGTTAACTATTTATTTATCATTGTTTTCTTTTTGTTCTGTATTGAGATTTTTTTTTTTTACTAAGTGTATGTTAAAACATTTTAATACCTAATACTATATTCATGGTTGCTTGTTTTTCTGTTCTTGAAGGATATTTCTCTGAAGACAAAAGAAATCTTGGCTACTTTAGTCTCACTTACTGAAGTTTCTGATGGCAATGAAAAACCAACCCTTAATTCTGAGGCCTTGAAACAGAAGCGATTTCCACCAGCTACAGAAAACTTTCTTTTTCATTTAGCAGCTGCTGAACAAATGCTCAAAATCTGATTTTGATGCACTGCAGTGTTATGGACCAACTCAAAAATACTGTCTTTGCCATACAGATAGGAATACTTAGTATTTTATATGGAAAAATTAAAGGTATAAGAGTGAATGTCATATTTACCGTGATGTAATGCAGAATATTGGAGCTTGACGCGGAACATATGGAGGCATATTTGAGAACATTCCTGGTGTCATTATCTTCCCCAACTATAACTTTGTATGTATGGCTCCTGTATTTCATATCACAGTGTGGGTGCATATACAAGTAGCAGGCTGTGCCAGACATTATTATAGTGGCCGTTTGTCCTGCAGGTTCCAGATGTCGGACAGCTCTGTTCTTGCTCTGACATGTCTTCCTGGGGTCTGGAACATGGGCTGCAGCACACGTGGTCTAAAACCAGCACAGTTTGGATGTGCTAGTCTCTGCACAGGGGTGCACTGAACACGGAGTTGGTCTGAGTGCGTGTTCTGGGCTTTCAGGTATGTCAGCCTGTCAGATACTGCTCTTGCTCTGGACTGCCTGAGACCTGGAAATCCCAAATAAATGGACAAGTTCTCTTCTTTCTACTTGAAAGTGTCTAGGTGTTAAAAAGGATGTCTGGGAAAGTCTGACATGGTAGCCTTAGTATATAAAGGATGAGATATTTTAAAGCTCAAGTGGGAGTTGAGCACCTCTTTTGGACGCTTGCCTTAGCGATTTCCCCCCCTTTCACTCCATCCCATGGCTCTGATGGAGGGAAAAAGAGGACAGGATTACTATATTTAAAATGGAGCTTCCTAAGGGCATCACAGACAAGTTCTGCTTTACAGCTGGAGTCATTTAAGAAGTTGTTAGGTTTCTCAGCTGAGGAGATACTTGGCCATTCATTCCTGATCCATTTGACAGAAAATCAGATGAGTTAAAGCCTAGTGAGACTAGAAGTGTTCAAATGGCCAGGTACCACTGGTAGAGCATCAACCTCTTAAACTGCTTGAGCTGTAACACAGGTACTATCTGGTGGTGCTCTGTCTAGACTAAATGTAGATGGAAACTTTTGAAGTAATAGTGGAAACTGGGAATTAGTTTAGAGAAAATTAAAATTTGCTTAGTTGTTTGGTTGCATAGCCATAACTTGAGATTTTTTTTTTTTTCCTCATTGAGCAGCCTGAAACTAACTGCTTTTGTAATCTTCTGAGAAGAACTTGGATTCTTTGTAGGGAAATACGCTGAGCCAAATGATCTGTATTTCTTCAGAAATGTCCATGACAAATCAGTCAATTTTGCAGTAGCACTTTGTTATAAGAAAAAAATAACCTTTTTCCTGGCCTTTGTACAGATAGGGTGTAGCATGTGGTTTTACATAGAGATTTTATACTTATGATTAAAACTTTAGTAATCAATATTTATATTGTTAAATAATTGGATGTTTGCTATTCTGAACTGGTAGAGCTCATCAATAACCATGTGCAAGCAATATTGGTTTGAAAAAGGGCTGTCCTTTTGCTATGTATCATATGTTAAGGAAGTCTATTTTAGAATGTGGATAAGGAATGTGGCATCTATGTATAAAATGGCTAGTTATTACAGTCAGTAAATGAAAGTGCTTCAGAATAATCCTCTATTTTCAGGGGTGTAAAATTCTAAATACTTAACTCTGCAATTTAAGTTCTGAACACAGAAGAGTGGGCTTTTTTTTTTTTTTTTTTTTAACTTCTGAGAAAAATACTGCAATTGCCTTCATTTATCTGTAAGTGTTCTGTGGCTTCTTTTTGCCCACTTACCAATTACTGTTTTTTCTAAATGGTTCTTTAGTATGGCTGCTTCTGTTTTGGGACTTCCACAACAGTCGGAATAGCAGAACTGCAAAATTAAGCTGAAAATTCCATTCAGGACCTACTTTAAAGTCCACCGAAATGGAAGTCTTTCACCAAGAAAAACCTGAACATGCTTTCAGTCAGCTGTCTTAACACCACATTGTAACTGTAAAGAAATTCACATAGTTTCTTATTAATAAAAAGCCTTAAGGTGTATCATTAAGGTAGTATGGGTGTTAGAGACAACCACAAAAAGCAGAGAAGCTCAGTTACAAACTAAGTATTGAATGCTTACTTTGCTTTCTGTTTTGGAAATGTTTAAGTTGAAAATCTTGGTGTTGTGTTAGATTTTGTATCCTGACGTTTGTGCGAAACAAATGAAATATAATTTTGCACTTGAGGAACTGGACTTATAGCATGCTTATGTCTATTAAAATCCTGAATAGTCTACCCTTTAATTTATGTAAATTTATTCTTCAGTAGTTGTGACCACTGAGTCACGGGCCTTAGCTCTTAGTTTTGCAATACTGGGATTAAGCTACAGCTTGATGTTTAGGTCAGCAATGTACTACTACACGTTCAAACAGTTTTGTCGTCTGTGCTGATTTTTTTGTCAGTGCTGAGAAGGATGTATTGGCCTCCCTTAGCTTCAGTACCTTCAAAAGACTGTCCTAATGTTCTTGCATTTTCTTAAAGACTTTTGACACTGTTTCCTCTCAAAAAGGTTTAGAATAAAATAGAAAAATCTGGAAGGTCAGGACAGGGAAAGATTTCTGCTTATTTCTCACTTCCCTTTCCTCAGGAAGCATACAAGCAGACTGTGTGTACAGTTGCTGGTTTTGCAAAGTCAGATGACATCCTTTTCTTCTTCCTCCTAGAAGCAAAGACCGTGTAAAATGAAATTTTCATTCATACCTCCTCATCTTGCTGCCTTTCTGTTCTTGGATAAATACAAAATGGTGAATGATGGTTCCTGTCGGCCTGCTAAGAGGCATGCCTCCAAAAGTCATGCAGCACGTAGAATAATTGAAAGCCTTGAATTCAAACGAAAATAGTAGCACTGCTCCTTCCTCGGCTGAGGCAAAAGGTGCTCCCTGTGCGCTCTGCCTCGCTCGCTGCCCATGTCAGCCGGTTGGTGTGATGACAGCTGTAGCATAACATCTGCACTACATTTGCAGATACTGGAAGGTAGATAGTGAACACAGCAAAGGCTTGGGAGCGGGATAAATGATCAATCCCTTCAGCTGTGATTTTGCTGAGTAAATGAGAGTAGTCCTTTAAGGCTAACTCTGTGTTCTTTCTAATGATGTCATCCCTGGGGTTTTAGTCCCTGGTATAAGCTGGCCTGCCTTGTTTGCCCTGCAGGCAAGCATGTGGGGGAATGTTCTGATTGAGAGCACTATAATGCTGTGTAACCAGGAAAAAATTGATGCAGGACATCTGATAGCATCCATATTAAAACTAGAGGCTGCTTCTGCTTTCAACCTCTGACTGCTATCAAAAGGGCTAATGAGGATTTGTTAATAGCATGTTGTGAGATGTTTGAAGCAGCTAAATTTCTAGATAAAAAACAAGGCGTAAAGCTCGGTGTAAGAAGTTCACAGTTGCCTTGTACTGCCTTACACCCTTCCCTAGGGAGCTCTCTGGCTGGAGTCTGAGTCAGAGGGATCTTTGGTCAGGTGAGGTCATTCCTTGTAGCTGCTGAATGATGTGAGACTCCGGAGGAGACTCCAAAGACTGGGCAGCAGCTCCTTCCCAAGCGACACTGTGCAGCATGTGGCCTGGTGGTTGATAGAGAAGGAGCTGCAGTGCAGGGCTGCCTCCCCACCTGCATCCTTCCTTCCTCCACCCGTATGGCCTGCAGGGAAAAATAGCGTGGCTGTGTTACAGGCTTGGGAGTAACACAGGGACACAGGCTCCAGCTGAGGAAATGCTTTGATCTCAATATTTTCAAACATGGGAGTGGCTGGTTTTATTTTATTTTTTTTAAGCTACATTAAAGGGATATGGAAGCCTCATTGTATATTCCTAAATTTCAAGATGACAAGCTGGGTAGGCAGGGACCTGCTACCACATTGTGATGTACTGAGACATAGGCTTTCCTTGAAGCTGAAAGCGTCCATCTGCTGTAGCTTACCACACCTTAAACTGGTGCCACCACTAATGCACTGTCACTTAATACACCTGCTGGCCGGTGCTACAGGCAGGAGACAGACCTGCCTTGGGCTGGTATGTTGTTAATGTATTCCAAGTTACAAAGGGGATGATTTTCCTGTAGGTGCTGATGCTCCTCTTAAGTCCTTCAAACATGATGCTTTTCTGCTTGTCCCTGTCTTGTTCCCTTCACTTACCTCATCCCTTTGGACTACCAGGTATCTGGCAGTTCTAGTCTCATATGACTTTATTTCAAGACCAAGGATGCCAGGGCCTTTTTAGCAATGTATTTTCGCAGCCCTGATTTGGGAAGCAGCTGAATCACCCAGGCTGACAATTTAAATGGCAGATGCCTGCCCTCCTCTTCTGGAAAATTCTGATTAGGGCAATAGAAACATTTTGGAGAATGGAGGAAAGGAAAGAGGTATTTTAATAACCCTGACGGGGCTGTGTTTAATATGGCAAACTTCAACTCAAGTATTCAGTAAGAAGCTGGTAGAGTTTGGTAATGGGCAGCTGTAATAACAAACCCTATTACCAGACCTAGTCCATAAGCCTTACTCACAGAGTTGTAATGACATCAGTTTGCTTAAAACATCCAAGTATGGTGCCAGAGAATTTATAGCTTGTCTAGTTACCATGACAATTCAAAGTTCATGAATGTGTTATCTTCAATTTGTTGGCTTTGCTCTATTGTTGTTGGTTTGGGTTTTTTCTCTTTGCTCCCACTGTGGTTCACATAACTAGCATTTACTTTAACCATTCTTAAATTATGTTTAAAAAAGGAGTGGGGAAAGGTGTGTGTCTTCATTGCAGTGCCAATTAACATTTACTGAGAGTGGAATTAGACCCCATCTGAGTTTGCCTTCGGTATATTATTGAAGCAGGATTAATTGAGAAATGGGGTTTTAGAGAATTTAACTGTGGGATGTTAGCTGTGCCACTGTTATTGAAGATGTGGAAGGAGACAAACACTTCCTTGAGAGAGGCAGGGTGAGACTGTAAGCCTGTCCCACTTGACCCTGTGGTATCTAAGGAAAAAGAGCAGGGCAAGCCTCCTTCTCCCTAGTGTCCTCCCAGCTCAGGGGAGCTGAGGCTGATGTGACCTTTTCTTTTTGTCTTCCCTTTTGGCTGCCATTGGAGATGACATTTGTCTAGGCAGACTGTTGGTCTGACACAGTACAATTGCTTTTATGTTGTTGACCCCAGTGGGATTTTACTATGTACTTAAGAACATGACCCACAAAGGCAAGGCTAAGCAATCCCTGTTGAGTTCAGTAGGTGTAAATGATCTTTTACCTTTCAAAATTCACTACAGTCCTCCGGTGGAGGTTTGGCAACTTACAGACAGTATCCATACCATCTTCCTGGAACAGCTGTATAGCACGCTCCCCTCAAGTTACAGGTCATCAGGATGGGCTGCTACTCCCCTGTCCCATTTCCTTGTTTGACCCTTCACTGCAGTAAGTTGTTAGAGGAAGGCTCCAAAAAGGCAGAGCTCAAACAAGGAACTAAACTCAACCCCCTACTTCCTGCTTTTGTTCAGTGCCAAATGCACAGCAGGAACTTCCTGCAAGAGACCAGGCCTGCTATTTTTCCTTACTTTGCTCTATGCTGCTGTCTTCCTGTAGGAATGGAGTGGATGAGGAAATCATTGGTTTTCTCACACCGTGAAATCTACTCCTCCAGCAACAGGAGAGCAGTGACCTGTGTATTGCACTCTTAAGGAAGATAAATTATGGCAGACTTTGGAGGCTGTACATGTAAAATTATTTCTGTGAAAGTGATTATTATGTTATTTAGTGCATTTATCCGTGTCTCACGCAGCACCTTAGCAGTAAACCGCATGACATCTTCAGTGATCTTAGAGCCATCTCTCCCATGACCCCCACCTACAGTTACCACAACCACAGGGTCTCCTACCACAGTTGTGGAGCTTTGTTCTATCTTGTTCCCCGAGAGGAAGGTCTGATCTTGATTTTGTGGCAGGTTAGCAAACCATATGAAAGCAGCTGTACTAGGCCAGACCAAAGATCTAGTCAGCCAAATGTCATATCCCAGTGGCCACCAAAAGCAGACACAAGAAGAGAGTGAGAGCAGGCAAATAAACCATTTATCCCTTCCACTCTCCAGTAGTATGGAGCTTATGCTCTTCTTTTGCTGGTGCAAATTCCATGAATTTAGTATCCTTCAATGGATTCCCTTTGATGGAAAAGCTCATTCTCCTCTTGAATTCATGTCAGCTTTTAATATCCATAATGCCCTTTGGTAAGAACTTCAAAATTCAACTACATGTTGAGCTATCTGCTACTACCCTTAATTCCACTCCTAGTGTTAACTGTCCTCTCATAGCCCAGCCATGAAGCTGGATTATCCCCTGTGCCAAGCTCATTTCTTTTTCTTTATCCATTGGGTATTTCACCTGTTTTTCTATCTGGTAGTGGAAAGTCTTTCTGCAGCTCTTTGCAGACAGCCCTGGTCCCCTGAATAATTTCATATGATCAGCAAAATTTATCACTGCACTGATCAACAGGCTAACCCTTATGCCACATCTTAAAAGACAGCTTTTTTTTTGATTGGATAAACACTGTTAGCCTGCAAAGGTGGGGATTCCTCATTGTCCAGCACAAGGTCAGAAAGGCACAGGATTTCCCAGTGGCTTCAATGTAAAAAACAAGTTCTAAAGCTCAAGGCGGGCATCAGGCCTCACAACTCCTTCAAGGATGTTGAGAAAGCCAGGAGTCACTTTGTAGCCAAGTTTGACACCCAGTTCCTGAACATTTCTTAAACAACTAAATTTAACCAGTATTATATTGCCATCAGGGTTGCTTTGTCTAATAGCTGCCTCGCACATGTCTCATCCTTGAAATGAGTGTTACTAAATATAATGACACATACAAAGTATTCTGAGAAGAACCAGCTTGACTTTACCCAAAGGACTACTGATGTTAATGCCTTTACTAGCTGTGGTCCTGGAAAGCAGCATGTCAAAAGCTGCAGCAACGACAGAACAAATTTTTGTATTCAGTAGTCTTTTAATTAAGAAATCAATCACACGAGGAAGCATACAGAACACAGTTTGTGACAAACGCTGCATTACAGTGCTTTCTGATACAAATATCACTTACAGCATTAAGTTATGTGTACATACCTGCCTGTGGGCTGGGACTTGCAAAATCATTTTGCAGTCTGCCTCTTTATAGACCACAGCATTGTACACCAAGTCTGGTATGTAAACCATCATAAATTCACGATTCGATCACATATGCCAACTGAACTTGTTGATGCATTCAGAATTCACTTCAGTCAGAGAACACATTTATATATTAAAGCCAATCTCTAAATTCCCCTATTGTAGAATAACTCCGTTTCTTCTGTAGAGGACAGAATTTCTGGTTCAAGGTCTGCTTGCTTTATCTGCAATGTATAGAAAAAGGGAATCAACACCACCATATCCTGGTAAGTATATGTTAAGGAGTCCTCCTTACTGCATTGAACTTTGCACAACTTGAAATACTGTGTTCAGAAGCAAGACTGTATGGGATTTGGAGTTCTTTGTTTATCTGGGGGTTTGAGGCATTTTTCTTGTTTTGGGGCTTTTTTTTTTTTTTTTTCTTCTCTGACATTCCCTATGTGCTCACAGATACACATAAGGGAAGAAGTATGTTTTATTTAAAATTAGAGGTACTCCTGAGATCTAAACACAGCATTAGTGACATTATCTCCATTCACTATAGAATCATGTAGGCTGCAAAAGACCTTCAAAGATCATCAAGTCCAACTGTAAATATATTTGGGTGACTCACCCAGAACTTCTGCTGTGGGCTGAGCAATTGTGAAGCTCAAAGGGAACCAACCAGCCATACTCTCAGTATATAATTTCTCACAAGTCCCCTCATTTATGTTCAGTTTACCTTTGTTGCCATAAAAGATTAAGAAATCTAAAAAAAGACATTACAATGCCAGAAAGTTTAGGCAAATAAAAGAAACCACTGAAAATTGCAAGAGCCCAGTCTGTGATTTTCTGAGAATATTCATACAGTGCCAATAATGGAGAGGAAATAAATGCAGAAAGGAACCCTGAGCTCCTCTCTCACTTGACCTTCTCCAAAGCCCAAGGTTCAAGGGCTACACCCTCCGTTTAAAACCTGCCAGGAAGGCGTACTTCCCCAGGGAACAGACTACACTTCACAGTTCAGTAAGGCAGGACCAAGAGATGTCGCGTGTGAGTTAGTTTACCCCTCCCATGAGCTCATGCTGATTTTGCATGAAAAAAAATTCTCATATACATCCTTCCTATCTCCAGCAGGACTGAAAACAGTGCTAGAAGAGCCCTGGTTTTAATCTTTAAGACAGCTCTTGGGACCTTGCTTGCTTCAGACTGTTGTGAAAAATCTGATAATCTACATTGAAAAGTGTAAATATAAATTACACACAATGCAACTTAGACCTAGAAAGTCCTGTAAGCCTCTGCCTGGTACACGGGCCTTCACAAGCAGCCTGTCCGCTGCCCCATTTTAGATGCACAATCACATTAAATCTATTGATTTCTGGTGTGTGGCCTTACGACTGCTGGCCATCATTCTGGAAGGATTATTTAATATAACAATAATCCTAAATCAATTCCAATGAAAGGACTTACCACCCCACACTGCGGGAACATACTAAGTGAGACTGGTAGCATCCCTGATAGTACTGACGTCATCACAAGCATTCTCACTGAAGCCAAAGCATGTGGAGTTTTTGCAAATTTTGCTCTGTCCAAGACATTGAAAAGGTAAGTATATCAGTTTGGTCTTGAAAAATAATCTGACAGTAAGACAAAGAGCGTTAGCTACTATTTTAGTGGTTGAAATTGCACTGAAGATAGTAATAACCTAGGCTTACAAATCCTCAAGATGTTTCTTTACTTTACTTCTTATGTTCTTACTCTTAACTTCCTGTTCATTCCCCTTGTATTGTATTTAGCTGCAGCATTTTCTAGGCCCAGATTGTCAATGCAAGATTAAGAAAATAGGCAGCAAGATCAAAATTACTAGAGAAGGGGCATTAGTGCTTTAAAATGTCTCTGTCCTTTGACTAAGATTTTTCTTGCATTATCCTCTTTCCTTTCAGATTTACTTCCTCTTGGCAGTCCTACTTTGCCTTGTGCAAAATTTATTACTTGATATATTTTTTAAATTTTATCTTACATCAGCATTTATGTCTTCTGATAACAGGAGTCCCTTAAGGTAATAAAGGGGGGTAGGGAATTGATTTAGGCAATACCAAATTACCTGTATTATTTACATGACATAGATGACCCCTACCAAAAGCTCAGGGCAGGCTAAGAATTCTCTGATAAAGCATACAATGAATTCTTATGATAAAGGATTTCTAAATGTTGCAAAAGCAATAAAATGTTTCACAATATATGGAAAGCTTTTTGGAAGTTGAGATCCAGCTTTAGTTGCAAATTAAAGTACCATATTACCTCTTCAGAAATAACAAATCTAAGCTAAGTGCTGTGAACAACCTTGACATCAGACACTGGGACTCAAATCAAGTTAGGGAACCTAGGTGCTGGAAAATAGACTGTCAGGAGAGCACAAACATGTTTCCTGCATGAGAGGAGAGAGGAAATCCTCATCATTTTACACAACCTCCTGCAAACCCTCAAAGCATGGATGTGGGCATAACCAGATTAATTTATTTATCTAAATGAATCACAGTAGCTGAATAGAAACTTCCCAGATAATCACTTCTACCAAGGCAAGTAATACTGCAAACACAAGTAAAAATTGACAAGTGGTAACAGCCAGACTAAAAAACAGAATACACACCGACCAGGCACCCCCAGCCCTTTTGTGGCACCTCCTACCTTTCCACAAAGTACGTAAGCACAGCTGGCAGGAAGAATGCCGTCCCAAACAAGACTGCTCTTGACAATGCTGTTTCTTTAACGGCCTCCAGGGAGAGAGGAAAATAAATGTTGTTAAAGCATTGCTCTGTGCAGTTTCAAACACTGCATGCTTCTGTGAGCACTTTTTTGTGTAACACTCTGGAGTTGCAAGCAAGAGGTTAATGAGTGACAAAAACATTTGTTAGAGGAATTCTTTCTTAAATAGGAACTAAACTACAAGTGGCAAATATTCCAGCTGTGACTAAGAAATTCCGTAAAGGGAGGGTGATACTACTGATGCCATATCGGGTTTTCCTACCACAATAATGATTTCTGATGATACTTGCCTTTTTTTAAGTTGTGCTGAACTTCTTCCAAATGGTTATAACTTTGGGATATCCTAACTATCCTGTGTTAAATTTGAAGTTCTCTCTCCAGCTGTCCACAAATCTTTATGCTCATCTAGCCGTTCCTCCCCTCTGGACAGCAGCATAGAAAGGGAGGGTCACTGATAGCACATAAAATATGACTCCTTCCTTTAGTTCCTGTGCCAGGCTCTACAGTGGATGTTGATAAGCAAGGCAAGGAGCAAAGAGAGTCATCTTAGCGAGCAACTGGAGCCCAAGGATAAAATGCACTAGCACATTACCCTTTGGGAGGCACAGCCTAATATTCCCACTATAGAAGGTGTATGTGATATGTACAATACAGAGCTTTTCTCTGAGGTGTCCCAGCAGAAGAAGGTCCAAGAGTCTTGCCTCCTCCTGAGGTGACCAGGGAAAGCAGAAATGCCTGTGCTAGTGTCTCTGTGGCTCAACTCTGGCACTTAGTATATTGGTCTTGGGAAGGCTGCCAACTCTTGAAGACACAAAGGTTGTGGAACCTGGTTCCAGAGACCTAGTCCACGCCTACCCAAGGATTCAGCACCTGATCTGGGATTCCTCATTTCAATATATCCAACTGTATCTACTCTCAGCATCACATTCAGCTCTTAGCAGGGAATGAAAGGCAAGTCAAGAGAGGCCTCCACGCCCCCACCTACCTTCTCACCAGCCTTCTGTGACACTCCTACAACCTTGCCATTGCTGTCCATCACTTCAATTCCATTCTCAAATTCTGGGCTTCTCACCACCGTCACAGTAAATGCACTCATCAGGCCTGCAGAGTTAAAGAGGATTTTGCTTTAAAAGATACAAAAGTACTATCTCAATAATAACATTCATAATTATGTGCATTTTATATTTCCATTTCAACAGTTCACAACTGAATAACCTGGCAGCTTAAGAAGAGACTGCCCCATAAAAATCTGCTTGGGTTCTAAATCTTTTTTTCAGAAGCTTAAGCAAGATTTTAAGGCCCCAATCCTAAAAGGTGCTTTATCATTATGGACTTGGAGCTTTCAATCACTGCCATCCAGCTCAAACCATGAGTACTTTGTTCTTAAGAGAAAGAGGAGGGATTTGCGTTGTGGATGGGTTTTGTACTGGTCAGCACAAAATCCAGCACAGAAGAAAACACCCTGAAGGGAACGGACTTTTAAGTAAAGGCTGCATCCCTGATTTGAAAGGGAGGGTACCAGGGGAACACTGGCTCGCTCTACTATGTTTCGTTAAGGCACCTCTCTGCCCAGCTGTGGGTCTGTCACAAATGGCTGTGCTTCAGCTCAATCCTACATGAGAATGTTTCAGTATCCTCCAGATGCAGCTTTACAAGGTACCTGAAAACATCCATCCCACAGTCAGTCACTGAAAACACAAACCTAAACCGCTGGCACTTATAAAGGCCATATCAAATAAGAGTTAGTCATCTAGCTGGTTTTCTCCTTTCTCTTTTCTAAACCAAGGTCTAGGCATAACAGGGCATAGTCTGGCAAACTGACCTTACTTGAAATAGTAGATTTCTCTTTTTATTAGTTTTTGGCAGGGCTATTCAATAAACACATCAGCGTAACAGATGACACTTTTCAAATGCTGGACTAATATTAATCAATTACCCTCAGGCTTCTCTCTACATTTAAGAAAAATGGAAGCACATTTTAACACCTGCTCCAAGGGAAACAAGCCAGAAAGCTCTAATACAGATCCTTGGAAAGATCTGGGGAGCCATCTCACATAACTTGGAACAAAGGAGATGATGTGTTTTAATTTTACCAGTTGCCCCCTAGGAATGGCCAAAAGTTTCTTTAATGGCATTAGAAAAACAGTTGATGACATCAAATAGTTAAACTTGTCCTGGTGAAACTTCACCATGTCAGTAGAGCCATTCCAGTAATGAACTGAGTCCCATTACCTTGCAAGGTTAATGTTCTGTTGTAACAACACTCACTTTCTACACTGTCAGCAGTTAGGTAGCCAGCAACAGCCCCAATCTGAGTAAGGAACTATGCCAGAGCACGCCTAGAGCTGTGTTGCACTCTAGTGTCATGTACGTGCCACACCAGGCCATGCCAGTTCGAGAGCTACTGCTCTCTCATCCCTCCTGGCAGTCCTGATGGTTTCTGGTATAATGTCCAAGCCAAAGAAAAATGCCAACTGCATCCCTGGATATCTTTGGAGAAACAGTTGCATGTCACGCATAGAAAGGTCAGAAAAGTGCTCTGCAGCTCTAAACCTAAAAACCAGCAAGCGTCAAATAGAGGTCAGCTACATTGATCCGTGAGTATTAACTCTCACACAGAAAGGACGGTACCCAGCAAAGGCAGTCAGAGAAGGCTAGGAAACAGTTAGACCACATCTGTGCAAGGGCAAGAAAATTCTACAGGCAGATGGAGGCAGCAAATGGCCCTCAGACCAGCTGCACGATGTACAGTTTCTTTACACTCACCGAAAAGAGGAGCAGGTAGAAGTTTTCTGACGACTAGTTGTGTCAACGAACTCTTTGATGTGTATCGATTCATGAAGACAAGAGGAAGAGCCTAAGGCATTGGGAGGACACGGGCAACTTTTATTAAAAAAAATGTGTGGTATTTCAGTATGTGCAACAGTTTAGGAAAATAAATCTGTGACTTAGTACATAGTTACCATCTATAAAAATAAACAAATACCTTGGTTTAACATTCCAACAAAATACATATCTTCTCTAGTTAATGAAGGTATCTGTAATCACTCTTTTAGATAAGAATACAAAATACTGTGATTAAAAAAAAAGCATTAAACATTATTATGTATAGGACAATAGCAGTATGAATACAAAGACAGAAAATGGAAAACAATTACCTCTGACTAATATTCCTTGGACATCTGTCCAGCTGCCTTGTGACACATACTGCTCTCTCTGCCAAAGAGGACACCTGGTCCGCTTGTGCAGTTGTTCCTGATTCTCTGCAGTTTCTACAGTCCCATAATACACTTGCAGGAAGTTTCATTTAGGAATAAATGGCCAGGACACTAGCAAGTGCTCAGAGTTTCCTTTGGAGGACAAAGGGGAAGAACTTCCACATTCACCCATGGGCATAGCTGCCTTATCAGACCTCCGTAAAGTCCTGAGCACTGCTGGCCCAACTGTTTTTTGCCTACTGGACAGAGGTGAAAAGCCATCTAACAAAAACAGGAACAGCCATAATTTTCTGCAAGAAGGCTTATAAAAATCACTGTTTAGCATGGAGAGTGAGGAAATGAATTATAGGGGCATCTACCTTGCAGTGAGTGTTATAAGGATACCAGAGCTCATTCTGATGTAGGAAACCACAAATTCCTACTCCTGCACAGCACAGAGCTATCCAGGTAGCCCTCCAGTGCAGTATTTTCATGACTGTGCTGCTTCTGGGATAACTCAATCTTACTAACTCAATCCAGTACCGATGCCTGCAGATTTCACCACTTTTTTAGAGCTAGACAGATCTCTTTCACAGCACCACATCAAATAATCAACTACAACAACCCAGTGGGTTACTCCATAATTGTAAATCCCTGGCCATTACCTCTCACTACCCATTTTCTAAGTTTGCAGAATAATAAAGAAAAAGACACAAGAGGAAGCATCAGAGGAAGCCAAGCAAGGTATTGGCTGGCAGATGATCAGGAAAATTCTTATTGTCAACAGTTCTGGGGCAAGATATCAGAGCATAGCATTAAAGCACAATCCTGAAAGATATCTGGCAGTGTGATTATCCTGGCATCTAGTCCTTCCCAGGAGAGCTTATTAGGAAAGTAATCATTAAGCAAATACATACACCAATACATGCTGCATAGGTAATGGCTCCCAAGCCGCAGAAGATCTGCTTTTGTTGAAGCGAGTACTCCTAAAAAGGACGGAAGAAACATACTCCATAAGTGCATTTGTAAAACACTTGTACAAGACAATTTTGAACATGATTTACAACTCAGATGATTTAAAAAATACAAATTGACACATACTTCAGCCTTTGCGGTACCATTTCCATTTAACAGGGTGAATCCTGTGGTATACATGTGAAACACGAACTGCAGAAAGGAGAGATTATAAGCAAAAATGAATTTGGGACTGAGACTAGAAGACTTGTAAATGCAGAAAAGAAGAGGTAATTACCTGACTAAAAAAAGTCTGCTTTGCCCGGAACTGAAGAGATGAAGTAATAACCTAAGAGGAAAACCCCACAAGAAAATTAGGTTTGATGAGTCTAGAAGTTCTTGGTGAGCAGTGGTGGGCTAGAGTACGAAGAGAACTGCTACGTTACTCTTTGCAGCAGCGTCAGAGGCTCCAGTCAGCACCTGGAGCCATTTGCCCTGATTCTAGGTTGACTCACTTTCTTGACACAGACGTGACATATTCACTTTTTCTATCCAGTATAAAACACAGAGACACAGTGACTAAAACACTGTGTGCAAAAATATTTGGGCAAGATTCTTTCTTACCCAAAATAAAAAAAATGCATTTGTACCTGTGAAGCTATCCTGGTTTCAGCTGGGTTAGAGTTAATTTACATTTTGGGTTCAGTATGAGAATAGTGTTGATAACACCCTGATGTTTTCAGTTGTTGCTAAGTAGTGTTTAGTCTGAAGTCAAGGATTTTTCAGCTTCTCATGCCCTGCACAAGAAGTTGGGAGGAGACACAGTCAGGGCAGCTGACCCAAAGTGGCCAAAGGGATATTCCATATCATGTGACATCATGCCCAGTATATAAACAGGGGGGAGTCGGGGTGGGGGATCACCTCTCAGGGACCAACTGGGCATCAGTCGGCGGGTGGTGAGCAATTGCATTGTGCATCACTTGTATATTCCAATCCTTTTATTATTACTATTGTCATTTTGTTAGTGTTATCATTATCTTTATTAATTCCTTCTCTTCTGTTCTATTAAACTGTTCTTACAGACAAGTTTTACTTTTTTTCCTGATTCTCTCCCCATCCCACTGGGTCAGGGGAGAAATGAGTGAGTGGTTGTGTGGTGCTTAGTTGCTGGCTGGGGTTAAACCATGACACCTCCCTATCTGGACTTGCATTTGAGTAAACAAACATGATATGTTAGGGTATCCCAAATGATACTAGATGCCTACATGTGGACAAGTGCATCAAGCCTCTACTGTCTGATAACTGAATCACTATCTATTCTCCACTGACTGTATTATCTGGAGACCTGGTGTCATTTCAGACAATGTAGGCTGTCCCACTTGGCCTCAGTAGAAAATCAGTAAGTATGAGTAACTCCTGTAACTTCTCAGTCTTATCTGGAAGACCCATGTGTTTGTTTAGATACCCTGCAATGTGTTAATTGGCAGTAGGCATCTGTACTTAGGAAACTGCATCCCTTCTCTAGGGTTTGGTTGGCTGAACAGCTCTCTAGGACCCATTGGGTATATTGACTACATCTCCACAGGCTAACATGGGAATTTAGATACTCATCACACACACAAACACTCACGTACATGTGCCTAAATGTAGCTATTTTAAATTTATCATGAATTCCAGCATAATAGTTACATCAGGTTGCTTCCAGAAGTCCCAGACTGGGGCACATCCATATTGCAAGCCCTAAGAATGTTTTAGAGGAACATGAGATGGGTGTGATATCCCATAAAATCCCATAAGATCCCCAGTAATCTTCATTGTTCTAGCATATGATTTTTCCTCTATCTGATCTTCATCAGGTATTCCCTGTGTAGTCTCCCTCTTCCTCCCCTGCTCCCCAAATAAATGCATATTAAACTATTTTCATTGTTGCTTTCCAGTACATATTAGCACAAGCCTGCAAGAAGGGAAAATTAAGCTCAGTACTTTACATATGTGTCATTCAGTGCCTGTCTGCATCAGGGTCTTCCAGTCAAAAAATGCCAGGCTGGTCAGCCCTCATTCACCTGGCCCACCTGAGTACCTCGAGAACAGGATATTCTGTGCTCCCCTAAAGAATTCACTGTCAAGGCTTACTAGCATGTTCTGTGGACACCTCTTCCTGCTATTTGCAAGAGGACCTACATACTGCAGGGAACCAACAGGAATGGCAGAAGAGGACAGTACTCCAAAATACCTAGAGATGGTGGATTCCAGGGAGGAGCTGAAAAGGCCAGTGTGAATTTGCAAGTAATAAGTCTTCTTTCCCGGGGAACCAAGTTTAGTGGGCAATGGTTGATGGTTGGACTCAATGATCTTGAAGGTCTTTTCCAACCTAAATGATTCTATGATTCTAAGTCAAAAGATGGCATACTTGCCACTGTGTGCCATACACTTTATCCTGGGAAGAGCAAAAGAAACATTATCTTTTTCCAGTACAATTTTTTTTTCCTTATAATACATTCAAGCTACGGGCAAAAATAGATCCTTAAAGCAAGCACCCCCCAAGCAGTGCTCCCCTGACATTAATTCCATCTAACATTCCAGAAGTCACACAAGATACTGCAAAAAAGTGTCCATGCCCTGGCTCGTTCTGGAATACCCCACCAAAAAAAGGTGAAGTCTAAGAAGGTTTTCTGCATTTCATAGAGGCCCCCAAAGTAGTTGCCCCTCTGAGACCAGAAATTCTTCTGAAAAATACTGAACCCAATCAAAAAGAAACATCCTTCCAATTTGATCTCTAAATCAAATTAGTGGACTGTCTGACCAGGAATTTAGGCAGTTCTTCTAGACAGAATTGTCCAGAGAGCTAGCATCAAAGGATATTCCTGAAGGCTGGACCTGCTGCAGAGACTAATTTGGAGGTGGCCCACCTCAGCTTTTTTTCTGCGACAAATACATGTATTGAACACAGTGAATGAATCATCTGCAGATCCTTTGAACTCCAGCTATTCAAAGCAGAAAAGAAGATGCTCCCAGACTCTTTACAGGATCAAGAGCACTTCTGAAGATTATACTGTTTCTTTTGTCTTGGAAGCATTTATTTGGAAGAATGGCTATTGACACAGACAAGAGCTTCTCTCTTCAGAATTACTGCAATTTATGGAATAGGGAATCTAAGAGTTCTTTGGACCTGGGATTGGGAACATTGAAATGGACTCTGGAAAATAACCTATCTGCCATTTTTAGAGAAAGCATGGCAAGGGGGGGGGAGGGGGGTGGGGGCAGGGAGAGAGAGGTCAAATAATGAGCAGCTGCCTGCAGAACTAATTCCTAGCCATGGAGCCCTTTTCTCTGTCTTTTTAGCTCTCTTTTAGTTCACAGATGCATGTCCCCTCTGTGCTTCTCTAGAAAGTTTATGAAAGCAGCTTGAGCCCAGGAACGTGAGCAAGACAAAAGAAAAGAGTAAGACTATTTGCTATGAACTTTCTACATGGTTCTGAGAGCTGTGCTCTGACCAGGTACACAAGTGGCTGATCTGTAAGACAATACCTGCACAAACTGCACTATGGGGATGAGAAGAAAAGAGTGGGCAGCTGAAGGAAGATAACAGCATGGGCAGCAGATTTATGCAGCATGGAAATATTTTGAATATCGACACATGCCCTTTCTGTTTGAGGTTTCTGTAGCTATACATTCTTGCACAGTAGCTGCCAGCAATCTTTATAGCTGTTCAGAAAAGTGGTGGTGGCCAGAACAAACTTTATGATGGCTGGGATAAAAATATGAGAAGCATAACAGTGCGATGAAACAGGTAAAAAACTGTAGGTAGGTATGAATAGCAGCTGTAAAGGACAATGGGGCATACAATTGTGTTGAGGTTGCAAGGCTGTTCAAAGTATCGCCTTGAGGCTCGCATGCAGCTTGTTATTTGGTACATTTGGGTTAATAGCCCCAGACCTGATTTTTAGCAGCACTGATAGAGCACAGGCTCCATGAGGAAGGAAGGGGGATAAAATATCTGAAAATCAATGAGACAGAGTGGAGGAGGAAAAGGAGTACAACCATTTTAGTCATAGAATCATAGAATCATTTAGGTTGGAAAAGACCTTCAAGATCATCGAGTCCAACCATCACCCATGCCCACTAATCCATGTTATGGAGTACCCCATCTACGAGCTTTTTGAACACCTCCAGAGGTGGTGACTCAACCACTTCCCTGGGCAGCCTATTTCAATGTGCGACAACCCTCTCAGTAAAGAAATTTTTCCTAATATCTAACCTAAATCTCCCTTGCCTTAACATGAGGTCATTTCCTCTCGTCCTATCTCCAGCCACCCGACAGAAGAGACCAGCACCCACCTCACTACAACCCCCCTTC
>JAVJGG010000094.1:36379576-36391409 GCA_035590195.1 Aviceda cuculoides
ATTATTATCATTATTAGTTTCTTCCTTTCTGTTCTATTAAACTGTTCTTACCTCAACCCATGAGTTTTACTTTTTTTCCCCCTGATTCTCTCCCCCATCCCACCGGGGGGTTGGGAGTAAGTGAGCAGCTGTGTGGTGCTTAGTTACCGGCTGGGGTTAAACCACAACAGAAGCTTAAATAGATGCAAATAAAATAAGTAAGCTAGTAAAAATGTAATTAAAGTAGCAAATGAGAAAGGGTCAGATTGTTTTGGCTAGTGAGGATATAAATACTGGATCTACCTGATCCAAGATAAAAGATTCTACTTCCCAACTCAGAGAGCGAATAAGAACTTCAGTTTTAATAAACCACAGCCTTTCTTGAGGTCTGGCCTACCAGGTGTGGAGCACTCTTAAAGTACAGAGTCAATCAAGATATGGCAAATATTGAATAAAAGGAGGGCATGGAATGTCCAAAGCCTCAGAGGAGGATCAGCAATTAATTTAATATTAGTGGATCAGCTACCTTTATTATTAATGCCAGTGCTGAATCTAACCACATCTGTGAAAGAGCATTAAACTGTAAACATCAAAAATAAATACTTCTGTTAATCCTATTACTGTTCTTAGTGAATTTAATGGAAGTCTTGATAGCAGTTATACTTTCTAGTAGTGCCATATAAGTTCATGCTGTAATCTCTATATGGAATGACATATCTCAGTATGTATATTCACATGCCAAAACCAAAGGCAAACACATCTAAATAAACAAACATGTATATAATTGCAGCTACAAATTTTATCAAACAAAATGGTACAATTTTTGAGCACACTAACAAGATTTTATTTTTACATCCTTTGTAATTTCTTGACAACATCACTTCTTACTTGCAAATGCACAGCCTACGTAAGAAAAAATTCATATTCTGGGTCTGAAACATAGAACACAAGGCTCTGACTCCTTCCTACTGCAGTTCCATTTTTTTTAGGTTAAACAGACCAAAACCAGGCCTTGCTCTTAATGCCTAGTGAATTTCACATTGCATCAGAAAGCTGACCTTCATGCACAAACAATCTCTCTGAATACTGCTAAAGAAGGTAGCTAACAGGTTTGGACTTCTAATGAGATTCCCCAAGGGCTCGATTTCTAGATTATTCAGCAGTTCCCATAAAATAGATGTCTTTTAAAAAGACTGTGCTGAAAATACCTAAAGCCTAAAACCTTCTATTCCCTCCCTCCCTCCAACCCCTGGCTTTGGAAAAATGTAAGCCCTGTGGTACACTAGCATCTTTCACGATTACTCACCAATGGAAGAGATATGGGCAGGAAGGCTAAAAAGAAAGAAAACTTCATTTCAGTAAAAATAACTGCCAAGTCTAGATTTTGAGCATAAAATTCCCCTTACTTCCCCCCCCCCCTCTAGTTTCAGCTCTATGTAAAACACTGCCCACAAAAAAAACATCATCACGGACTTAAATTCTAACCTTTGCCTCTCATTCTTCGTTCAAGAAGCCAGAATATCTGGTCACAGCTTATAGCCAAAAGGAGCCCTTGTAAACTCCACTCAACCTGGCTACTCAGGACCTACATAACTGAGCTTTGAACAGAAATTGCCTCTTCTCACTCTATTAAAAAAGAGACAGGTGGCAACAAAGGCCATCACAGCTGTGAGTGGTTATATAAGATAATGAGTAAATAGCCAAAGTATGGTTATATCTGATTAACAACCTGTGCTGTCTTGGCTCCTTAAACATCACCCCAAGCAGACTTTATCTGCCACTACAGTGAGTAAACTCATACAGCAGCCATATTCATCAAGTGAAATCTATAGCTTATGGTAGACTGTTTTACATGTGGGGGAATCTGGGAACTCGTACTGTAGTGACAAAAAACAGAGACCAGTCAGACTATTTCCACCTAGCTGAGCAGATGAACTGTGGGAAAAATTCCTCAGGAGGACCATAGAAATAAACAAATATTCAACAGACATGACAATGCAACTAGCAGAAGTAAGAGTCTACTTGTTTTTCTATATGGAGAAGAGTATCAGTGTAGCATCACAGTGGCCATTTACTATGAGCTATTCCCCTTCCATGATTCAGTCACATACACAAAACTTCCCTGCAGGGAACTTACCCGGAGGTCTAAACAAAACAGGAATTATCTTGTCTGTATCAGGATGTACACTGGACTTAAAAAAAAAAAAAAAAAAAAAAAGTCAAAAGTATGGCACCTTTGCCATACTTGAATAAGAAAGAAAAAAAAAGATTTCTAAATATTTTGTAAACTTACCAGGCTTAGTAGGAAGGCTTGTTTTGTCTAAACAATTTGAAAAGTAGGTTAGTAATCAAGTTTCAGAAGAGACTGGGTAAAATCTTCTTTCTAAATTTATTACACCTTTTTTTTCCCCAATAACTTACTTTTATACAGAATGCCGTACACTCCTTTATTTTTTCCCTAAAATTTCTCTCCATATTCTCCTTGTTGAATATAACTAACTCATATCCCATGTGCTGTGTAACAGCACCAAAGTACACATTATAGCAGAACAGAAAGTTAATTTTAAAGAGTTAAACTAGTAGGTATTTTAAAACAGAAAACAACAATTCTTAAATATGGCTAAAAGCCTAAACACTTCTGTTAAGACTTCAGCTTTTCTGGAATCACGGAAATTTTTATTTCTCCCTTCAGACTTTGACACAGAAGGTACAAAATACCACATGGGAAGAGCCAAGTCCACAGTGAATCAAAAGACAGACTCCTCCTAACAAAGCAAGGGCTAAGCTCTACTTTCCCGCAATTCCACAAGTAAGTTTTCCACCCAAGTACTGCTACTGCTCATTTTGAGATGTGAAACCAAACCAGCCTGCCCTCTATATGACAATGGAACACCAAAGGTTCAAAATGAGCTCAGTAAGCATTTTACATATTTATCACCCACCTATATCATCCCAGCTGAGGATAGCCAGGCTTAAAGTAATGATTCCTAGAGTGATCCAAGAGCATCTTTTAAACTCAGCTATATGATATACCACCTAGCATTCTTCAAGATAAAAATACCGCAATTCAGCACCAGCAACCATCCAAAGAAATTCCTACTAGATTCATAGATTAGAAAAATCTCTGTAGTAATGAGTTTTTCTTGTGTTATCCCTTGTATCTGCATCTCAGTAGTCTCTCTGCTAGATATTATACTAATAGCAACTATTGAGCCGTGAAAAAAGACACCTCTATTTTCTACAAACTGCACTCTAAAATACCTGATCATTCTGTATGGGCTCACTTAGTGTCTTTCCACTGTTTTGTAGCAATAACCTGGTTCTTCTTATTTCATCCTATATTTGAGAAAAAAGCAAACCAATGAGAAGAAAATAACTGAGATTTCAACATTCTATGGTGCAACATATCAGTTATAAGATACATTAAATACAAATCTAGAACATCAAGCTAATGCACCTGTCCTTCACCAAAGCAGTTAAAGCAACAACACACCTGGACACACAACTAATTCAGAGTCATAAAAACTTTCAGAATATCCAGGCCCTCTTAGTTCCTCTAAGTATCAACCTTTCAACCCATTATGTAAATGCACCTGAACTTTAAGCACACAAAAAACCTCACTGAAATCAAGAGCGTTATTCTTGTACTTAAAGTTATCCATGTGTGCTGGCAAGTTCAAAGATTTGCCACCAAAGCAACCATCCGATATCCCCATAGGCACCTGTATGACTATTTTAAAATGAAATTCCAAACCAGAATTTTAACATTACCAGAAATGAGTCAAAACATCAGTAGATGTTCTTGCCTGTTCACAAATATGTGATCAAGTTTTGCATCTTACACTCTTCCTTTAAACTTGGCTTATGCTTTTAATTATGGAAAACAGGTACACTTAAACAAAGAGAACAGAACGGCAACCTCATGTATTTATCCATAGCCTACACAAAAAGCTGCCCCTCTTAGGAGAATTTATGAGATGATCTGACTTTTCTTCGACAGGCACATCTCTCTTTGCAACAGTGTATTTTAATTCAAGGAGGTGTGAACTAATCCCAGATCTCCAAACCCCTGAATGTACTATAAAATTTTCTTGTTGGCATTTACATATATGTAATGTACATTTACTAAATTATATTATTTGTGCATGTAAATATAGATGGAGGTATGTATTTGCACCATATATACACATACAGAGAAACAGAGGAATAGATACACACAACACACTAACTCTGCAAGTGCCAAGGACATATCTCATGTACACACATTTTGACAGCGTTGTTTTAATGGAGCTTTCCCTTAAAAAATAAATAACAAATCAATCAACAAAAATTCCTTTAGCGCACTGACCAGCCAGCTGACTCTCATACAAGGTGCTGTGCTTCTTCCTCTGTCACCCCTGACAAAACTGGGAGGAGTGAATTCACAGAGAAGTACATCTCCCTCAGAATTTTGCTGTCATGACAGTTCCTGAAGTTTAGAAGCTACGCTTTACGACCGACATTGTGTTTAGTGTCCTGCTCTCAATAGTTAACATTAAAATTGTAATAATTGTTCCCTGGTATAAAAAGGGCCTACAAACCAGTTGTGTTCCCTCTTAGGGGAGGATTCCCTTTGGCTTGGAGGAGAATCAAAGAGCTCCACGAGCTCCAGATTCAGGCTGGGGGTGCGGGTTAGCCAGCAGAGATTTTGGGCACCCGCGATGCATTTCAGCCCCCCCGCCTCGCCCCACGGCAGCCCCCCGTCACCAGCCGGCCCCCCAGCAGAGCGGCACGGTACTGAAGGGCGGCCTGCCCCGCTGTTTTGCCCTTAGCAAAGCCAAAGCCGGCAAGGCCGACTGCCAGCCCTGCCATCACCGGTCACGGCTCTGAAAGACACCCCGAGGGAGGGGGCCGAGCCGCGCTACTCACGGAGGATTTCAGGAGCAGCAGCGGATCCAAGACGTCCACCCAGAGAAGAAACCTCTGGAAAAAAGACTGACGGAGACACGTTTGAGGGAGGCGAGGCGTTATTTCGGAGGCAGCCCGCCCGCCCTCGCCCTCCCCGGCTCCCCCCAGCCCCTGACCTGGCCCTCCGTCCTCCAGAACCGCAGGTTGGGGTCCATGGAGCCGCTGCAGCGGAAGGCGCCGCGGGGGGACGGTCCGGCTGCTGCACGCTCCGCCCGGGCACGCTGCCGCCGCGCCGGGATCCCAGCACCCGGGCAGGCCGGGCGCCTGGGCCGCCTTCCCGCCCTGAGGCGCCGCGGGGGGGGGAAGGAGGGGAGGCTGCTGTCGGCTGGGCCCGCGGCGGAGAGGCAGCGGGGGGCGGCGGTCTGCAGCCCGGGAGCCCCCTCAGAGCAGGCCCCGGAGGGAGGCGAGGCGGACCGATTAGGAAAGGTCCGATCGCCTTTTCCTCTTCCCTCGGTTTCCCCCCTGCGCGACCCGGAGCGCCCTCCACGCTGACTTAAAATGACGAAGGCAGGAGACAGATGCAGCCAGGTAAAAGATCAGTGTGTCACTGCCCTGCGGTTCCAGGGGCACAGACGGCTGCCACCGACATGTTACACTCTGTCGCTGAGCCGCGCAGGGGCTTCGCTTCACGTATTGTAGGTCCAGGAGATCAGGTGTATTGGAAAAATTGCATGGATGCTAGTCGATTTACACAAAACAGAACTGAAATACTGGGACCGAAAAGAGATTTGCAAGTAGTGACACCTGAAGCATCACCAGGCACCCCACAACGTCAGCCTCGTTTTTTCATCCTTCCCCTCACATTGCAGCGCAACAGCCACCTTGACAAGGTGGTTCCCTCATGCTTCTGTTTATCTGAAGTCCTCTCCCCTGCTCGAAAGGGCAGAAGATGAAAAATACAAACCCATGTGGTACTGTATTGATTTATCCAGCCCTTCAGCACCATACCTGCTACTTACTATGGCCTACACACACAAAGGCAGTGGCAGCTGCTAACTGCTTGCTGTGAGCAAAGGTATAGAAGATAAGTTTCTGCGGCAATGCAACTTATCCAACTTCCTTCAAAATAGAGAAACGGGAATCTTTGGGGAAAAAGTGAAAGAAAAGCAACACAGGCGCTGCTAGTCAATATTAAGATTTATTATTATAGCTAGAGATGTGCTACATTGTTTTCAAGCAGTACAACATTTCACCTTTTAAGTTTTTCCTGGAGACAGATTCAAGCAAATAAGCAATGCTTTAAATGACAGAAGACTGTCATTAAGCTCCAGTAAGTACACTATTGGGGTTCGAGTTTTTACCATCTCCCAAGCAGAATTAAAGTTCTTCATGCTTGTTACTGCTATGTAGCTGCACTGCATCTTTCACTATATGCAGGATAAAATGGCACAATTTACATTCAAGTTATAGTGCATTTACACACCAAAAAAATTGAGATTTTTTAAATTCTTTACTTGTTACATTCATCTCTTCCTCTGAAAAATTCATTAGAAACCATGTATCAAAATTCTGTTTTCTGTATTGTCCCCATTGTTTCTAACTCATTACAGAATTTCATTTTTTCATGTGAGAAAAGAAAACGTGGGACACTTTCTTGTCCAAAACTAGTTAAGGAAAAACCCAGTGGAAGACAACTGTATTTTGGGTACTTGTCGTATTCAGGAAGAAGACTAGTGGTCACAAAAACTCATGTAACTGAAGTTGCAAAAGGGAGGGGGGGGGGAGAAGCCTTAGTTTTTACGCTTCCTTTTAAAGCAAGACAAGAAAGTCAGTAAATATTTCAAGATTTAATTTCTTCTTAAACATGAGAAAATGAGACCTTTGATTTGATTTTTTTTTTTTTTATATAAGCACAGCTGCTTTCCTAATGTCTTCAGTTCATGGCAACTAAGAGTTTTGTTCACATATTTGAGCGTTTATGTATGCACTTTCTCAAAATATTCTTTAGAAGCTTCTGGGCTTGGCTTGATCTGTCAAGAAACAGAAGTTTAGTTATTATATGCTATAACTAAGATTAAAAAAATTACAGATTTGACACTTTATCCAAGAAAATCCATGCATACTTTATAAAAACAATAGGTTATTTCTGTTTCTGCACTTGGTTGAAAGATGAAAGCCTAAATGATGTACAAGCTCCTACTTGCAAATTTCAAGTATATAACACATTTTTCCTGCTAAATATCCAGAAGGGCATTAAATAAGTAAAAAATCTGGAGACAACTGGTGGAGAGTACAAGTCAAATTTAGAGTTTTGAATACAATCTGTGCCTTCTAAAAGGAAATAGGTGACTTTCTTCACAGAAATCACTCACTCAGTATCATACAAATAGACTGAATTGGTTCAAACGATAAAAGCCTCAGTTTTAGACAACAAGCACAGGTTCTCAGCCCTTCAGACATGAGAAACATGGCAGTGTCTATATTTAGAAAAGTGATATTTAGCAGACACTTACTGTAGGGGAGTCTGGAGTCCAGTTTGCCGGACAAACCTCTCCATGTGTTTCCACATACTGGAATGCTTTCACCAAACGGAGGGTCTCTTCCACACTACGACCGACGGGGAGATCATTGATACTCAGATGCTTGATGATTCCGTTTGGATCAATGATGAAAAGACCTCTGTAATTGAGCAAGAATTTAGGGAATGCAAATCACGTTCCAAGACCAAACACAAGAAACTGGATGAACTATTTCAGCAAGGTAGTTATTCTTAGATGCACGTATCAGAGTTAGGAGTAGCAATACAACGTCTGATAATATTGTTTGTTAGTGATCAAAAGCCAAGAACCAGTCAACTGCTATGGTATCATGAAATTACAAAGTATACATAAAGACTATTAAATTGAGACAGATGTATAACAAAGGTAGAACTTCTAATTCCACCTATGTTTCAAAGTTGATAGCTGGCATCTTTCCCTTGTCTTTTTGACAGGAAAATCTGAAGGTATTGAGTGAAGAGCTGCTTATGCATTAAGCTACTAAATTAAATCCTATTGTGAAAAATGAAAGTCCCAGTCGTACCATATTAACTGACTTAATGTGTCAACAAACAAATGTCAGTCCTGATTCAAAGAGACCAGGAACCAAAGGTCTCCAGAAGACACCTAACCAATCCAGTGTTTCTTAGAGACCACTATTTGCTTTTAATAAGTATTCCCATAGTGGAGAAGGAAATGTTAATTTTTTTATTCTAGATAATTATGGAATTGACTGTAGTGGCCTCTAGGACAACCGCTTTAGAAACTTCTCACACAGAAATTAAGGCAGTCTCTTCTCCCTTCAGAAGAAAGAAAACAAACAAACAAACAAAGGGACAGACCTAAATTGTGAAAAAATGTAAAAAATTGCACAATGGTCTTCTATCCTACTCTTGTTTTCCTTAGCGACATGGAGTTCTCCCACTCACTCAGAGCACAATAGCTAGCTTTCCCTTGCACGTGTTCTCAGAGAGGCCTGGAACCACCCTCAACTTCATCGCCATAATGGCCATGTGCCCTTTTCCTAGGGTGGGATCCGGCACAAGTTCTGCAGAAAAAGTAACATCTTACAGTCTTCATTTGATCCTTGTGCAGTTTTCCCCGCAGCAGACAGTATGGCTCATGTTGTTTTAGATTGGGTTGTGTTGTAACTGAGTTATCAGCAATCATGCGTTACCTTAGTGCTATGCCAGGTCCTTCTAGCAGTACACCATAATCACGGGAGATTTGTTTTGTGAGGTCCGACAGAACTGGAATATTCATTTTGCCCAAACCACCGCTCTAGAGAACAAAGCAAGATTCCATTTTGTTACAAAATGCTTTGTAGGATTATCTTTCTGGAGTTGCTGGATTCAGTGCTCTTGAAGGTATACTAACAAAAAAACATATTCATGCCATTTGCTCCATGAAATGAACCACGGGGGGCTGGGGGTTGTTGTTTTGTTGGTTTTGCTTTTTTGGGTGTTTTTTTTTTAAAGCAGTCAGGAACATTGGGTTTCTTTGCAACATGAAAATTTCTTTTGCACCAAGCATTTTAGAATTGCGTACTTTGGTGGTAAAAAACTACCTATGACAACAGTCATAAATTTTCAAGAAGATTTCCCTTGTACCGTATTCAGGAGCTTTGAATACAAGAATTTCTACTGCATATTTAAGCGTTCAAAATTAAACAAGATGAACATGGTGAGGAGAGAAGGGAAAACAAAACTGCGTACTATGAACAGACAAACCTCAAGGCTTCTAACAGCCACACTAGGTATGTCAGAGTTCCTCTGCTCTCTATTTACTGTAGATACTATTTTTTTTATCTCCCCCAAATCAATTTAAATACTATTTGGAGAGTCAACTAAGATTTCTTTCAGTTTTGCAACATAATGGAACTGCAAGAGAGATAAGCTCTCTATCCTTGAAACAAGCCCGGAGTTTGTTAGCTTTTCTATTCCTGGCATCATCAGTGAATCATTGTGTAATCTCAGTCACTCAGACCCTGATCCTGCAAACGCTTGCCTGCAACCGAGTTCTCATACACAGAGCTCTGAACACAGATGTCGGAGAAACCACGGTCTCCGTTTCTCCGGGTGTCGGTTTCCTGTCTGTGCCACCATGGAATTCTTTCCACCCTTCGCAGGGCATTCTGCTACACATGCACTGAGCAGTGCCTGACTGGCATACGCTGAACAGCTTTCGCCTAAAGTGGTGAAGTCAGTCCACAATCACATTTTAGAGCTTTGAACAAAGCATGCAGAAAATGAAATACTCTTGATAGGCTCAGCCCAGCCATATTAAATCTAGGAAACTCTCCTCCCTCCCCCATATGTTACAATAGCACCTGAAGGCACCCCAGTCTGGGAGCACTGCTGCAGACTGCTGCCCGCACGACCCCATGAGTAATGACTGATGGCTCAGGCGCTTCTGCACCTTCCTGTGATGCTTCTGACTCTCTAAAACTAACCAAACTAGTGAGATGCTTTATGTGATCAAAAGCACCTATTTTTATATACATCTGAAAGAGGCTCCTCTCCAGCGAAAGGCCGTCTTTATCACTTTCTTTCCCTGAAGAAAGCCAAGGACGTCCATTTGAATTGCCAAAATGGAACCATTTCAGCAAGTGAGAGTTAATAATACCAGTGCTCCAACAAACTGGTTATTATTCTGCTTCCATTCTGAAGCCACCACTGTTAGGTACTTGGTTAATAATAATGACTAAACAGCTGCTGTTCATTTTCTGTGATGGTGCACACAAACCATCAGCTGTAACAAACAGCTCAGGTGACATGTATGCTGAGTATTTGACTTTCAAGATAAACATACAAGGATATGATGTAACCTACAAGACTATCAAGACACCAAAATAAAGATTAAAAAACCCCACAAATTATTAAGGAAAAGAGCATGAAATCCTGACCTCAATCTTTGCTTATGTCATCAAAGGTAGAAGTCAATCACTTCACATATCACTTTAGGCAGTCTACAGAAATCGGTGTTTTCACAATTGTTTATTCAACTCTTCTTCCCAGGAGCTCTTGTGAAAAGAAAACAAACTGACAGAGAAAGCCCCAAACACCTGCTCAATTCGTACCTTTCGTGGCGTATTTATCCAGGCCAGATGACAAAAATGAGAATCCACAGAAACTGCCACCACATCACAGTTCACATCATGAAATTCATTTGCTTTGTTGCTGAAAGCCACAATTTCTGTGGGGCAGACAAAGGTGCTGGGTGGGAAGAGAGAACAGGTTGTAATGATTGTGCAATCTTTTCAGAGAATTTCTTAGAAAAGACTCTTGTGTCTGCTTCTAGGCACTAATGCAACAGAGCATTTTCTTTAGCCTGATAATTTTAACCATGTTTCCTGCTCAAGATTAGTTTCAGTCAGTCTCAAAGCAACAGCCATAGCCACCTCGCTGGCATACCAGTTTCCAACTCCCAGTTCTAGACAGATTTTGGAGAGATGGAGAAACTGTCTCTGCTAGACACTCTCTAGACAGAGAGTTTTTGGAAACTATAGCAGAAAGGACTGCAGGTTAAATCCTCCCCCACGTGCCCACATACACCAGGATGCTCTTGGTGATTCTTCCAGACAGGTGCAGCCCTGTCTGTTCACATTTTTGTTTTGGAGCCGTCTCGCTGCAGTTCTGCTGGCCCAGCTGCTTAAAAGGAGAGAGTCTTCATCGTGACCCCGCGCTGCGAGGCAATGCCGTCACCCCTGGGATCTGACTGTAAGGGGAACCACGCTTGCAAGGCCACGTCTACCTCCTGAAGCTGCCTGGGCAGCCAGGAGATGCTCTCCAGCCACCAGATCCATTGCTGTAAAACACAGTGGCCGTTTGCCCCCAGGTCTTATCTCTCACGCTCTAGAAACAGACACATCTGCCTTGCAAGACTACCCCAAATAAGGGAAAAAAACGCCTAAGGGAAAAAAACGCCACTTGAGACAGCGATGATCTGCAGCACTTCTGATGACCTTCAGCGAAGCAGAAGGCCCATCTGAAAGGGGAGAAACCCGCACACTCACAAGTCCAGGGGGTAGAAGAAGAGAACCAGGTATTTCCCTTTGAAATCATCCAGGCTCAGCTCCTTGAACTCTCCGTTAACGACGGCCGTTCCTTTAAAAAACGGGGCGTGTTGTGTAACGGCTGGAGCAAACCGCGACGAGCCTGCAGGGGGGAGAAAACAGAGCTGAGGGCCGCCGGCCGCCCCGCCAAGCCCCGGGGCCGGGCCGAGCCGAGCCGAGCCTCCTCCTCCTCCCGGTCGCAGCCGCAAGGTCGGCCGGGCCCGGCGGAGACGTTCCCGCCGCCTCGCCCGGGACGAGCCCAGAGGCGCGATTGTGCCTCATCCCCGCCGCCCTTCCCCGCGCTTACCGAGGCTGAACTGGCGGCGGGCGCAGGGCAGGGGCCGCGCCGTCAGCCTCCTCCCGCCGGCGGCTGCGG
>JAVJGG010000094.1:36431387-36506966 GCA_035590195.1 Aviceda cuculoides
AACTGGAAGAAATGTAAAACATTCCTGAGCGTGGGGGGGATCCATAGCTCGATTTTGGGCTTAGGATCCTCCCCGTGCTCTTTATTTCAGTGTTCGTGAGGTTCATATCTGTATTAACTTTAAAGGCTTGTCAGGAAGAAGCCAGATCAGCTCAGAGAGACCGTGGTTAGTGCTTCTTGTAATGCTGAACCAGTTCCTTGACGTTATTACCACTGGAACAAAAAAAAAAAAAAGGTAAAAATAAGGAAAAAACCCGAGTTCGGTACATTGTGTTGATAATGTGAGGGTGGTAGACATCCATAGGCGTACATTCTGGGCATACCTTTACGTGTCGTGCCTGAGGAAAATATGATTTCAAAAGCGTGCTTCCTAATGCATCATCCAGACCTTATGGTCTGAGCAAAACAGCAAAGGCTCAGTCAGCTAATCTTCTCCTAAAGATAATAGCATGATATTTGACGTCATTTTGGGGTGGTTTTTTTAGCAAGCTCTGTATGCATTGCTTAACACTGAAAGGCTAAGGTAAATTATTTTCCTCTAGAAATGCCAGCTGCAATAAATCCTTCCTCCTTGCCACTCCTGTAATGGAGAGCTCGGCATTTTAAAGCCCTGAGCTGTTGACTCACCTTTGCTTGCAGAAATCCCCTTCCTGCCAGCTCAGCTTTCCAGTGACCAGTGCCTCTGCTGCTCCGCATTCTCCCTCGATGGTCCTGGGACGCTTTACCAGGGACCCTTCCCGAGCTTTCGCAGGAGGCTGTGCTCCCATACCCGCGGTCTCCGCTGGCATCCGAGAGGGTATCTTGACACTTAACAGCTGTTCAGGCACCCAAACTAGCATCTGCCAAATTAAACTCCCTTCTCTCATTATCTGCAGCCCCTCGAAAACCTTTCGGCTGAATGGCCCGTATTTTAGGTGCAGGCTGTGCCATACCCTGTGAGTGCACGGCGTGTATATGTACTTTGTGGTATGGGCTGATTGAGCTTGGTACGGCTGCTCTCTGATACTGCTTTATAACATTAGAAATATTTGCTTTGCGTAATGTCAAGTCCTAGTTGTCATGTTTATTCTGTGGCTGCCGGTGGGATTCAGGCTGTACCTACAGGACTGCTTTGATGCATTTGTACATTATAAAAACCGAGTGCACCCCGTTGTTTGTCTCTGCCCAGGTCTCTGTAGCCAGAGTTCCCTCACACCAAGCTGCCTCGCAATCCAGGCTCATATTCTTTCTCCAGACTGCAAACAAAATGCCCAGCTCCTTTTTGTGAGCTACTCGCTAGTCTTCCCTTGCTGCGCTGGGTGAGGGCTTGGCAGGGCTTCGTGAATTCACCCTTCCCGCTCTGGCTGGTAGGGACATTTAAAAAAAAAAAAAAAAAAAAAAAAAAAAGAGTGGGAGGAAGATACTCAAGTTCTGCAGAGTGAGGCTGAACTGACAGTCTTAAACGCTTATTTGTGCTTTCTTCTGTGTTACCGCTGGAAATCGAGAACGCGAGGGCGGAGGAGAGAAAAAAGCGTTGTTCAGCGGCAACGCCTTAGTGCAGGCACCCAGCAGCCTTGCGCTGGAGCGCGTGGCCGCCAGGCACCGGATACCCGGTGGTTCTGCCTGCAGTTAAGCTGCTAGGTGCAAGCGGCTTGGCCACCGCCAGCCCCACATTACGTAAAGGTCGTCTGGCCCGGGGTTAATTCTATTGCTACCAGACTTCAATGAAAGTAAATGCGCGAAGCATTATATAACCCGAGGGGGAGAGGGAGGACGAAAATTATGGTGCCCGCAGATTGAGTGGGGAGGGTTATGTGTGTTGGTAATGAGTAATTTAGAACATCTGCAGACTTTTTATTTTATTTTATTTTTTTTTAGTGTTTTCCATTTCCCTGCTTTGTGGTACAGCCTTTTTTAAAAGACCTGAAGGCAATGTTGTATCCAGCAATAGGTGAATTTAAAGGCTTGGATGCCTTTCACTTAGGTCAGCGCTGAGATCCAGCATTTGAAATCGGAATCCAAATTTTGCTTGAATAATCTCAATTTGCTAAGTCTACGTACATAAGAAAACTCACCCTGCCTCCTCCCAACACCCCTCCTCCCCCAAACTGGAGTGCGTATATGTAGGGAGTGACCTGCCATTTCCTGTACCAGTGTTAGATGGCTGGTGTGGTGTTATCTGTTGCTCTGCGAAGGAACCACAGTGCAGTCACCGGAGCAGACACATCTTCTACAGGCTGGCGCATCGCTTTGCCTTTGAGTTTGGGCATGCAGAGTCCCCCAAATTCTGCTGACGCTTCCCCCCTCCGTCCCCGCAAGCACAGTAATATCAGTAGCACTCACAGTGTCCTTTCCGTCCAGGAGTGTCTTAGGATTTTAGGAAAGCTATAAAAAAAATAATCTTCTGCTTGCAGAAATAGATCTTCAGGCTGTTCTGGAGCATAGCAGATCCCCACTGCTTGGGAGAGGGCTAGCTGGACCTGTTTAATATTCAGCTTTCAGGGTTTTTTTTTTTTTTGGAAGAACTGATCCATATTAGATATTTGAACATTTCATTCCTTTGTTGTCATCTTTCAAGAGAGGAGACATTGCTTCTTCCACATCCTCAGTTTAATCAGAAGGCTGAAAATAGATATTTGGGGATTCCGGTGTTATTTATTTTTCCCTATTAGGAAATGAGTCACGAGTAAGTGACAACACTGTCTCCAATCAGAGGGAGTCAGAGCTTGTGGATGCCAAGGACTTGTCTGCTAATTGCGACTTTTAACTGCACAGTCTTACAGCCATACCCTGTTGGGGAGATTGCTTCTGCCTTTTATTATTTTTCTTCCCAGCAAGCTGAAAAGGGCATTTCGCTCTTTGTCAGTGAGGACACATCCTGAGAGGTCCTGAGTGCTTTTTCATCCTAGTTAAATTGATGGAGTGTTGCGGACGGTCAGCATTGCTCAGCACTCCCTCCACCAAATGCATCGTAGAAGCATCTATTGGCAGAAGCACTCATAAAATTACCCATCAATATCTCTGCGTTTCAGCCGCCACATACTCATGGCACTGATAGAAAGTCACGTGCGTGGGCCAGGCTGGGACGGCTTTACGGGAAAGATGGCTGAAAAGTCATTTCTCTTCCCTGGGAGACAGGGAGTGCTCGGGGTACTCTGCTTCATGCCAGTGCCACTTACAGCCAGACCTTTAAGTCCTCCTGAGTTTAGCATACCTCTCAAGACGTGTACCGAGTGCTGCCATAAAATGCTGAATGTTGAAATGGAATGTAAGAAATCAGCTCTGATGTTTTATCTGTTCCTCAGGACCTTTGCCTCAGCGCTGTAGTCCTTTTGTGTTATGTTATCGCTCTCATATGAAGTCCTTTGTTCTCCCTTCAGTGCTGAAAATTATTTTTAAGAGCAGAATGAACTTCATGTTAAAAAACATTTGCTTTCTGCATTAAGATGTATAACTGACTCTAATTCTAGGGGAAAGTTATGTTGGCTTTAAGGGAAAAGAAAAGTAATTACAAATAACTGTGTGCAAAGCCAGATGAGATTGGCTGTATCTTGAGGAAAATGTATCTTAATCCCTTGATCTGACAGTCGCCTGGCAGTCACAGCCGGAAAAGAAAGTCACTGGGGGTTTTTTCCATCTCTGTGAGGTGGGAAATGCACATCCTACTTCAGAGGTGGAAAATGAACAAGTAAGTTTACTGGGCAGCATGACAATTACACACACATTCTTTTCTTGGGAAACTGCACATAGTCAGGATATTCTCGGTTTCCGGTGATACCAGTATCACAGGCTCTGCCTGAGTCTCCTCTGGATCTCACGTGTGTGTTTACATAAGTGCCGCGTTACTGAATGATGGAGGTTTTTATTTTGTGTAGTGTGTTCATCATGGCTGTCACTCCAAGACCTAAACAAAACTGGAGCCCTGCCATCCTGCTGCTGTGGAAAAACATAGGAATAAACTGTTTATGACCAAATAGTTTGCGGTCTGAGGCAATAAAAAAAAATAACAGGTAGAGGAGAGGGATAGGATCTGTTCAAGCATCCATATGTCTGTGCATTAGGTGAGTATGTGCATGCTTTGTTCGCATAGAGGAGGAACAGATGCATTGTAAATATTGCCTTTTTCCTTTTTTTTTTTTAATTTTCTAATGTCCTCATCATCCAATGGCTTGACACCATAGCAGGGCAAGGTGAGACATTGTCCTCTCTTCTTTTCAAATCCCAAAGCATTCCTTACCATTCTTGTTTTAGACCAGACTTTCTTCCTTTCCCTCCCTACCCACCAAGCGGGGGCTGGAACTGCATCCCCCCAGTACAGGCTACAGGCTTTTCCAGATCACGGATTGCTTCTACAAAATTACCAGAGCCACGTGTGTCTTGGGGCTACAGAGCTAATTGCCACCTTCTGAAGCTTTGCTTCCTCTTGTAAAGAGCGAGGCTGTGGTCAAGCTGTAAAACAGCAGCTTGAACAAACATGTTTGAAGCTTCTGACATGCCCAATAGTTGCATACAGAAGTACACCTAAGGAAGACACAGGTTTCCAGACATCAGGGTAATTTACCCGGAATCCTTTCCTATGTACCTCAGCTCCACAATAGCGTAACCCAGCAGCTCTTTGACAAAGCTGCAGGTTTGTGGGGGTCGTTGGTGGTATTTTCTGGCTGCACTGATGCATTTCTTGGAGGCGATGGGGTGAGGGGGACTCCATGAGAGGGAGTGCTAGAGGAAATGGTGGAAAAATCTCTGTGCAAAAAATATAGTTTGTGAAAGGAAATACATTATAACTGTGGCTAGTACGTGATACCTGCTTGCAGAAGAGCAGTCCCTAGGTAGAGGGGTTTCAACTGCGTTTTGAAGTGCTTGGGTTTTGTCCCTTTTCTACGTTCTTATAGTTCCTGTGGCTCCTCATATTATGCAGAATATATAAACCTCCAAATAGTGTGTTAAAAATCATCCAGGTTAGGGGGGTAGATCATTACTTAGATTTTGTAAATGTTTTGTAGAAACTTGTCTTTGGTTCCCCTTCTCTTTCCTGTCCCCAAATCAGTAAGCCTGGAGAAGCCTTTCCTGCGTTACTGTGTCCAGTCCCTGCTGCTACCATATAATGTCCAAACCCTCCCTTTCTAACCTGATGGCAGTCCATCTTAAAACTACTTAGATTTTTTCCCTCACTGCTGTTATTGTTCCAGATCCTAAGTGCTTTTCTTCTTTTTCTAACCTGAATTTAGCCACAGCCACTTCACACCCGTTTGTTCCTGTGCCGGCGCTGTCCTCTGACTCAAACCATCCTTCTCTCCCCTCTTGCTTACCCCACTGATACCCCGGGGCAGGACTCATGTTTTCAAATGCTTCACTAACCTGTTCTGGTTCCCTCTAATGCCCTGACCTGGCCTAAAAAATGCACATCCTCTGCACTGAGTTTGCAAGGGCTCAGGACAAAGGTTTTCCACGCATGCTCAGTTTGAACTTTTCTTGACCTGCCCACAGCTTTCTTCTACTTATTTAAGTTTTAACAGCAATTTTTCTAATGGGCCACGTGTCTATGGCTAATCAGTTTTTACTTTTGTTTATCTTTGTATGATACCACCTTGGTTTTATGACTACCATAATGACATAGTATAGAGAAATACAGGCCTGCTGTGATAAGAGGAGCCTTGGGAAGTGGAGACAGAGGATGTGGTGTAGAGGAGTACGGGCAGGGGATGATAAGCGGCAGGGCACAGAGGTGGCCATTAACAACTCACCTGTGGTCAGTTAAAGAAAGGCAGACCTGGAGCTGGACAAGACTGGGTTTAGGGGTGACAAAGAACTGGTATCATCTAGCACACGTAAAAGCCATCATATATAGTAAATGCAGATGTAATGTGGAGCTGCAGACCGATGAAGAGACAGTAAAGGTGTAAAAGCATGTTAAAAGCAAACATATAAAAATGACCCCAAGTGGGCCCAGTGTGAGGAAGAAAAAAACATCAGCATGAACATCATATTCCTGCTGGGGGAGGACTCTAGGTGATGGGGATTCACTGGAACATCCCCTCACCCCCAAAGGCCAGAATGAAACCTCTGGCTTTGGGACCCAGATTGATTGGGAAAGGGAGAGGATAGCACCAGGAAGCAGGGTAGAAACTAAGTGTGTGCCTGTAACAGTTCTCGCCATGCTAATATTAATTCTTTTTCTGTAAATAAAATTAAAAAATAGATCTGGACTAATGCTGATGAGGGTCTTAAGACTTCAGTTATTCTAACAATAAATACTTGGCCTTTTGTATATATATGAATATATGTACATTCATTTATATATATGGTGTGCTTCCTCTTTACTGACAAAACAAGACTTTGAGTGTAACAGAATAATCAATCATGTGACATGACCTTGCAATTTAAGGTTTGGGCTGGAGGCTTACAGCCCGGAGACGATAAAGGTCCCCAGTCTAGTATCACACACATCCCACCTAAATAATTCACACGCCCTTCAGCCTGGCCTTGGCTGCCCTTAGGACCCTTGGATGTGAATACGCACGTTGGGTCTCAGGCTGGGATTACGTGTGTGACAGCTGTTCGGGTTGCAGCGGAGGAAGCGTGAAAACAAAAGACTCTTGAGTGGCTTCCAAGGAGGCCCTGGGACCGCGTTAGGGAAGTCCCTGTGCTAAAGCAAACTAACTCTGCTAAAGCTCCTTTTCTCCAAGCGAGATCTAGGTGATATGTTAAAGTTTTCTTGCTTATCGTGATCAGAATAAAAACCAGTGTAGTCTGCTAGTAGGCGAGACCTAGGCAATCCGCTTGTATTTTCATACCGGGTGGATTAAATATTCCCTGCACGGCAAAGCCCAGCCCAAGGGCTAGTCTGTTATAAGGGCAGGTGGGACACCAGAGGTGAGGGAGCTCTGCCGACGCTGTGGAAGCACGCACGGCCATTGAAAACATGCCGTGTTGTGAAATCAAGATCAGATCTTGCCGTGAGTCAGACCCTGGCTGTTCTCGCTTCCCCACCAAGGCTCCCGCAGCTAAAAAGAAAGCAGCTCAGGCTGGGAGGCAAGAAGTGGTTCTCCTTCAGCAGCTCCGGGCTTCCGTGCTGCGGGCAGGTGCGGATCTGCTCAGTACCTTCTTAAATGAAGACGAGTGATTGCAAAGCAAGCTCTCTTCGGAACACATATGAATTGGTCACATTTTTCTAATTCCTTCTCTAATGAATCTTGTGTCAATAGCAGAGATGATTGTCATTGTGGGTGAGAGAGGGGAGATGCCGTCTCATGTATTTGATCTTGGGGAGACTATCTGCATCCTCTTAGGTAGCAGAATAGGACATACGGCACTTGACCACAGTGCTGGGACTCTCAGGGCGAGCAGGTTAGATGGGAACCAGTCTCCTCTCAAAGCAACCGAAAGGTTCCCGTTGACTTCAGTACACAGTCATCTGACACCTTCAGAGCTCTCCTCCTTGCTGAGAGCAGCCTGGTGCTCATCTTCAGGGCAATCTGAAGTGCCTTAGCCAAGGGTCTGAGCAGACCGGTGACACTGGATATTCCCCGTCTTCAATTCCTCCCACTCTTGCAGTCGAGCAGAAAGGTGAAGCTGCCGCTGTAGTCTGCGGGGCAATGTCAGCGCAGCTTCTTAAAATTCCCTGGGGTCTTTACTTGCCCAAGTTTTGTCCTAGATGGCCATAAAATTTTGATGTTTGATTTTGTTTGGTCTTATGACTTTTGCTACGTTGTGGGCTGCCAGATATTGAGGACTGAAGTGACTCGTCTTCACTTACTATATTGAACATTAAAAGGAAATAAAAATCCTTGTACTTCAGGCTTCAAAATGCCCTTTAATGCAGGAGGAGAACCTCGGGTACATTTAATGCATTTCGTCTCCAAGAAGTGCTTTTAAATTGATGACTGCATTAAAAATATTTCCTAAAAATAAGGTAGAGAGCACTGGAGATGTATCAACAAATAAAACTGCAAATGAAAGAGGCAGCTTGTTTGAGGTTTATCTCTGAAAATTACTGAAGCATTTACAGAAAGGTTTTGCCAGGTAATTTGCATATTCATGAGCTGTAATTTCTCTAGTTGCTGTATTTAGTTGATAATGCCTTTTTTAATACTGTAATTAAAAATTTTTGGTCTAGGTTAAACTTCAATTGTTTGCTCAGGTGCACCAAAACAATTGGTGTTTTGTTTACTTGTTTTAAATACAGCTATTACATGTTAAAACATCAGTTGTAAGAAAAATTTTCATACCTGACAAATTTCTTGAAGGACCCTCCTAGATAGTTAGACTCTTGACACTGCCATATGAGAAGCCCACAGGTACAGAGATGCTTAGCTTTCATTTGCCCAGACCAATGCATGCACTCACAAAACATGGTGAAAAAAATGGAGGCACTAAAGGTTAATGGAGCAGGAGGTAGGTGCCTATAAATCTATTTTAAATGAAAATTCTTTAAGCTTTTGCAAAACTGTTAGAGAAAGTGTAAATATCTTTGGGGGGGGGGGCGGTCAGAGAGTGTCCTCTGAAGATGTAGAGAATTTCCAAAATGGATGTAGAAGGATAAAATTAGAAGTGGAAGCTGATGAAAGAAGGGAGCAGTTAAATGCATGGCTCTCATTGAGGCCGAGGCATGGCCAGCCAAGCACGTGGCTGTGCGGCACTCTTCACCCTGCGCGTGTTAAGACAAACAGCACAACCACAAACCCTGTTGCAAGACCCCCCAGCCCACTTCTGAACTGGAAAAGAGCAAAGCAATCAAGTACAGGCTGTGGCTTCTAGGACAGGAAAGGGAAGGATGGAGAAGGAGGTGGATGAGGAGGCAAAAGAAGGATGAGAGCAGCGAGGCACCAGGCAAGTTGGTTGCAGCAAAGCCCAGAACCACTGATAGAGTCCGTCCATTCTTCTTTTGCCTTGAAACAATGAAGATTTGTGTCTATGTGTGAAGGCAACAAGAGTAAAGGTTCTTCAGCAATCTATTCTGCAAATGTTCCTGTCTAGTAATCCCATGCTTGGGACTTCAGGCTGCTGTGATCTGGTTGGGACATGGAAATCCTATTCCATGGGCAGTATTGAAGCAAATGAAATTCCAGTTAGAACAAATACTGAAAGCTGTGAAAAATCCCGTGGACACAAATTGTGCAATTTCTTTTTAGAAAAAGCTTCTCCACTCTCACATTTTGTCATTGGTTAGTATTTCAGTGAAGTACTTTGATGAGACTGAGGTACTTGGCTTTCCACCTGTATCAGCTGGTGTTCAGTTATATGACTTTATAATAATGTAGAAATCTAAATTATGGAGCTAAGATGATGCATTTTGACCTTATCAAATTGCAGTATTCCAGACCAGCCAAGTCTGAATTGTTTTGATCATTTTTAGTGAAAATATTGACAAATTGTGTACCTTCTCATGGAACATTTGGGTCTAATGGAAGCATCGTTTCCCAGTGTGAAAATGTGCCATCAAACAAAATGTCAACAGCTGCTGGGCTGGAGAACATGCTAGTGGACAATGGGAGGGGAGGAAAAAAGGACACATGTGTCATTGACACACAGATACACAGTTGATGAAATCAATTTCAATTTACTCAAGTTGTTCTAGCGTCACTTTCAATTACATATGCCAAGGAGAAAGCTCAGCATCCAGCTGTGGGAATCAACAAGACAATTGCACAGCAGTCCTGAAAAGAACAGTCAGCAGAGAAATGATTCGCGTTTGCTTTTCTTGACAGCTGATATTTTCGTGATAAATTGCTACCCTTTGTTGTTCTAGTCGCTTTGAAGAATCAACCCACTTAAGGGGGTGGTAGCTTTGCCCGCGTTCCTGGCTTTCCGTCGGCTGACACTGTTTGGGGATGAAAAGAGGAGGCTGAGACAGGAGGAGGAGGTAGAAGACCATGTAGTAGAGGTAAAGTTGGCACGGTAATTAAAGACGTGCCGTAGACAGGGTGCTGCTCCAACAACGGTGTCATCTAGAGCCATGAGTGCTTAGAGTCGCAGTTTGTCATTCAGAATTAGCAGATTGAGGGTCAGATTAACGGTAGGAAAGACTTGGCTTGACGTAAGCTGTTGACCATCAAAACAAATAGGCCTGTGAGGCTGCAGGCTGCTGAGAGAGACAGAGGAACTATGAAGTTAGATGTCTTCTTCCTATGGAGTGTGGGTTTGTGCCAGTGAGAGAGGAGGACAAGGGAGACTGTCAAAGCAATTCCTGTTTAAACTCTAACCTGTGTCTGTGGCTATGCCGTGGGATTTCTTTCCATAGCGAGCCCCAGGAAGGAGGACGTAGAGGGAAACATTAGCAGCAGGATATGCAAAAGGTGCCCGTATCAAATATGCAAAATTGTTCCCCCAGGATTTCCCTTCAGTGGGGTCATATTGTTGTTAAATGGCTTGTTAAATAGGATTTAAATGGCTTATTAAATGGGGTCCCCAGCTGGGTGGCTCTTAGTGGGCAGACTGGTCCAATTATTCTGGATTTGCCCTCTTCCTGCAAGCAGCCCTGCCCTGTCTAATGCGGATATTTCAGCAAAATTCACTTTTGCAACAATGTTATTCTAGCCTAGGATCTGGGCCAGGCCTTTATTTCTGTTAATTACAGATCAGTCATTCTTTTTCTTTTCTAAATGTTGAAAAAATGTGTTTTATGTGCAAGAATGGCTGATAAGTGATACACCCACAGGAACATTATATTTTTCTAACATCCGCCTCTGTGTTCTTTCTCTAATTTGCCTGCCGCTGTCTTTGTAGAGGATCTGTCTCCTTCCCCTAGTGCTGTTCCCTGCCTTTTAGATGTTTTCTTTCTCTTCAGCCACTCTTAATTCCTACCACTGGCATATGACAGTTTATTGCTTTTTAGTGCTTCATCAGTTAGCGAGTGTGAATTTTCTCTTTATTTCAGTCATTCTGTGTAAATCTTAACTAGAAGTTTAATGGTAAAACCTCCTTCCCCTTTCTACTGCATGAGTGGGCTCATCAAGGGTAGTGGTGGTCCTGGCGAGACCACAGCAGGGCCGAGAGTGACACACCAGGAGCACCACAAGTACCGTCGAGCCTTTTTCAATAGGTAATCCTATTCTCAAAGCCTGTTTCGGCTGTTTTCTATGTTGCATCTTCATGATGTCTCCCGTTTATTTCAAAATAACACCTTTGGTCATTGAATAAGACTTCTATGAGTGCTGAAGTTAGCACCTGGGTTTTCTAAATGACACTGAGACAACAGCAGGAGGCTCTCTGCATTAAAATGATGGTCTGCCAGTCTGAACTGGCTTTATACTGGTGAAGATGTGTGTCAGCACTGGTGGCCTTGACATCCAGTCCTCTTAAGAATAATCTTTGAGGCTTTGGGCAACATTTTGAAAGTGCCTCCGTAGGCAGAGAGCCCGCATCCCCTCCTTGTCACCGAGATTTAAACTTCAAAGTACCAAAGTCACCACACACGGTGACTGTACTATGCAAGTCACGGCGTATGAAGTGCTTGTTGCCCTTTCCCTGTGACTGCATATTTGTTATGGTGTGTGGGCTCTCCTAAAGTGTGTGCCTTTGCTTCAGGAATGTAATGCTGAAATCTCAGCAGGTGTTGAAGGCAACACCGTAGGAAAAATGTTTCCTTTGTCTGGGACCTGTTCCTGCTGCCGTACAGCTAAATGGGGGACCAGCAGCCAAACGATATCCTTGATGCGATATCCTGCCAGCAGAGGTTGAGCTGGTTCAACACAGCACAAAACACTCGTTTCCCGCCCCAGGCCCAGGGATGAAAACAGACCTGGAGAGAGCTGGGGCACTAGGTGCAGCTTGCCACACTTGAACTTTTCACGTGGAAGCACCGCTCTGTTCCTTACACGTCCCGAATCAGCAGAAGTGGTGTCCCTTCCCCAAGATGACTGTTGAAGAACAGCCGAACGGCCTGTCGTCTTCAGTCTCGTGTCTGGTATCCTTTGTATACCACCAGCATTTCCTTTCAAAACAACCCCTGTAACCTCTGTGGGGTAACCTCGTTGTCCTGCCTGAAGAGACAAATCCCTGGGCAATTTTAGCAGGTTGAGCTGGCCCTTCTTTGCTCCACATGTTCCACTTCTTCATAATCAGCCTGAAACCTCCTCAGGGAAGGTCCACCTGCATTCATCCTGCCTGCCATTTCAGACCTGAGACTTTACTGGTTTTTTGAGTCCCCTATTTGAAAACCACCTCTTGCCGAATCTGCCCCAGCCTGGGAGGTCCGAAGACACATCTTTCCGTGGAACGATGTACGTTTGCTGCATACGTGTGGAGGAAGAGCCGTTGCCGTACCCTGCCGTGGACAAGGAGCTGTCTGAGACGAGCAGCCAGATCCGACTTGGCACGCCTGGCCGGGAACAGGCCTGGAGCCAGCTCCTGACCAGGCACCTTGCTGTTCTCGCCAGCGGGCCTCGGCGCAGGCTGCCAAAAAACCACTGAGGAGCGTGAAATCTGTTTTCTGGGGAAAGAACTCACACCTGGGGCTAGAAACACGGCTCTCCTTCCCAGTCTTTCGTGGCTGTGGCCCATCACGTGTCTGTCTGAGCTTGCTGCCGTCCAGCAGTGGCTCTGCAAGTCGCTTCTCCCTCCTGGTTTATCTGGGCTCAGGGGGGAGCTGTCGTAGCTGTCATAAATTCTTCACCTCATCTTTGAGCTTGCTGTAGGAAGTCTCCCTTGCATCTGGCTGTAGTGAGCAGCTCCGGCCTGGCTGAGTGTGGTGTGGAGAGATCAACGGAGTGTAGAAAACCCCAGAGAGCTTCTGGGAGAGGGTGGGACACCGCTGCTTGACATAAAGTGTGAAAAGAGCCCCAAATAGCTTTCAGCTTCTCTCTTGTCTGGGTATGGTACCCATGTCTCAGGTGAGGACAGGCTCGGCATGAATCCACCCTGACTGTCACTCATCCGAGGTGAGAGTGGCACTGGAGATGAATACGATGCCTAGTGTCATCTCCACGTTCAATAACAAATAAGACCACACAAGTTCTTGAAATAACCCTCCCTGGGTTTGCCTCAGGGCGTTCAGGAGAGTCTCAGCCAGAGATAGGTTATGGCAGCCTGCAAGCTTCCTCACTGCACTGACCAACATCCTGCCTACGGGATACGCAGAGCTCTCTACGGGACACAAGGCGCTAATAAATGATGAACAGGAAATTAACGGGAGCGCAATTATGTCACCCTGCAGGATTTCACATAAACAAGCTATGAGAAGCGTACTTGTGTGACTAGGGAAAGGTATCACAGCTGAGGGGTTTTAGACATAGACCTCTGGACTGGTCTGTCAGGCGTTCCCGCTGAAGCAAGCCCGAAGGATGTGGAAGGGGCACTGCCATCTGGAAAGCAAGCCCTTGGACAGGGAGCAACTGGTAGAGCATCTTTTGCTTTGAGCTGTGCTTTCCAGCAAAGTCACTACCTCAAATACTTTATCTCCCTTTGCCTTCTTGACCATCACACTCACAGACATGCTGCAGTGGGGTGCTTTGGAGGCCATCCCAATGGCTGTGTCCCACCTTCTCGGTAGTATTTGAAGGGTCACGCTTCTCAGGGTGTCCTGGTCAAGGTGGGTTACGAGAATGCTTGGAAATACCCAATACCTGCATATTTGATTCTGTAGACAGTACATCCTGAAGTGCTGTAACTCCCACTTTCTGAGACAGTTATTTCTTGGCTGCACAGCACTACACTTCACTCTTTGATTTATGGCAACAGAAGAGAATAAGTCTGAATTGAAACACCTGGCTTTTGAAGCCCTGAGAAATTTGTGTGATTCACAGAAAGCAGTTTCATGATCCAGTACCTGCTAGCCCCCGACCAGGGTGCGGTGGCCAGCTCTGCCCTTTGAAACTTTATCTTCTGTGCAGCAGCTGTTCAAACATGGCCTTCGCTCTGCTGCGAGCAGATCTCACGGCACTGGCCAATGTGCCGGGAGAGAAGCTCAGGAAGCCCTGTGAGGAATGTCCTACGCTGCCAAGAGTTGCAGTGCAAAGACCAGAGAACTGGAATATGAAAAGTGTAACTTGGTGAATCAAGTTACTTATGGAATTTCTTTAAATTAACGAGGAACCCTTTTGACACCCTGTCCCTCCAGCTATCACTGTCTGCATCTGTCATGTTCTTGGGAAACAGGATCTCACCTATGGCTGAGGGGTTTTTAAAGCAGAAGGAGAAGGTGGAGATGACAACATGGATTCAAAGCTTCCCCTCCCTGGATCTGCACTGTGTTGGTCCCATCCTGAGAAATAAATTAGAGAAGCCCGAGGGCTGCTCTGCCGAGGTGTGCCTGAAGCATAGGTCTCTAATGGCTGAGGTGCGAGAAGAGCAAGTGTCAAAGAGGTGATGCTGCTGCTGTGAAGGCTCTGTGCCCTCCTAAGATGTCCGTACGTGAGGTAGATTTTTCCACTATCAGGCAAGCCAAATTTTGAACAGCTTCTTCCCGTGCAGCGGTACACACACTGCCCTACTTCAGGGGCTGGGCTGGCCCCAGATTTTTAAATGTTAAAAACATTCATCTTTTATTTCTGTCACCGTTCAATATTATGGGAAAAGATGTTATCACAGCTAATCCGTGCGGTGTCTGTGGAATTTCTTGGCCTGCGAGGGTTTATATTGCATTCATGTATTCCATGAATTGGGCACAGGTTTTGCTTCCGACAGCAGAAGTTTTTTTCAAGGGCATCCCAATAAGATGAAAGTGTGGTCACTGACAGAAACCACAGTGTCAGACTACGGTCTTGAGGATGTTTTGGATGGCTCTGTATTTTAATTCTTGATTTCCCCTGGCATCTAGACAACCAGCAATTTATGTGAAATCCTAAGGGGAGGGAAAAAAAGGAGAACTGGAGGAAATGCCTTAATTTAATTGATCGGGATATTTTGGAAATTTTTATGTGCCCTTTTTAAAAAAAAGACATAACTAGAGAATAGAGAAAATACTGCATAAAATCATACTGACGCTTTAGCATCACATTTCTCCTTGTTGTTTCAGCCTTCTAAACATATTCCAATATGCTGAAAAGAACAACGTGATACTTAATGGTTGAAAAAAAAGAAAAACATAAGAGCAGTCAACCCAGGGAACTCACTACTGCAGCTTTTTGGCAGGGAGACATTTTTGTAGGAAGATTTTGGAAAACATTGGTACTATTACGATTTATAAAGTTTGTGGGTTTGTGTAGGAAGAGTAAGAAAATGAAAATGAGATTTTGTACTTCGGGATATGATCTATCATTTGTCTCTTGCCCAGCTTCATATTAAACACTTCAGTGGGCATTTTCAAATGCTGTTTTCTGAAGTATCAAGCAGAAGCAATGAACGAATGTTGTGATCGAGGCTCAGAAGCCTTAATTGATAACTTGCAGCAGGATATGTGAGTCATCTGAAAACCACATCAGCATTGTCTTATGTCTGTCAAAGCTGATCATTTACTATATTGTTCTAACATACCTGCCCCAGTCTGTCTACGCTGGAGGAAAACAGGAAAGAGGAGGCTCTGGGTCGTAAATGAGTATCTTGTTCCTTCCTTTGCAATGCCAAAATATTTATGAATGAGCTTTGACCCTGAAGTGGGCTAAGCTGCTAAGGGTTTCTATAAGTTTCTGTCCATTCATATTTCATGCACAATGTTCACCTTTTGTCTAAGCAAGGGGGTTTTTTTGGTTTGTGGAATATAATTCATCCATGAGCCCCTAAACCAGCCTTACTCCTGGTCCTTACTAACTTTGACAGCATTTGCGAGGTTAGCTGTGCTGGTATGTAACATCAGAAAGTCCAAGAGGTCAGACGGAAGATTCACCTTTTGTCTGTGCCTCCTGACTCAGGCTTTAAGTGCATAGTCACTAATATTTCTTAAATTCTGTAATGTGATACAGCATCTACACAGATGGGCATCACTTTCTTCAGGGGTCCTACCTAGGCCTTGTGTACAGAAGTTTCTAGAACCACGTTCCACCAGGTATAGCAGTCCAGCCATGAAAATCACCGGCTGTACTTGCTGGCATACTGACAGCATTCCCTTCCCTCCAGATTTTGCTACCGAAAACTGGCATTTAGCTGTTACACACGCATCTTTTCAAACCCGTGTTGCCTCTTGCTTGCGACCAAAACTCGCTAGTGATGTGCAGCCGTTATTACTTCACAGCTACAATGCCTGTAAAGGTGGCACACGATAAAGTGAAGATAAAGCATACCCGACGAATACGCTGCAAAGCAGCACAGAAGTGTGGGACAGCATTGCGCGTCAGACTACGGGAAAGCTTGTACACAAACGTAACTTTAGATAATCCTTATTAAACGTACACCGTAATGTAATGAGATCGTGTCGTTGGTCTGTTGTTGCTGTAATGATATTTGTAATAAGCAGCTTTTCTCAAAAGACTGGTGTTTGTGCCGAGCGCTGTATTCTCTGGGTGCGTTTCTGAGAGTGCTGGGATATATCTAAACTGGGCAGCTCAAGGTCACCTCCCAGTTCTTGGGTCCCGGAGGAACCAGGAGCAAACAAATTGAGGCTGAGAAACTCCGCTGGGGACATGCTGGCAGGCGAGGCTGTTGTCCCTTTGCTGACTCCGGGCACGTCTGCGCACGGAGCAGAGCACGACGCGAAGATCCCTGACCCCGCACGGACCGGGTTTGCGGCAGCTGTATAAGCAGCAGTGCCTCGTCAGGGTGGCATCGTGCCCAGGCTAATTAGCGGGGGCTCGGGGCTAGTGCCGCTGGGCTCCTGGGGAGCCCTCGCAGTGTGGCTGCTCTGCCCCGTGCTGCCCTACGTGCTTAGGTTACTGGCTCGGAAAGAGCTCATCTGCAGCGCTACGCTGAGCCCCGTAGACATCCCTGTTTTTTCTTTCAGGAAAGCGATGGATGAGACTGGGTATAACCCCCCCCCTAACTTAACCCGCAGGTCCATATTGCTTAAAATCTGCACCACAAGCAGGATGTAGGTTTTCTGAGAGCTCCTCAGAGCTCGCAGGTGTGACGTGCCGTACAGAGAGCTGTCAGCGACTCCCCTCCGACACAACCCTTTTTACATCTGACCTGCTTTTTTTCAGCTAGTGGTGGTTTTTGTTTTGCCCAAACAATCGGGATGGGTTAACAGCAGAGAGCCCCGCATGAGGCAGCTTTCTGATAGCCAGGACTCAGCAGCTGAATTTGTGTAATAATCCCACCGGCTTTAATCAAGAGAGGAGGCTGCGAGAGGCTTGTAAATTCCTACAGCAAAATTCGCCATTCTCATTCACGGAGCAGATCTTGCCTCCAATATGCTTATCTCCCTCCCTCTGTGTGCAGAGCCCTTGACGTCAATGGAAGATAGACTCTTTCGGGGAGAGCAGAAGACTGAGGTCACACTCTGCCCTGCAAACAGGAAAATTATGTCCCTGGCGTTGAGGCAAGAAGGCTCTACGCTTTTGCACAAAAGCAAAAAGACTTGAAACAATGGCGTACATAGAAACATAAAAAGGTAGACTGCTCGCAGGAGAGATATTTGGAGTTTTATCAGCAGGCTGTAGAAGGATGCAACTCTCAGTTGCATTTAAAAAAGTGCTGTTTGGCAGCCAGGAATGGTGTGGAGGCTTTTCATTCATTCCCCCTTACAGATCTAGAAAGGGACATCTGTCAGCGCTGAACCCGAACGGCAGTCAATGGCTGCAGCGTGCTGTGCTCATAACCCAGGACATTTACATCAGAAACCGAGAGGTCAAACTCCACAGCTCAGCCATCGGTGGCCTCAGTGATATTTATAGATTGCATTATGTTTACTGCAGCTTTTATGAGTAAAAGGTACTCTGCATGGTTAAATTATCAGAGGTTAAATGTGACCAATTGTATTTAACCTAGTGATGGATGTTGCTATTTTGATTTTTTTCCCTTGTATGTGAGAGGACCAAGTATACAGGTTTAAGAATCTCCGAAGAAAATATTAGGTTTGTTGTTATTATCAAATTCCATTTATAAAGCAGCTTTTGTTGAGGAAGTGCTTTGCAGAAATTACCATTTTACCTAGCATAAACTTTGGAATAGCATCCAGCTCATGAAAATGAAATACTGCCATTTCCCTCAAAGAACTGTTTATTTCTTCTTCGCAATAAGGGAAGTGAGTTCCTAACTCTGCGGGAAACTCACCGCTCTGCAAATGAGGTTTGTAGTTGTATAGAAATATACCATAGTTGGCCGAGGCCAAAAGCCAAACGAGGTGACCAAAGCCAAAAGAGGTGTCCCTGGGTGCTCCCCGCGGGAGGATGTCTTCTGCGGGACCGTTTCCTCCTGGGGCTGGAAGTCAATCGGCGTGTGGTTCGCACCATGAAGCCTAGAGCGTAAACGGGTAGTTTGTATTGCTTTCATCCTGTGTCGTGTTGCTGCCGAGGCTGTTATTATTCACCATTTACCTTCTCAAAATATTGAGCCAATTAGAAAAGCAAATCTCTCTTTCAGTGAATGCCCAAGGGTGAAGCTGTAACGATGTGTGTTCTCTGCAAACCCTTATTGCGGGTATCACAGTTGCGCTTGGAACTGCTGGGCTAAGCAAAAACCAAATTCCTTTCTCATATATTTTACATCTTGGCCAAGCCACACTGAGTGGCTGCTTTTGTCCAGCTTCACAAACCGAGCAGCTGAGGCTGGTCAGCTCTGGATGGGAAAAGCAGCAGCGGGGAAGGCTGGGCTGGTGCTTGGAGAGCATCACCCCGAGCAGATAGCAAATGGAGCTCCCGGCTACTGGGTCAGGCTCTGTTGCTCACAGACTGTAAACAGCTAGTGCATTTATTGAAATGGTGGCTATCATTCCGACTGCGAGATACAGACAGATGTTTCTGGGTTTTTTCCTTGTTAATTGTCACAACAGGTGAGTCATGGGAGTTATTAAGAATAATTGAGACAGGACTACTCCTGAGTGCCATCAGTTAGATTAATGTTAATCTAAGGTCCTTGTGTTGAAATCCTACATTTTTATTGTTTGTGTTTTCTTTTCCATGGTGAATTAAGTGACATACATACTCTAAAAGTTTGCATGCATGAGGGTATATATATGTTGGGGGAGAGATTTGAAACATATGAAGGTTTTAGTATCAGAAGTCCAAGAAGCTGCTATATTTTCATTTACGTGCCAGCATTTTTGACCCCATGCATAATGAAAGCACATTGCTAACTTTAGTGAAGCCCTTTATTAAACTCATCTGATGGCTCAGACTGCCTGCTAATAGTACTGTTTCATACGTGGTAAGTGGTCTTGCTAAGCTTTCTAAAATGAGTATAACAATCTAACTGGTGCCCAATGGGATATCCATCTTGTGTCTGACTACAGGGAATGAATTATGCTCTTATACTGATAATTGCTTATGCCTGGATTTGAGGATTACAGTCCTGCAATGCTGGTGATTAGAACTGGTCTCCGTCTTTGTGCCCAGATGCTCTCTGTGATCCACTTCAGTGTCTGCCTTGGCTTTTCCAAATTGATTGCTCTTTGCAAAAGAAAGTAGACACAGTATCCAATTCTGCAAAAGCACTGCAGGCAGCTAGGACCTGATTTAAATTCTGCATAAGACAGTGGCTGGAGAACGTAACTTCTGAAGTCTTCTAGGTAGTTTAAAGAAGTGTTATTGGGTGGTTTTGGCGGTTCTGGAAATTGGATGGGTCTTAGAAGAACAGTATTTAGAAAGAAATAGTTTCAGAAAATTCAGAAGTATTAAAAAAACTGTAAAAATTCACATAAAAAAAAGTCTATTCTGAACTGAAGAAACAGAGATAACTACAAATTTTTTCTCTTTAAAATAATTTCCCTGTGCTCCTTAACAAGAATGGTGACAAAGCAACATAAGAAGTTATGCTCTACGCTTCACTGCTTGTTTTCTCACCCTCAGCTTAAAAATAACAGCTCTGTAGCACCTTCTGTTTTCTTGTGACGTCTACACACACTTTATGAATAATCTTTAGGAGGAACGCTGTGCTTGATCTCAGATTGGGATTTTCCCGTCTTACCCAGTGTTGACTTAACCCTGCTTCCGCAGAATTCAAGAGTAAAACACCCATTGATTTCAGCACGAGCAGATTTTGACTTTTCAGAAATGCTCAGCCATATGTGTTCTCATTTTGGAAGTATCTTGTGGTTGCATTTGGCCCATGTCATGTTTTAGTCACTCAGCAAGAACATGTGGGGTTCCAGCCTGTCCTCACCTGCCCTCGCAATTGCGAGAGCTGAGGGCCTTAGGGAGGTTCTGAGGGCCAAAAGTTTTGCTGTTGTTCTGTTTTGGGGTTTTGCTTGTTTGTTTGTTTTCCTTCCCAAATTTCAAGAAAACATATTTCTAATCTAAGACAAAAGAAATGCAAATATTTCTAATTTGCTGTGAAAAATAAATCTCAGAAAAAATGTTTGAACTCACCCTATATGTTTTCTTTGGTAATAAACGATAACAAAAGTTTTATTTTGTTCAGTATGATATAAGGCAATATTTTAAAAGGGGTAAAAATACTTTGGAGTCAACAGTTAAAACACTCTATTTTAACCTTATTGAAAACCTTTTAAATTTTCTTCTTTTAAAAATAAAATATTAGAATTGACAAATCTCTGAACTATTTACTTACAGCTGATTGGTATTTTCTGAGGGAAGAATGTTCCACTGAAAATTTCCATCTGGTTTTAGGGTTTCTCAGTCTTTAGTGTATTTACAGCTGTCGATATCAAAAGGAGTCTTAGGAAATAGTCTCAGTTCATGTCATGTGCTAGGAACTGATTGAGGGCGAGATGCAGGGCTCTGACCTGAGATCATGGGTAGCTTTAGCTAGGATGTGTACCTGCAGTCACGGTTTATGGCCTGGCGTGATAATGTGAATTTCAGCAGCTGTGAAATAGGAGCGCAGCCCATTAAATCTTACGCTCTCCCGGAGTAATAGCCCCTGGCAGAGGGGCTGGGTGGACAGCCCCCTGTCTGCTTCAGCCACCTCACCTGAGTCCGTCTGTGATCATGAGCCAGAGTCCTCAGTTTCATGAGATATTTACGTAGCCTAACTCTCTGCCTGAAATCACGTGAGAAATCTGCGCTAGAAGGACTTAAAACTAATCCTCCCTGGGTCCGAGGTTAATGTCCTTTCCTCTGGATCATCTTTCCTAGCAGCATTCCTATCCTCCCATCTGCTTAGTCATCTGTAAGGTAAGCTGCGCATGCTAAGGAGAGCTCTTCTAAGGAAGGGTATAAGCAAATTAAGGAGACAAATGCAGTTAATCTCTGCTTTCTCCCACATTCCTTGTGCTGTGTCCTGCTGTCACTGTGTTCTCCACTAGTCAGTGAGGGATTTGCATCCAACATGCTACAGCCTTTAAGTATGTTTCCCGATCTAGATTTGCCCATTAAAGGATTCGCTGTTCCCCTAATGTAACCGCACGTGCCATCAAGGTTTTCCATTACTTTTTGAAAAATGACTTGCTGTCTTCATGTCACGAGGTTGTCCTGGATTAAACACACCGCTTTGAGAAACGGGAGTTAGAAGGGGAGTCAACTTGTGACTTCGAAAATGTGCAAATCACCGAAAAAAATTTGTCTTAGACATTTTTATGGTATTTCAGCTGAAGTTCCACGAAAAGTGCAAAAAATAACACTCCTTTGCCTAAAAACAAAGTCCCAAAACAAACAAACCCATAATAAATAAACGCTTGCCAAGAGTCATAAAAATCTTAAACTCTGATTTAATATCCTGTCTCCTTTTTGTCTTAGTGGAAAAGGTCATATAGATGAAAGACATCTGCTGTTGTATCTCTCTCGGATTTCAGGACAAGACTAAGGTCCTACTCTTGGCTTCTTTTATGTGAGCAAATTGCCATGAATTCCTTCTATTCAGTTGTCTTAATGTGTCAGCTCTTGAAGAGGATGAATAGGCCTGTGGCCAGTGATTTCGAATGCCAGGCTGCATCCCTTGTATTTCATTCTTCCGAGACGGATCCATGCCTGTGTCAGCATTGCGTGAACGACATCCAAATATGACTGGGTTCACCAGAGTGAGCTGGAGGTTTTGGCCGAAGCCAAGTCCTGGTGGCAGCTTATGGTGAAACTTTGGCCATGATCAAGTCAACCAACAAAGGATTTCTTCTGTATATCACAGAGGACATCATCCTAGTGAACTAAATATAGCTGTGGCAGGAGGGTTGAGCGCTGGCACGCAGTTGTCCCCGCTGTTTGTTGTAAGGACATTTTTTGGCGCACTTTTGGCTTACACCAGGTCCATATGGGGCCTAGGCACAACTTGGTGCAGGGACTGTTTGGTACAGTCCAGGAACTGTTTCCAAAACCCCCATCCTTACGTATCGTAGTTGTTGGACCCTGCATGCAGGAAATGTGAGACATTGCCTCATCCTGATGGGAGGCCCTGCATCTCCTAGAGACCAGACGGCTGGTTAGGCTGGTGGTGCTGGTAGTGAGGGTTTCCTGCTTGCTGAAGGTGTGCAAGTATGCAGAAGAGAATTTCGGGTTCATGCACCAGAGAAAGAGAGAACAAGTGAGAGGGAACAGGACTTTGCAGCCCACTCCTAGAGGCATTTCCCTGAAATGAGGGAAGAGGAGAGCAACAGGCTCCAGGCCCCTATTCCTGGGGTTGCTTTCAAGAGTTGGAAGGATGTGGAGGGGTAGCAGCTCAGCTTGCGGCAGGTCAGAGACAGAAGGTGGCATCAAAGGCTGGCGTATGTTGATAGTCAACAAGAGTTTAGAGGTGAAAAGAGGACAAACCTGGAAAATAGAAATAAGTAGTTAATGCTTGATGTGATAGAGATGGACAGAACTGGGGAAGACAGAAAAAAAAAGAGATCACAGGGTGAAAGTGAATGAAAACAACTGGTATGATTCGCCCTTACTCCAATGTTCTTTCCATCTTCATGTTTTTATTAAATCTATTTGAAATGTAGTCAGCTCTGGACAACAGCACGTTTACAGTTCTTGATTTTTCCCAGAAACTTTTAATGTTTTTTTCAGTAATACCGCCCCATTTTGAAAAATGGGTCTTCCTCAGAAAGCAGTTGTGTTGATGAGTGGGAAAATTGTGACCCTCTGGAGCCACAGGGGATGAATTCCTAGCCCTTGCCGAAAGCAAAGGCAGCATCCCCAGCGACAGCAACGGGCCCAGGATGTCACGGGGAGTGCTTTTGGCTGCTGTACTGTCAGCTGGAAACTCTTTGGGGATGGGATCTGTGTTCGTGCGTTGCCTTGTACAAAAAAGTCCTGAATTTGTTGGCCTCCAGGCACTGCAAAAAAGCAAATGTTAAACAAGTTGTCCTGTGAGCAGTGGAAGTAATGAAACATCGGCGCCATTGGATTCTCTGGTGTCTGGTAAAGGGTGAGTGTCAGCCTTTTTCGCAGCAGGTCTTTTTGCTCTCTCCAGCTGCTTGTTCTCCTCCCGGCAGTAGGAAGGTGATGTGCAACCCCCTTGACAAGGGACCAACAGTTTGGAGTTGGTGGAAGGGATCCACACCTGCGCGTGCACAGCGCACGCAGCAGCGCCCTGTGCTTTTTCTCCACAAAGCTGGGCTGCTTAACACAAATGGAGTAAACAGAAAATAAAGGATGTTTTTCCCTCTAGTGCCTAGCAGTCCTAGTTATCTTAGATCCTCTGACAATATCAACTGGAAAACTTTTCAAGAAGAATGGGTCTGGTTTTATTTTGTTGGTTTTTTTTTTTCTAATTAAAGCTGTGTATTTAAACTGTCTGTGATAATTTCTTTTCCCAGTTGTACATGTGGAGTGCCTCAACAGTACTGTAAAAGTCATGCTAATTTATGTGAGGTCAAAATACATCTTTAAGCTGGAAAAGCTTTTGCTATTTTTGTTTGCAAAATGCTTTTGGGTCCTTAAGTGGAGGACACTGCTGAAAAGCCAAGGGGTGTGTCAGTTTTATTATTTTTATTAATATACTTTAAAAGCAACTCAGAAATATTTTACTTGATACCTGAAGCCAAGGCAGCAAAGTGCAAACCGCTTTGTCATTTACTAGCTTGGAAAATGGGAAACAAAGTAGATGCACCCTCTACTTTTTTTCCCCTATCTTTGCTTCTCTGCTTCTGGGAGATAAACATTTCTTTTTTTAATAATTGAGAACACTGCCTTTTTAGGCATAAAATACAAATAATTTATATTTATTTTTACTGTCACTGTAAGCACTCTTCCACATCTCCCACGTTACTCTCCCATGAAAAAACTTCCATCCCAGGAAGCCTTAGAAACCAGCACTTACTCCAGAAACAATCTGCGCTTACAATTTTGTGCAGAGGGAACTCCTCGGTTAGGATCCTTATCTCTCCCTCTCTCGAGTGGCTTGTTTAAGGGCTTGCCGGCATGCGTGGCTCCCGATGAAATCAGCTGGAGTTGTAGGTGCTTGACATAGCTGGGCTTGAGGCTATTATGGTTGAGAACTAGTCCTGCTCTTGAGACACTAGTCAGGCTGTAGGGCAATCACTGCCCGCATTTCAAGAGGATTAAATATACAAAAGCATGGAAAAATAAGTGAAATTCCTAGTATGGTAAGGCTGAAAGTCTAGGCCTTAGCTTGAAAAAAAAATCCCGTGTCTTCATGCATATGAGCCACCTATACGTTTACTGCAGACGGGGGCAGGCTATTAAATTCAGTCATTCCACTGAGGGTGGAAAACGCAACCCAGACAACCCTGCTCCCACCTGGTACCCCTGACACCCCGCGTCCCCTGTTGCAGTGGGGGAGGCCGAGCGTGGATCCGTGCCGTGCACGGCGCGTGTCCGCAGGCGGCGGGAGAGCCCGCGCCGTGGGAGCTACGGGCAGCCGGGACTGGAGGATTCCTCCCTCGTGTCGGTCCTGCGTGTCTTTCCCATAAGCACTGGTTTCAGCCGGGGTCCTGTTTTTGTTGTCGTTTTAAAATGTAATTTGTGATGTTAACTTCAGCCAGCTGAAATTATTTCCTTTTTGCCCCCTTACTGAGAAGGTTTATAAATATCGAGTTACACAGGAAGAAAATTCTCTTGTTATCAGATTGTTCTGTAGCCGCTTTTCTTTTCCTCAAAAGCATAATGGCAAACTTTATCAGTGCTCAGTCATTTGTTTCCTATTAAACACAAGCGATTAAGATACTGTTTGGCTCACTGGGAAGAGGTACTGACCTGTTTTGTCTGTAAATGTAGCTTTAAATCAGGAGGCACCTGAAACTGGTAGGAAGTAAGTATTAATTGGGTTCGAGTTCCATAAGCACAGACTGCAGTTTCCCAGTGGGATGCGGTAAATGGCCGTCACCAAGATAATATTAATTATATTATCTCCCAGAGCGGTCCCGAGAGGTGCTAAAATAGCACATGTGCCACTTGGGCTTAGATGCTTAGACACGAAGATCAGTGTTTGCAGCTGTGTTGCTTTGCACAGCGCAGAGCATGCTGCGTCACTGGGGGAGCCGAATGAGATAAGGAGGCTTAGATTTTCTCTGTAGTCCCTTGGGGTTTTGCTCTCGTGAGTTTAAAAATCAGAATACCATCTAAAGCAACAGCTGAATTTCTTTTTTTCTGCTCCGACACCCTGAAAGGAATGATAATAACAACCCAAACCAGGGATTTTTAAAAAACATCTGAACAGAAGGTGTTCCTTGCAGCAGAGATTGCGTCTTGCCTGTAGGTTCGTTCAGCTCCAGGGTGACTCTCGGTGCCACACAAGGAGTATGTATACCTCGTGTATCGGGATCAAGCTCTGTACAACCAACTTCGCACCTGCTCGTGCCCCTAACATTGCGGAGGTGCGCTGCCCCGTACTACCAGCACTGTCACTGGTGGCGTGGGCTGCACCCTGACCACTGCCCTTTCCCAAACAGCAGCTTACAGGCTTTTGCTTCAAAAGCCCCTCTCTAAATCCTGCTCGGACGCGGGCCCTGAGACCGCGGGGATGGCCGTCTGTCCGGCAGAGGCCAGGCGAGCACGTGCCTGGGTGCAGGTCAGACCGCTCTCACGCCGAGACTTGCTCTGCAGCCTGTCAGGCAAACTGGAACCTCCAACTCCAGGAGCTTGTTAAGTCTTCGGGGAGACTCTTCAGCCTTCCTCCCTCGGGGACCGAGGGGCGCGAGAAGCAAGCAAACGTACCGTTCAGGGATGGCTCGTCGCTAACTTCGCTGTTGTTAACTGGAGCTCAGCGAGCCGGGTTAACGTGGGATATAAGTATACCGGCCTCGGAGCTAGAATTGACTCTGACCTGATCATCAGGCTCTTGCATCTGGGCTAGAAAAACATGAACCTGGTGGTTTGTTAGGGACATGCTGGCAGACGCTTAACGACAGCAGTGCTAAAGGCACCATTATAATTAGCTCAGTCAGAGACTGAGCACATAGATTTACTTGGAAACCAGTGTGTCTGTTCCCTGGTCGACATGACCTCCGTGGAAATACCGTGCTGAAAGAATATTCAGACTTTAGTCACCTAATTGAATGTTACGCATCCTTGTTGACAGTGTTACATATTACTGCTATTAATTAAAGGTATCAGCATGTACCATAATGAGGGGAATGACTTATGACTTAAGAAGTCACTTTACAGATCTCAGAAACTGACTTGTAGGTTGGTACTGTATTTTTTTAAATTCAGAAAGTGCTTGTTCCTTGTTTACATAGCTTAAATGAAACACCGGAGAGGTTCACATATATTCGGATGAAAGGGAAAGATGTTTCACAACAGCTCAAAACTAACATAACCACTGTAAAACAAAGGGAAGCTTTCATCCTTGTTCCTACAACTCCACATGAAAATCTGAATTAAAATGAGATTGAGCAACAAGAAGAAAATAAGTAAGTAGACCTCATTCTTAACTGCAGAAGAAGTTGTTTCAATAGAAAAGTGTTAGCCAGCTTCACAAAATGTCACTAACTGGATAAAAATGGTCCCCTAGTATTTCCCGATTTTGTTACTGCTCTCACGATGACACTTTCCGCTCAAAGATGCATTGCTGAACCAGGGTTATATAGGACAACGAAAGAGGAACTTTTTCTGGAGAGGGAAAATGTAAACAATAATTTTGATTTTTATAATAAGTTCTGATATTTTTTTTTCAATTGCTCTCAATTTTTCTTCAAAACAGGAAGAAAAAAATTCAGACTGATTTTTATGGTGCAACTTGCACTCCTCCAATTTAATTTTTTTTTTTACACTTGTTATATTCAAAGATCTGGATCTGATTTTTTTTTTTAATATAAGAAAACAATCTTTCTTTCCAAAGCAAGCAGGATAATCCATGGCTGCTCGACTGGGCCCAGAAGGTTCTGTTTTGTGCTGGAGTCAGCAGCATTTTCCTACAATGACTTCGTTTGACCTACGCTGCTCTGATGGGCCGGGGCTGGCATCAATCTCAGCTTCAGCCATCAAAACATTCCTTTGTGGGCAAGTGCCCTTCTGCTTTCTCTGAAATATCTGGTGTCAGTTTTAACAAGAGGGGAAACAGACGTTCGTCACCATTAATTCATCAGACAATTAAGCCCGTGATCTCTGACCTCCTGCCATTATTGGCTTTCAGAGCCAGGGTAGAGACCCCACAGATATCTGTTCTGTGTCATTCCCCCTGAGCTGCCCTAGTATTTTATTTGCTCAAAGGCTTAGCTTTTGCCCACCACCAGCCAAATGTATATGCTTTGTAATAAAAATTGCTAACAAACTGTCCCAGACAGTGACATTAATCTCCGAGCGAGGATAACAGCGAGCAAAGGGAACAGCTGGCAGTCAGGAAAGCATGTGAGCAGGAATTATACATTTATTTAGATTTATGTACATATTAGAAGTGTCTGTCCCTGGCTGCAGCTGCTTTTGGTGCATTGGGTTAGCTTGGGCATCCGGCATCGCTCTGAACCAGAGTCAGGGTCTTCGCACTGGGAGGTGTGGGTGGTGTGGGATCGCTGCGTGGTGGTGTTTTCTTCTTCTTCCTTCCTCTCCCAGGCTATGACAGTACCTCGGTTTTGCTCCCTCCTGGAGTCGCCAGTGGTAGGATCATTGTTCATCGTGGCCTGTTTCCACGCTGCTCCCGGGGTGCCGTTGGCCTAAATCAATACCTTGTTTTAATTCTGGCCCCAGGGCTGCAGGGAGAGCAAATGGAAGTGCAAGACTTTGTGAGCAATAAGGAAATAGTTAATCCATCCCTGGCACAAAGCTGCTGGTTTGTTTTTATTAAGATGGTCCTTACCACCACCAGCTCTTGGGGTGGGTGGGTGGGAGAGGCAAGACGAGAGCGGACCAGCTGCTTGCATCAGCTGACGCTTACGCCGTGCCACCTTCAAGCCTTATTTCTCAGTCGCTGCTTTTGAAGCACTTCATTAGCTAATCAGAGGAACCCTCTGCCTTTGCTTTCTGACAAATTTCCTCTTTTTTTGTCTTCTACCTCCTAATTTTCTCTTTTTATTTCTGCTTTTCTTGTTGAGTCCTTCAAGTGGTAGCTATAGTAACACCCGTGAATGAATGACTGTAGTACACCGCCACGACCCGCTCCCCTCCATAAAGCTCTGCTGGGCTTTCACATGCCTGCAGTGGCTTGGCACCCTCTCTTATAGGGGTTTCTCTGAACAACAGGCACAGTCTTAGCTTGGGAGCCAGCTCCATCCTGCTCACTATTTGCAGCTGAAACCCGCAATATATTGTGGCAGAAGGAATGAGTCACTGGCAGAGCAATCTGTTACATCAGATAATCACAGATTACCTCCATTAACCTGAATCCCTTCTGTAACCTTTTACAATAATGATCCTAAATGCTGACGCATACAATTGTGTTACCATCATGTCTTGGGCTGTCAGTGATTTTTGAGGACCATGTTTTCTATGATTTCAGGGGTGATTTAGCGAGGCGTGACAGCGAGATCCGCAGAAAGGCGTTGTTGGTACCTTGTTGCTGGAAGAGATGATGGGGCCAAAGCCAGGCTTTGTAGCTAAGTAAGGGGGAAGTCTCCCCTAAAGCTGACCATGCCCATTTGCATTAGCCCTGTGCACCCACTTCCACCCTCACCCTGCCATCCATGTGGTACCTCTTTCCTCCAAAGCCAAAATGTATGCCAGCAGCTTTTCCCATCTGCCAGCCAGTCACCGCAACTGGCAAATTCTTGCTGTAACCAGGCATGTCAGGGTGGTTTCATCCCCCTCTCCACATTTCCTCTACAGAGCGTGTGAAGGCTTGTCATATACCTAGGGTTTAATTTATGCTTTATACGTACGTCTGTAGCTGAGAATCTGACGTGTTATTTGACCCAGGAGAGCTGGGAAGATGGACAGGGTCATTATCTGCTTTTGTGGTGAAGAAAGATGTGGCTGACCCCGATCTCAAACAGAAAGTCACCCGATTTAAGACATGTTAAGATGCTGTACTTTTCTTCCTGGCTGACTCTGGAAGCAAAAGGGCTGAAGTGTCACAGAAGAGATGTTCCTCTCAAACAGTTCTGGCAGTGTAGATACATACACATGTTCTCAGGAGGTTCCCAGCCTAATTTTCACAATTTTTAGCTTGTTTACATCAACTAAAAGTGTTGAGAGAGAAGGGTGGATCCAGCCAGGCATCATTAAAGGACACTTCTTGTGGCTGTTTGGCTATCTCTCTGCACCATGAGGCTGATTTAATGGTCCTCTAGACCACTGCAAAAATACAGAAACACCACAAGATAAAAAAATACTGGGCACCTGATAACACTTCCTCAGGGCCCTCCTACTCGAGTGTCCACATCAGCACCTTTGCTGGGCTAGTATCTCTGGTGGGATTAAACGTGGGAGGAGAGACTGTGGTACTGCAGCAATTCGGAAGAGTATTTGCATTCATCAGCAGCCCAAAGGGGCTGCAGAGTCATTGTGCATCAGGCTCTGTATAGCTGAGACCTAAATATTTGGGGTCTGCCAGTCTGCCTGCCAGAGAGCAGGGCCGAGTGCTCAGGTGGGCTATCTAGAGGCTTGAGGGACTTGCCCTTCTGCCTCCTTCATGGAGACTCTACACTGTTTCTGTCTTGCTTTTCTGGTAACTGTTTTCCTGACTCAGACGTAAACCATCTAAACTGAAAGAGTGTGCTGTTATTTATGTACAGAAAGCAAACCACATCTGGATTTCTGGGTTCTTATCAGAGCATCTCAAAGCTTTACTGATTCTACCAATTAAGTGGAACTAATAAATCAGTCAGGCCTAATAAAACAGCCTGTCTCAAATCATTAATTTTTCATGATGTTTACTAAAATTCTTTTCTTTAGCCCTGTCGGTAAGTTTGTTTAGGTGAGGGCAAAAAAAACCAGACAAGAACATAATTCTCAGAGCTTGGCTACAGACTGTTGATAGGAACACACTTGAATTCTCACCTCCCATCCAGCTGGATCTCCTCCCCACAGTTCAGAAATACTCCTTGTAAAACTCAAATGTCAGGAACACAGAGGCTAAGTTCTTTTTTTAGAGACTGCAGAACTATTTGCAGGAGAAAAAGCCCACACAGCTCTTTGACAGGGACAGACAGAACCCGTATCGTTCCCTGCTCAGGGCTGTGTTTTTGCATGTTCTCACTCCGCAACTGGCACCGGAGTTTTCAGAAGAGCCGAGCCCCATGTATTTGCCTGTTCCAGGGCCAGGTTTCACCTGTGTGTTCCTTCTGCCTGTCTCGTGCTGCCCATCGTGCCCTCGTGCTACTGAACATCAGAACTGCACAATGTGGAGCAGCAAATCGGCAGAGCCTTCTTAGACTTCTAGCCATTCCTCTCAGTGTCTGACTAGGACCCACAAGTCCCTTCAAGGTATTTTGGCTTTAGGGGCCAGCCCTGAGAGCATGTGGGTTGCTTGAGGAACACCACTGAGTCCAGGAGCACTACACGCGCTCCCGGGCAATCTACGTGGACTATATGTGGGTGATGAGTTGCATTTGCAGGGTTGGGTTTGGAGGAATTGGTTAGCAGCTTGCATGCGTGTTACTAAAAGAGGGTAATAAATATATAGAACAGGTCATAAGTTTAAAGAGCTATTGCTTAAAGAGGAGTTCCTTCCTGGAAAGGTGTTATCAAGCCCTATTCAGGCAGGATTTCTGGAGCAGGGATTTGCATTCTGTCTTTGGAAGAATGGGAAGCAGGTCTCCTACAGTCAATGGAAATCGCAGCTGTGCAAATTAACTTAAGGGAACTGGTAAGGAATGTGGGAATTTAGATTCACTTGAACATTCAGATATGGGGAGGCCACATTCCTTGTTTAATTCTTATGTGCTTCAAAATGTGATGGTTGAGAACATCTCTGACAAAAGAACCTTCCTTTCTGAGAATGAAGTTTTGTCAAAAATGAAAGGGTTTGCAGGAAAATGTCTACTTAAAAGAAAAAAGGGTTTGCTTTTTCTAGCTTCTTTTTGACAATATAGAAACATCATTTTAACAAAGTAAAGTATGTCAATTTACCATACCCATTTTGTTCCAATGATTTAATACATCTTAATACTCTATTTGGTATGTTCTATGATAATGTTTTGACGTTAGAGAACTGAGATGACTCAAATGTTATCAAAATTAAATGGTTTAATGTCTTTAAGTCAGAATTTTCTAGAACTTTGAAATACTGACTCTCAGCTACAGTTTGGAGGAAAACTCCACTGACATATTTAGCATTTTTAGCAGGGTGATAACCTTGATTCTCAACAGCTCTGTTCGAAAGGTTGGTCTCCCATAGTAATCATCGATAGTGAAGTGTTAAAAAGACAAATGTTTTCTGTTACCTACACCACTGATGGACAAAATCTCTTAATACTCCCTAGGTTCAGACATCATAGCCCCTGCATGTTCCTCCAACAGACCTTACAGGTCCCGAAACAGCTTCCAAAGGAGCATAGTGGCTCCAGATTCACTTGTTGCATTGTCTCTTCTGCTCTTGTTGCCAACTACAATGTCAAATACTTTCCAGGAGCCTTTAAATTTCAAGCCATCAACTCAGTTCATCTCAACAGCCTGTTGAACCACCCAATACATGGTAATGCATTCCACATAACATGACTAAACTCCCTGGATTTGTGCCAGTAGCCTAGTTTACTTTAAGGTCAAGAATAAGAAGTTAAAATTTTGGGCTGTGCTTAGTTTTACTATTTTAGAAGATAACTGGTTGTATTTTTATAAGATTTACTGTTTGTTTGTTTGTTTGTTTTTTAATAGATTGTAAATCTTCAGTATACTTTGTATCTTTGGGATTATTTTTGTTTGTGGCATAAAAGCCAATGATCCCTTTTTGCTTATTCATCAGCTGCAGATAAACACAATATAGTTTAAATACAAGACATAAAAGAGGGAGATGCCATAATAGACAAACTAAAGGTGCTTACGCAAGGGAAAACTAAACTGCATCTAGGGAAATCACATCACCAAACAGCTCCCTGTTAACATCCGTAGCAGCAAAACATACGCCCAGCATATGTGAACTGGCCCACAAAACCCAAAGACAACTTGTTGAAATCATCTCAAATGTGCATTAAAAACACCCAGTGGAGGACGTAGGCAGACTTGTATGGAGAGTGCCACAGTCTGAGATGCCCACTCAAGACCAACAGAAAAAGTTAAAGGCGTGTTTTTTCAGTTTAGTTAAGTTCTTTTCAATGTGCTCTGACTAGACATAAAGGTAGCTTATGTAAAGCCTTCTTTATATTCCTAGAGCAGTACCAAAATGGCCTTGACATATGATAGTCAAGCCCTGAGGATCAGTCTTCAAAGACTAATCCTTTAGCTTCCTCTGTCCCTTCAGGGCAGTGGATGTTATTAAAGCATATTATTAACATACACATTATTATTAACATAAAAAATGTGTTATTAAAGTCATGTTTCAGCCATTCATCAGTATTTACAGTACTGCTTGACCTCTTCTTTAAATAATAGGTAGATATTCATGCAATAAATATTTGTTTATGAACAGTGACTTCTGTAAGCCAATGTGAATAGCACTTTAGATGCCAGTTGTATACAAAATGTTTTGCCCTCTGGTCCTCTGGTAACCAGATTGCAAAGCCAGCCTGACTCTGTTGGGGTGACGCTTGCATTTTTGCTTATGAAATTCCCATCTCTGTGGTTCTGAAGGCTGAAACGTGAAATACATCTGCTGTTCATTTCCAAAAAGCAGTGGGATGTTTTCCACGGCGGTTGTCAGGCTTATGCGTTCGTAGCAACATGCAGATGATTTATGTGCAAACATGCCGTGACAGCAGGGAAGATGGGCACAAAACCGTTATCATGGTCTGTGACTATTCAGAGTCACATTCATCAAAAAAGGCTGCAGGAGATAAAGACAGATTAGCATCGATGAGAGGAGCTATGTAACGTGATTCTCTTTTGAGGGCATGTTGTGGACTTTTTGTTGCATCTTATGAAGAAGAGCCTCTGAAGACTGGTTTGCAGAGACATTGTGTCCCAGTGGATGGTGGACACCTGCCTGCTTTTGAAAATCCAGCCCTCATACTCTTCTCCTTTTCCTTGGGGTGACATAGATGGGGATTCATAAAGAGGTTCCTAATGGTCTTTCAAGTGCTTGTTTTAAGCACAGGTTAGTCAGGAGTATCATCTAAGATCTTGTAGGGATGAAACAGGATTCTTGGGTTTTTTTCTGCTTTCCCAGATGAGAAGGGCAGGATGAAGGGCAGAGAGCAAGCAGTGTCTCTCATTCTTTGAAAACAAACCATTTTTATTTGCTAGTACAGCTGAGCGTTGGTGGGACTAATATTGAAGAAGAATGGTGAACCTGGGTGAACTTCCATATGAAGCAGGTCTAAGAAGGGTGGAACTGTTTGCCTTAGAGGCTAGATGTGTTAGATATGAAAAATTCCTAGGGGTAAATGATGGGTTGATAAGTTTTATTTATGCTGTCTCACTGAGAAGAGACACTCCAGGAAAATAAGCAGTTTAAAATTGGTGTTCTCTTCCTTCACAAATACATGGTTAATCTCTGGGACTCACACCCATGTGAGGCAAAAGGGCATTCAACAGTCCAGGGCATTTACCAGGAGCATGAGAACATCCTGAATTTAAAAAAGAAGGAAGAAATTTTTGGAAGCAATATACCTTCATGTTTTGTTAGTCATATCTAATTAATAGGGTATGGAAGAAAGCTCCTGCTTTCCAAGTACTTTAGAAACTGCTTTCTAAGATCTTCCTCTGAAGCTGCCTGCAGTCCGTCCTGTACTACACAGACCATTCGTTTAATCTAATATGGCAATTCCCTGTCTACCGTATAGCTGCATACACTTTGATGGGAAAGAGTGAGTAAAGGAAGGCTGGCAAGAGGAAGAGGAAAAGACTTGTAAACTTCTTTTGAGTGGAAATAGGACACTAACCATGATTTTTTGACTTTTAATATTTTTTTGAGTTTGTTTCACTACTTTCACGAGCTGTGTAATCAAGGCCTTGCAATCAGAGCATACAGAGCTCTGTGCTCTTGTCCAGAAGGTCTTGGATGGGAGCCTGGCTACTGTCGCGAAATGGAAGACACAAACTGTAGTCGTCCTTCAGTGATCTGTGGATAGTTTACCTAAATAGTGGATTATCTAGATTGCAGATAATATAATTGAAGGCAATGAAATGTTTGGCCGTCTTGGGTTTGCTAGGCCTGGCAGTGTGGGGTGTGATGCAGGCTTATGAGCTTGGGCAAGAACAGAGCAAAAGTAGGAAGCCAAGTTAGCCATGCTTAAAAACCACCTTGCATGGTGGCGTGAGGGACGAATGGAATATGCTACAGGCATGACGCTGGAATGAATTTACCCATAATTATGTCCAACTCTGTGTTATGAAATATCTTTAATCGGCTGAGCAGGAGCATGGCTTGATCCTGTCGTTAACAGGATTAAGAGGCTTAAGGCCTTGGCTTCAGCTCCTTGCTCTGTCTCTGATTTCTCATGTCGTTTTGGACAAGCCACTTAATATCTCACTGGCTTAACAGTGTGCAAGTACTTTCCTACCTCCTCTCAGTGTTAGGAGAGTAAGTATATCCTGAATAATGGAGGCAAAAAAAGTAGGCACCTTAGGCTAAGGGTAGCTGCTGCTCGCAAGTGTTTTACATTTGTGCCTCTGGTTATGTCTCTCTCCTTGCAGGCAGAGATCAGAGCTAGATTTGCCATCCGACATCACAAGATGATATGAAAAATGCCATGTATTTTTCACGAGGTAGGATGTAGAGCAAATGCTTTTGTTTCCTGTAGGACTGGTTGACATGTTAGAGAATTAGCTTCAATCCTTGGTTTGCAAATGCTGAGTTGTTAAGTGCATGCAGGGAAGTGGAGCTGACATTTCGTGCTGTTGCTGGGAGCTCACCTTTTGTTATCATCAGCAAACCAAGATTTTAAAGCAGTCAGACCCTCCAACACCACCTGATGGAACTCACGTCTAAAACGTGCCATGTCTGTCTAGTCTTGCCCTGAGAAGCTGCCTTGATTGCAAATCCTCCTGTCCAGAATAGACAGTGCAAAGGCAGTAATCAAGACAGCGTGTGGAAAGCTTCCCTTTGCAACCTGCACAATTAGTGACCTATTCAGAGAAACCTCCCCTTTTAGTTTTTCACTCTGCTAGACAATTTACCCTGTCTCAGCTGTCTCACTGCATTATGTCCTTCAAACCCCCTCGAATTAACGTTTGGAGCCAGCAAACACTGCTGGCTCCACAAGAAAAGCTGAGAGCGGAAAGGTCAGGTCGATTAAAGCACTTGATCAGAATCTTTAACATAAAGACGTCACAGGCAAAACAGTAACGCTACTTCACGCTCAGCTAAGAGCAAATGATTCATCAGGCAAGGCTGCTTATTTTTGGAGGATGGCCACGAAAGAGAAGAGAACACGTTGGCTGTATCGATCACGGTTGTAACAGGGGACCGCAGAGCCCTTCTCCAGTTCCGATGGAAATTTAATGTCGGAAATACATCATCCAATGTAAATATATCAATATATATTTTACATTGAATGGATTTTAAATACATTCTGGCACAGCTTAGCAGAATCATTTCGTCTCTGCACAAATCTCAGAGCTGTCATGTAGAGCAAAGGGCTATTTTGCAACGCTTTGCACAGCTTGATGCTGCTAAAGATACAGCTGTTTTGTGAGCGCTTCTGTAAAGGTGGCTGGCGAAGCAGGTGAGCTCTGAAACCTCCAGTGCTTTGACCTAGAGGGTAGACCTTCAGTGGGTGAAGATGTACCAGTATTGAGCAGATGCAGCCTCAAGGATGCTTTCAGCTGGCTTATTCCACTGCCTCCCGTGTCCAGCCGTGACTGGAAATGCTGTTCTAGCAGGCACCACCGCCCAAGCAGCCGCATACACCTCGTGCCTGCTCATGCCTTACGCAGAGAGCTCCTGCCTGCCCCCGTACAGCACCCCGCTCCGTCTAGTCCTTGGTAAGAGCAGAGGGGGTCTCTGCAGCGGGAAAGGCAGCAGGCAGAAATGAGAGGCACGTGTTTGTACGTGGAGGTGGGATGAGCTGCTCTGGGAGCTGGCAGCCTGAGGACGGGATCCAGAAATCCACATTCAAAGCCAAAGCGGGTCTCAAAGGGGGATCATTCTGCTGTGACACCAGCCCAGCTGTTCCCCTCCCTCCTTGCCCTCCCCTTCCTTCCTATCTCTCCCCCAGTGCTAATAAATATGTACTTAATTCATTTAATTCCCATGGAGGTTTGACATCGAGGCACAGAACTCAAAGTTTACAAGACAAATGAGTGTGATGAAAAACATGAAGCAATAGTTCAGGGAAGAAAATGCAGTCAAAGAGAATGACTGGTGAAGAGAAGGGAACATGAATTCCCGCAGGATCATTCCCCAGAGGAGCGTGTGAAGGGAGGGGGCAGAGGAGTGTAAGTACAGTGTGACGAGGCCTAAGGTCGGGAGCACCAAGAAGTGGCAGCGTGGCAAGCAGGAGCGGCTGTGCAGAATTGCAGGAGTGGGCTTTCAGGGAGACGAAAGCCAATGGAGAACCCTTCGGGTTGCTGAATCCAACCCCTGCAGTTGCTGGTGAGCAGGAGAGATGGTGAATGGACCATCACGGTGCCCACCCCAGCCTACAAAATGCTTCTCAGCGCCTTGTAGCATACCTAAGACCTTCAGCATGCAAGACCAAGTGTCATATGCCGCAAGAAGAGATCAAGACAGCCCCTCCAATACTGTGGCTGGAGGGATGGGAGAGGAAATTACTTTAGCAGCAGTGTTTGAGATGCACTGAAGAGGGGAAGTTGAGGAAGAGTTTATTATAGACCCAAAGGGTACATCTGCATTGCATAATACAGCATAGTGTGGAGGCAGTCGCAGCTCTCTGTCTTTGCCAGAGACTAATTCCCGGAAAGGATAGCATAGCTGTGCTCTTAGTAGTCTAAACAAGCCAGCTCCTTCATGGCTAGTGCAGATATCTCTGCACTACATTGCATTGTGTAGACATACAGTAAATTCCTGTCAGTAAGGAGTTTAAAATAATTCAAGGCCAGCTCTGCAATGACAAAAGCATTGGTCACCAAAAGCAAAGGAATAGAAGGTGAAATGCAGAAGAAGCACTCCTGTGCCAAAGGTGTGATCAGAAACGCCCCACAGAGAGCAATACTTCACAATTTTTTGCAAGGCTCTTGTTTTCTCTGTAATGGTCTGCTACCTTTTGAGTCAATGCTCTCCTAATTTAGCCTGCAATATCATGTAGTACCCAGCACAGCCTCAATCTGCAATTGTGACTCTACCAGCCCCTCTACAGAATTAACTCAGCTCTGAATTAGTCATTCGACGTGCCAGCGCATGTAAAATAGACTCAAGTGAATCAGATTTTGTGTGCGGGGACTGAACTGCAGTAAATACAGCGATTCAGAGAATCTCAGTCTGCATCTGGGCTTCCATGTCCGGAGGGATACTCTTTGCCCGTTGGCTGCACAGCCTCTCCGAGCAGGGCAGGCACACAGACGAGCTGGGAATGAAACCCCCAGCACCGCACCGCACCTCCTGCCCTCTGCGGTAATGCTGATATGGCAACATAAAAGACGTGGGGACATAAAGGAGAAACCTAGGTGAGGGTCTGAGTAAAAAAGTACCCAGTGACAGTAAAAAAAAAAAAAAAAAAAGACAAGAAAAAATCTTAAAACGTCTTCCTAGGCTGAGCTGCTTCAGGTCTGAGTGCCCGTCTAGCAGACTCTGGGGAAGAGCACCCGCAGCCCGTCAGCCTGCATTAGGCTTGCCTGGGCTGAGGGAGCCGAACCCCGGAGGCAGTGTGTCATCCAGTGATCCCAACAAGGAGCGAAGTGAGGTATGCTGGAAACGCTACCTTTACTGGTTGGAGCCCAGTGCAGAAGGCATCCCCCTTGCAAGCGCAGATGTGGCGAGAGATGCCGGGGATGCCTGCAGCAAAGTGTTTGTGAAGGGACATCAATGAGGGAGATTCATCAGTACGGAAGGGTGAGAGCCTTGGACCTCATCCAGCCAGAGCTGGGGGAAGCCAGCTAGATCATTCATCTTGAGGACAGTCCAGTTCAAGAAATCTAGGGCAGGAATGAGAAGGAGAAAAAAGAACCAAAATGGTATTTTTTCCTCATGAAGATATTATGTTAATTTTCTCACACTGTTTTTCTCCTGTGGAAGCAGTAGTGACCAGAGTGTGTAACATCAGCGGTGCTGCCATGTTGGCAGTATATGTAACGTGTGTGGGGAGGGTGGCGAGAATTTACTTTTGCTCTTCAGTTTCCAGCACTTCTTTTGGGATGGAATCAGGGCTTATCCCAAATCTAGAAGGGGGAGATCTAGGTTGAAAAGGTGTGAGCTGTTATTTTACAAGATTATTTGACTTGTGTGACATGGCTGTCAGTTGGGGCAGAGATGATGTTGGAGATGCTCAGTTCAACACTGTTATCTGAACTGGACCTGGTGGGCCACGATCCTGAACTCCCAACTTTTAGCGAGCTGATCTTCTGCCCAGACAAGCTTAGACTTGATCTGTACATCTACCCACAATGTCTCAGCTTTCATTATTAATGATATCCATAAGAACTGTGACTGGGCTGCTGAACTCTGGATGGGGCTATGCCCCCAAAGCAATCTAATCCTGATATTTCTTTCCCTGCAGGGGGTGGAGGGAAACGCAAAGGCAAAAGCAAAAAGTGGAAGGAAATCTTGAAATTCCCTCACATTAGCCAGTGTGAAGATCTCCGAAGAACAATAGGTAAGAGCTTTTCCCTTCTTTGAAAGTATTGCATAAATAAAACATGCTCTCAAAGCTGGTTCAGCAGAACAGCCTTGAAGGTGCTCGTCATTAAATGGAATCAGTTTAGAGATGGGCATGCAATGCACATACCTCCCACGATGCTGCCAGGCAAACTCAGCATTTTCTGCTTCCTAACAAGGCACTGTGGATCCGGCAGGAGAGACTGGCATTATGGACTTGTAAGGCAGGACTTGGGGCTGGCAGCAGCCGGGCCCTTTGCTTTGCAGGCACAGGCTCTAGGAGCCAAAGGGACTTTACGGTAGGACAATACTGGCACATGGGACAGGTGCTTTGACTCGGTACCTACCAGGACCAAGGTGGCTGCCAAAGGATGTTCAGAAATGAATCCCCTCTTCGCATCCAGCATTGCCTTGCAATAGGTAGCTCTTTATCAGGGAGGAAATGAGACTTGATGAAAGCAGAGAGATTGCTGATGTCGTTGGAGGTTAATATTAATTATAGTCTGGATATGATGTTTGAAGCAACAGCCACTGCCCTCTGCCAGGCAGGTTTGCTCAGCAGTACCATCCTCTATTCAAACCACAACCACAACACTACTTTATCTAGTTTTTTATAGGACATGTACAAATTTTTTTTAAATTACTTTGTTTTATTGATGTGGGCCAAACAGATTTGGAAGGGAGCTTGCAGTGGCCATTTCCACAACACAGCATTTCTCCTGCTCATACCTGCCAAATTTCAGCATTCTTTTGACTGCTGCCTTGGCAAACAAGGCTGGCAGCCATCTCCTTGTGCATTCTCTGCTGGAAAGCCCAGTATTACTGGTCTCACCACAAGAGGTTAACTTCAGCAGTTGAGGCTCCTTTTCTCCCCTGCACTGCCATAAAATCCTGCCACTGGCAGTGAATGAATGAAAGGCAAAAAACTGTAACAACTGAGATAAGGGGCAGCATAACTGGTCTAACTCGGGTGAACTCCTGGGGTGTGAGTGACAGTGCCCTGGCACTACTCACATTCGAAATTCACAGCGTGTTTATGCGGAGAAAATATGTGGACTGTTTTGAAACTCTTTTCATGGTCTCCTTCAATAAACTTTGCTTCCCTCATCTTCTGCTGTAGAGCTAAAAGGAGGCAAAGAAAAGAGGGGGGGACAGGAGAAAAGAGGGTAGGTTTTCGCAGTTGATTGCCACTCGACAAACACACAAACCCTGGAACAATTTCTGATGGTATAGAACCTGCTGGAAGCAAATCTGGCTTAATATATTGTAATTTGTGTAGGGAATTCTCTCTGTTGTTCCGTCAACCGTGGTTCCTACAGGGGAAAATGGCACCAGATAAAATGCTTGCTCTTTACAAAGGTGTAATATCCTAAAATGAGTAGTCTTAAAAAAATTAAGTCTGCTAATGATTTCTGTTTCTGAAATGCTGTTTCTGGCATTTTTTGGTGTCAGCTTTGTCCTAAATGTAATTTGGTTTGCGTTTTTTTTGTGAATGAATTGGTGAAGTAAGAGGGCAAGAGCTCTTGTGACTCTCTTGGTGGATTTGGCTTCATCGCAAAGATTACCTGTTGACTGGGAATTTTAGCAACTGACTTTTACACAATGAGGAATAAGGTTCTTGTTCCGTGACTTTGATTTTTATTGAGTAGCTTTCCCACTGAGATGGATGTGATTACACAAGGAATGAGGCACTGCTCAGCCCGCATAAAGTCATCTGTCCTTGCTGGCTCTACCATTTTTCTGTTAATCTAGCTGAGATTGAAACATCCCAGACAAACAGTCGCTGTTTATAAACTTCTCCTTGCTCATACAGGGGATCTGACACGTCTGGGATGAGCCAGACTCTCTGCATCTATAGCGTGAAGTTGTTTGCACGCGTGTGGCTGATCTGAGGTGCTCGGGATGGATGTGTTGCACGTGCAGATCCCATTGCGCTGGGCTCTGGGCGGCTCATGGACATCCAGGGACAAGGACCGCTCGTTGCGGTCTGGCCTTACACCGCTTCTTGTACCATCTCTGCCGAGGGAGAACAACTCCCTTGGCTTTAACACATTTGCATTTGCTATTTTCTGCAAGTCCTTTAAAAGGATCTCAGGATTTCAGGCGACAAGGTGTCTCCACAGGTGATTTGGGGGGGGAATGTACTGAAACACCTTTCTTGAACCACCAGCTGAACTGCTCTATGACTTGCAGGGGATCCAACCGCTCGGTGTGTCTGCCCACCAGTCCCTCCCCTAACAACTTCTTAGCCCACTGGTCAGTGCCAATCAAATTTGATAATGAAATAGAGACCCCAGAGAGGCTTTTTCCTCCAATCTCTATGGAAATAGACAACAGCAGAGAAGAACAACTTTATACAAGGAAAAGGCTACAGCCTTGGTTCAATGTGTTTAGAGATGAAGACAAATGCTGGTAGGTTCTGCTCATCACAGACATCCTTGGTGTGTGTCAGCCTCCCAGCACTTCTGGTCAGACACAGTCTTGCCGCTTTGCCACACGTTAAACAAAAAAAATCACACCAAGTCTTAGAGGGTTGCATGAACTGGAGGACTAGGCTGTTGAGGTTTTGTTGTACTCCTCTTTTCTGGATGCTTCCCAAGAGCCTCTCTGGAAAAGCTGGAGGCAGGGATGGGATGGACCTTTTGATTTAGAGCGGGCATGGACTGCTGTGACGAAAGGCATGGTTTAGTTTAATGCAGCTGTAAGCCACGGATAGAAAATGCTGCTGTTGTAATTGTGGCAGCACAGCCTACATGTGTGTGTAGATGCCCACATTTTGGTGTAAAAACGTGTGTGCTTTTGCACCCCACTAAAGTGTACTGAAAAGAGTCTGTGTCTCAAAAAAAAAAAGCGTAGTGTGAAAAGAAATCTGTGAAAAACAGGAAGGCTGGAATAAACCAAGGGTCTGCGACCTGTGTTGACACAATTATGAGTCAGTTCATACCTTTTGGTTCCCTCTGTGTTTACAGGAGACTCTGTGTTTGACTATCCATCATCTGGTGTCTTACTGAAAGACTTGCTTAGTAACCCCTTTTTTCCCCTCCTTCTTGTGCACAGAAACAAAAATCAAAACACCCGAGAGAAACACTGCTTTTTGATAAATAAACAAACACTGGAAACATCTTTATTAAAAGTACCATTTAGCCAAGGAGGGGGTTTTTTTTTGGATTGCACTTAAAAGCAACTTCTTTTCTCCTTTCTTTTTTGTCCAAAGTACACTACACCTTTTGCAGGGAAATTCAGTGGCCTTCATTGTGTGCTAATTAAATAGGCAAGTGAAACAGGGATGCTATGCTAATACCTTTCCTGGGCTCTGAGAGAGGCTTGTATATGTATACTTGTATACTATGAATGGCTAATGTATGTTTCTATTTGCAACCCTCTTCCCAGCTGTATTTAATTGTATTAAAACAGCTAGCCCTTTCCAGGTTAATATTGGCATTAGCGGCCATTTCAATCGATGAAAACTGGTGTTTGAGACACTAGTGACAATGACTCATGTGATGGATGCTGCTAGTCGATGGTGTTCTGCTGTCTTTAAAATTCACAGATGATAGCTTAGCAAAAGAGAGGTGTTTCAAGGGAAGGGAAAAAAGTAGCAAGGCGCAGCTTTAAAAATTCCTGCATGTGATGAACACGGCATGAAGAGATGCCACAAGTTAGGGATACCCACTAGTTTAAAGACCATCAGTAAACAAAAATATAAGAAAAAGTTGTAATTTTAAAGGCCAGAATGTCTTTTTGATGATAAAAGATTCTGAATGTCTGTAAATATTTCTGAATGACGCAAAAGGTTCTGTTGGTTAAAAGTGTGGAATTTTTATTTATTTTGCTCAGACCCATTCTGTGCTTTTTTCTTCCGTAAAAAAACTGCTTGGGTGAAAGAGTTGATTATTCTGATCTTTGGCAAATTTTCTTTCGCCACTGTCCAAATGCTATATAATAAATCAAGATTTTTTTTGCCCATAGATTGAAGTTCGTGGGGAAACTGCCACAGAATGTGTCTGCTGTTTGTTGCATAGAGTGATTTCTTGCATTATTGCAGGAAACATTAACTCCTTCAGTAAAGCAGTTTCTGGTTGTGCATTGTACTGAGGTAGAAGGAGAACTCTGATGATTTCTCTTGTTAAATATTTATATTCAGTGAGATTTCACAGTCAGAAAGATCAGCCCTGTTAATACTAGTTTTGCCATGGTTGGTTTAAAAAGAGAAGAAAAATCCTCCCTGTGCCATTTAACCTCTTACATGACATTTGCGTCCCATTTATCCAGGGTAAAAATAACTTGAGCTTCCAATTCTGGCAGGTTCTTTTCAGCGTTGTTAAAAATACAGTTCTGTGTGAGAAACACTTTGTAGAGATGGCGAACAGAGTAAGTGGGGCAAATCGAAACCGCAGAGTTCACACGCTCACTTTTTACAAAAGCTGGCTCTTTCCCCCTACCCACTTTTTTTGTATCGTACTTTTTCAGACATGATTTTTTTTTCAGTCACTTTGGAATTTTTCTTCCTGGAGGCATATTGATGGTGCAGGCTCTGCAATGGGATTCAGACCTACCTAAACGAGGTTTTTTAGGCCGCCAGCGTGGGTGCTGATAGCAATCAAGAAGCAGCGGTATGGACATCAGTGACAGTGAGATGCTCGAGTATTTATCCAGCTTCCTAGAAATGCTTTGCAGCCTGCGCTGAGCTCCATCCTGTGGCAGAAAGACTGCTACTCTACCCCGGTTATCTCGTTTAAAGGTAGCCTGGGCACCTCTGCTCCGCGGTGCTGGAGCATCCTTCATGAATTCCCACCAGCTGTTCTCGGGTTCCTTGGCTTCAGAGGTTTGCCAGCGCCGCAGAGATGATAAACACGTGGGTGAGGGGTCTTTGTAAAGAAAAGTGTGAGTTTCCAGGTTTACTCGCAGGGGAGGCTGGCTCTGAGAGATCGAGTGACAAGATGGCATGTCGAAGTTCATCTCGGGATAACGTGTCTGTGTGGCACCTTGCCCCGCTTCAGCTGGGGACGGTGTCAGACCCGGGGGGGGGCATCTGCTCAGGGGACGGAGATGTAGGCAAAGAAATACAGTCCATGTACTGATCCCAGAATCTGAGACTATGTGGTGATGTCACTCCTAAAGTTCAGGCACTGAAACCGGGAAAGAGAAGGCATCAAAAGCCCGGTCTGATCAAAACCACAAAGAAGTAGCCAATTTTCTCTCCACCAAATTCTTCAGCTCTGATGTTTACAGTGATTAAAAAGCAAGGTTTAGAAATGTATTCCTGAAGCCAACAAATAGATCAAAGGAGAGAATCGCAGCTTGCCTTCCACTGTAAATAACCAAGCACAACTGGTTCTAACTTCTGTGATTGTCTTACAGTATTGGCCTCAATACTACACCTGAGGCTGGTCTCATGTTTTTGGCTAAAACTAAAGTTTGAGTTTTTGAGAATATTTTTTTTTTTTTTGTAGAAAGCATCAGCTTTCCTGGGGAAAAAAAACCTTAACATTTTAATTGGAAATACTTTTTCAACAAGTAGTCGGAATTCTGTGGCATGAAATAACAGCAAGGGGAATTGTCTCCTATTTTCTTTCCAAATGCATAAGCATCTGGGTAGCTGTGTTGGAAGATGCTGGTGGTGTGTGTGTGCATACAGCCAGAGCTGAGTACCCAGCACGGAGCTCTACAACACCTCTGGGAGGCACTAGGTTTTCTGCAGACCTGGGGAACTGGAGTTGGTGGAGTAGAAAATACTATCTAGTAACAAAACAAAAGAAAAAAGACATCATACTGCATCATTGTTATACTGTTCATTGAAATATGTTTCCAGAGGCATTCATATCATTTGAAGCCCAAGCCGATAAACACATAGGCTCACAAATAATTTTTAATCCACACATGGAGTCCCTTTAAATTCAGTTGACGCCAGATGGAGGGTTTTTTTCAGCAATCAGAACCGTGCTCTGTATGAAAATAAATTTTCCCACATCGGTGCCCTTAGATAACAGCAGGATAAGATATATTTCAGTCACTATCAGCAGCAGCAAAGTGATATCTCGCTGGTGTTCTTGCATCACCCAAGTGGCAGCTCTAACCTAGGTGCCTGTTAGCAGCCCAGGCTGGCCGTGCTGGGGGGGGAGTGGGGCTTCTGCCGCAGGGGCTCTGCGTTGCCCCTCGGGGTCCCACTCGTTGCACCAGGACTCAAGGGCTGGTCGTGAGGCTGCGGTGTGGGTAGTCCCTTTGAGGCTGGAGCAGAGCCTAACAGAAAATCTCCTCGGATGAGTTGTCCTCCGTGGTGGTTGTCTGCGGGGCGAGTACAGGCAGAGCACAGAGAGGGGGGAACCCAAGAAGGACTGAAAGCAAAATTGGAAGAACGGCCGAAAGCTGCGGGTAGGATTTATTGCTCTGGAAAAAGTTATGCAGATTTTTTTTGGATAACATTAATGCAGAAAAAAAACCCCAAAACTCGAACTGATTTATTTCTAAAGAAGAAACAAAGTCCTTCCCTTTGACAGTCCCCATTCTGTACACTTCCCTTCCCCCTCACTTTCTTTTTTCCTTCTTCTGCAGTAGACACAACCTTCCCCTCTCTTCCTTGAGCCACCAGGTCTCTGTTGCTCCTCCGAAGTACAGCTTATGCAATCTTTCCAGCACACATCTTGCCTTCAGCAGTACCCTGTAGTTTCATGGATTTGACGTGCTGTCCCATATCATGAATACATCTAAATTAAATTAAATACTCTTCAGGGGCAGGAACTGGCCACATGATAGAAACTGCTCCAGCACATGAAATGATACGGCTGACGTCAAAACCATATTGTTTGTTTACAAACCCACAGTTGGTTCAGCTCCTCTCTTTAAAATCCTTCAGATTCAACTATAATTCTATCATAAACATAGGTTTCTAGTGCTCTAATGACAGATAAACAGAGCAATGTTTGGTGCCCTTGCAAGATTAGCTGTATCCAGTTTATAAGCGATAGCTGGAATTGAGAAGGGTTGTTTTTTTCTTGCAATGTTTTTTTTTAATGCCATCACAGAAAGTATGTGAAAAACAAGCTGTTTTATGCATCTAGTGAGACTCAAGACTAACACTGGGAGAACAGGCTGCTTGCAGGCTGCTTGTACTTGACAGCTTCCAGGACGGGAAGGGGACGCAGGGGAAATGAGTTGAAATGATCTCAGCCCACATTCTATTTACAGAATTTATTTCATAAGACTTAATCCATTAAGTATTACCTTGGCAGTGGCAACCCAGAAAGAAACCAAGAAAGATGTTGCTATTCTCCATAAAGAACAGGCAGCACATCCACATCTCCTTACCAAACAGTGAGTCCACACCAGTCATCATTCAATAGAAAGCCTCCTAAGGAACAAATATTATCACTAAACCTCTGTATTTTTATTTTGTGGCAAAGACTGTATTTGCTACAATAAATTAGTCTTTGCAAATGAAGAAGAAAAAAAAATGCCACGACACACTTTGAATTATTTCCAGAAGTTATTACAGGGATATGCAGAAAAGGAATTGGAAGAGAATATACCCTTTTAAAAGATCCATTTAATCTCTCACCGAAAATAGAAGTAGATATTGTGAGCTGCAGGGTTTTTCATTATCTTATTAGGTAATATGAGTCATTAAGGTTAATTAATACTTATGCAGTGATTTGGAATTGTAAAATGCTAAAGAGGTGCTCATGGGTCCTGTTAAATAGTAGTACTTGGTTGTTAAGGAAATTTATTTTAAAAGCAATTTAGCGTTTGCTGGATATGGGGAATGAGAGGTAGGACTACATTTGTGATAAAAAAACTTACTCTTCTCCCTGCTGAACTCACTTGTAACTTTGCCACTGGTAGTGATGAGAAGAAGGTGGCAGGGCAAAGCAAGCCTCTGGTTTGGTTGACTCTGTTCGGCTCTGCTGCAGCCCGTGAGAAAGTTTCCCTTAAATTAAATTGTACAGGAGCCCTCGAAAGGAGGGACCTGTGGGGAGGGAAAAGAGAGAGAGAAGATCTACCAGACCTACATCATAGGGGTGCTGTGAAGTGGGCTCACGGGGTGAGCAGCCTGAAATCCTCACGTCTGGGGTGCGTTCAGGCTTTTAGGGAGGGATGGGATTAACCTAAGTTAGTGCTTCTCGAAGAAAATAACTCATCTGGAGTAGTTGGTAGAGGAGGCATTATTTCGGCTTGGCTTCTGCTAGTTATTACGGAGGCCTCTAGGATTGTGGCTGGGCTTCGTTTTAGGCTTTGCTAGGAACAGTCATGCCAGAAGTATGGCACGCTGGAATGCTGCAGGTCGGTGTAGGTGAACATCAGAGGCTGAGCCCTTGGTTGAAACGTTTTGTAACAAAAATCAGCTTTCTGAATGAAATGTGTGTAGTAGCGAAGTGGAGTTATTATTCTGAAACCAAACATTTTTCTCTTTTATTTCCTCCTCCCATGCACTTCTTTTTGGAAGAGGGGCAGGAGAAAAAGAAACATCCTATTCTTTACTTAAAACCAGAAAATAAGTGGTAATCTTAATTTATACGAAAGTCACCCAAAGTCCATAAAATATTTTGAGTGAAGCAAAAGTCACTTTATATATATATATATATATGCTATTTTGAATATCTGCAAAATATAAAAGCAATCTTGTACTTATTTTTTCAATTTTATTTCCATCTTTGTATCACTCTTACTGAAGCAATCTTTGTCACAAAGCGTACTTCTGCGGCACGAGGTGTACTTCTTCCTTCATTGTGAAGGTCCTTGATCTGTGCACTTCAGTTCCACTGGTTTAGTTATCTTTTCTTGACAGCGTAAATGGACAAGAAATTGAATTTAAATACAATATTTCAGTTTTAAATATAATACAAGGCACTGCAAATTATTTTATGGGTTAACAGGGTTGGGATTCATACTCCTTGTAAATTCATGTCCAAGGCAAGACCCCAGATAAAGTGCCTTAGTGCAAATCTTTATTATCCCATTATTATCGTAGTGCTCCTGAGTTCTGGCTTTCAAGGAAAAGAGAGATTGAGAGTTTTTAGGATAATCCCACACATAACTTTTAATTCTGGTTTTAAGACATAGTGCGGGGGAATTCACATGGGGAGTGTTAAAAGCCTGATTTTTTGGTGGTTTGGCTGAATCCCTGAAGTCATTGAGAGATTCCATTTATTTTTCAGGTAATCACTATATGCTGCTTTGAAAACACTTTGGAGGTGATAATTGGAAACATTTCTCTGTGCTCTGTAGATCAGAAATTTTGGCATGGCCATGAATTCTGCTAAATATTGATATTAAAATAGAACCCCCACTTGACAGCATCAAAGCAGGAGTTATGAGACCATTTCTGCATAGAGTTCCTGGTTATGCCAGTACTTTTATTTACTTATTAATCACATTTTTACCATGCTAAGCCAATGCCAGGGAAATCTAAGACAAGAAAAATAAAATATTCTCTACCCTAAACTGCTGTCTCTTAGCTGAAGTAATGGAAAGGATGAGTGAAAGTCTAATGTAGGGAAGGGAAACAAAATTGCACAGCAAGACGGTGTAATGCAAACTATGAAAAATCTCCCAAGTTTGGGGAGGAAGGTAGACTGGTATTTGATTTTGTTGAAGAACTCCCTGTTGTCCTGGAATTGGTAAAGTTCAGTGCAGAAATGGCTCAACAAAAAGTCTGAACTCTTACAAACCTTAAAAAATATGTTATGGACCAATACATTTAGGTCACACTTAAATTTAGTGTACTGAGAAAAATGTGAAGGTTTTTACCTTTCCAGAAAAATAATTGATTAATTCCAAAAGATGGGAATTTTCTATGATATTAAATGACCCACGAAAATATTATCTCCGCAAATAGTTAAAAACTTCTTTGTACCTGCCAGATTCACCATCCTCCTGCCCTGCACCAACATTATATTTGCACAGTGGTACCTTGAGGGTCTCTTCATGTTACATTGATTTTCTGAGCTCTTGCTTGGACAAGTTAGGATAAGGCAGTGTTGACAGATTGGTGAAGGCTGTTCTCATGAGCAGCAGGACCTGACTCAACTACACATAAGTATTTGCAGTGTTGAAACAGCCCTCTATAAGTAAGTGCTTTCAGGCTTTCATAACTCCTGGTTCAAAATATTTTTGGCATTTGTAAATATGGCTTATGGAGAAAATGGTTTTGAGCGCAGGAAGAATTTGGTGTAAGTCACTTCAGAAATATTCTGATCGGTCCAAACAAACAATATTCAGCCCCTGAGTATCTCTTTCATCGCATTTGACCTTTTGGCATAGGTATAGTTTGTCTCACGAGCAGCGACTTCAACGCGCTGAGGCCTAAGTGAGGTCTCGGAAGTAAGGACACCCTGCAAAGGTACAACACTGACACAAAAGAGAGAAACCTATGGTAGGGAATAGCATGGAATATTTGATTTAATGTAGCAAAGTATGGCATATTCATGCCGATCGGCTCTCCAACAGCCAAAGCCACCTGGTAGCCATGCCACTTCAAGCAAGATCCTTTTCAGATCTCTTTGGCTGGACCTGCTAAGCCTGACCATGAGCAGCTGGGTGGGATATCTTTGGGAAAGACCTCCGTGCTGGTGACAGGTTGGGTCCCACATGGGAGGGAGCTAACCTGTCCCTGGGGTGGGAATGGGCCAGCACTCTTGGCTCCTGGAGGCCTCTGTGTGCCCCAGGTCTGTGCCCAAGGAGGATGGAGAATGGAAGACAGGAGAGCGGGTGGGCTGGGGGGGACAAATGTAGGTAAATAAGAGTACATCCCCATTGCATAGTCAGTGGGAGTATTCCCGAGGCTTGTACTGCTTGGGAGAGGAGAAAAAAGCCAGCGTGAAAAGAGCAGCTATTAAGCAGCCCTTGTGTTGGGAATGGACCTCATGACTGTCCTTAGCTCCACGGAGGCTTTCTTCCTCCAAGGTAGTGACTTTTCCCTTCTGAGACTGCTTTCATCCCTGCCCAGGAGACTGTGGGCGTCCGTGGGCACCATAACCTCATTATCTTCTATGGAAAAAACCACACCAAAACCCTTCTAAAAATATTGTCGATGCCAGTATTGTCTATGCCACTGTGACTGTGAATCAGTGGTCAGAGCTGCGAGGGAGAATTACAGCCTTTTCTCCCTGTTCTTTGCCATGGACAACCCCTAGTCCTGTGACTAGGACTAATGTCTTTTTTAGAATCTACTTCAAAGCCTCCTCAGGGGCCAGAGCCTTTCTTATGAGTTAAAAATCACCTTGTTTAGGTAAGATCTCAAGGAGTGGAAGGCGGCGACGCAAAGTTTCGAACTCTGCAGAGGAGCTGCCAACGCAAAGGTCACACAAGGTTGTGGTTACTCCCACTGCGTGCTGCAATGGGCTTCGTGCGTTAGTGCAGACCGGGATTACAACAGGGCCAGCACAGAGAGAGGGAAGACATAGATCCACCCTGTAGCCCTGTGGTTTTCTCAAGTTTTCTGGCACTGGCCTCTGTTCCAAATCCTAAAGGAGCTCTGATGGAGACCTGCCATCCTGGTTCAAAAAAAAGGATAGGATTTTATTCTCAATAGCACCGTTGAACGACATGGAAAGTAACCATCACCCACAGTCAATCACTAGTAAGTACCTATAGGCTGCTTGAAATCTATAAAGAGCTCCCTAAGTGCTCACTGTAATTCATAGCATAGGTAGGATAGTCCTTTATTTTTTCTTTTCTCATATGATATGAAACCAATTGAAAACTTGTCTTTCTCCATCTCCAAGGAGAGATTATGGGTTTTTTCCTAAGCCCCAGTGATTTTAGCCTTCTTTCGCACTAGCTGCTGGGGAGTGATGATGCTAAATCATGTCTCCCAAAAAGCCTTTATCCTTTGTGTAAATTAGCTGATAGCTTCCTTCTACTGATGCAAGTCAAAACAATGTTTTAGCTGGCAGAATTATGTGGAATTCTGCCTCATCTTTTTTTTTCCACCCATCAGCAAATGAGTATTTCCCTAACAAGTTCCCAGATCTGGCAGTTTTCCAGGGTTTCCCTTTCTGGTAGGCAGCAATAAGGAAGGGACTCTCTTCTTGCTGCCAACTCACCCACTTACAACATGCGTTGGGGAGGGATCAGAAACCCTTTCCTTCGACTGCCTCAGAGCGGAGAAGGCCCTGGGAGTTTATTTGGAGGCTCTGCCGGTAAGATATGGACACCAAGACTTGAATTAGAGAGCAAATACACCCCTTTGCTTTTCTTCCTCCCTCTTTTCCCTTCCTTTAAGTGAATTTAAGTCCTGGTGACAGGTAATGCACAGGTAGCCCTTGAAAGGGCAATGTCGTATTGATGTCCCAGACAGGTGCAGTCTGATTTCCCTCTCTCTGCTCTGGTCCCTTCCAGGTGGAGGTACAATGGCAAGAGACAGAATATTTCAGCGCCCATGATTGCTCGCTCTTGGCTGGCTCTGACAGCCTGGATGCCAGTTGTGGTGGTGGGTTTTGCATAGCTGTGGGTTTGATACCAGTTTAGCTTGCCAACTGCCAGCATAAGCTGTGTAACTTGCCAACTGCCAGCATAAGCTGTGTAGCTTGCAGCTCCACAAATGCCATGCCAGCATCTGTTTCTCATCCTACAGCATTTTAAATAATGCACATTTCCAGCTGTCTTCCCCTTCCTTCCCCATTTCAAAGCGCCGTTTGTTGGTTTCACGTAGTGCTCTGAGATGCATTTCCAGGCGACGCAGTCTGTATGCAAGGCAAAGCTGGTCAGGGGGCTGCAAGATTTGACATGAGCTGTCCGTGCCCTCATCCTCCAGCACGGTTGTGTGTTGAAGCAGAAGAAATCCTCGGCTGCGAGGAGTCCTACAGCTTGTGGAATGCATTAATTAAACAAGCGTCACTGGAAGAGGTAGAATGGTAGAGGACCTCTGCAGATAACTTGGCAGCTCCCTAATACAGTATTCACGGCTTCAAGTCTCTCAGGAGAAAACTGGACAGCCTTTATAGAGGGTTTTTTAAAGCCCTATTTTCCAGTAGGAATGTAATTGAAGAACACTGTGGAGGCCCTGGAAGCGTGCTGCTCACAAGCAGAGGAAAGATTAAATTCCAGTGCTTTGTTTGGGGTAAATTGCTCACCTTTGTCTTCAGCATTAAAGCCATCTGAAGAAAACCATTCCTAGCATACAGCAAGATGAGTTGCTTTTGCTGGATTCTTTCCTGCATACAGTGTAATGGTTTGATATGAATATAGCAGGAAACAAGGAAAATTGAAAGCATAATTCATTTTGAATGGCATGATGTAAGAGGTGATTTCTTTTAAGGAGCTAGAAGGCAAAGGGATCAGTGTTAAATATTTTAAGTGAGCTCTTGGAACAATCTCCTAATGGAATTTTTTCTCTCTGCCCCCCCATCCCCCCATTTTACGATTGTAAGATCTATGTTTCCTGCTAGTTCTCTTTTTTTATTTATAGACTTTAAAAACTTCATCAGAACAATTTTACTTATCAGGTTATAAAAATCCTCTATCTTCTGTCCCACAGAGTCAATAAGCATTTCTTCAGCTCAGTAACAGTTCCCCATTCTGCTTTCTGGGCAGATTTACTCAGTATCAGTACAATTTCTACCCACTGAGTCAACGTCTCAAGGCACAACCTCTTCCTGCCATGCTACGACTAAGCATTTCCTATAGCATCCTTATACTTTCCCAAATATCTCCTCCTCCTTCAGACCCTGGGAAAGCAGACAGACCCTACAGGATGACCTGGGGGTCATGAAATCCAGGCTGTTAGAGCTGAAGCGGGGAAGTGCATTCCAAAGGAGACAACCCTTCCACCAGGAGCGTTTGCAGCTCCGGCTGCTCTCCAGCCCACACCGCTGAGCTGATACTGAGCTCTTCAAGTGATTGCAAGTGACATGGCCTGGGGCACAGAGACAGCAGATGTCTGGTATTTAGGTTGTTACAGCTCGGTGTTTTCCACTCGGGCTGGAACTCAACTGCTAGCTAATGACAGTCACGGGGACTCGGCAGCACACGTCTCAAACAGGGCACCCGGGAAAATCCATTGAAAAAGAAAAATTCATTGAAAAGCGTCGTGCTGCTCTCAGTCATTCGAAGGGGGAGACGTGCGATAAGGCAGCAGAGGCATGAATCACCGTAGAGAGGTCCATAATCAAATGTCAAGCCCACAGTTTTCTCATCAGTCATAAAGAGAAAACCACTTGGCAAATCCAACCCAGCCCTGAACCTGAGTGACAAAACAGCCCCCTTCAATTCAACCTCTCATAAATGCTGGCTTTTTCATTATGTTTAAGTAAATTAGGTTTTTTTCTCACCCCAAGCTTATAAGCTCCAGTTACGTCCCTGAATCGTATTAGACTGGCCTGTCACTCAGCTGCCCTAGAGCTTAGCCAGTGCTGTCCAGAAGTGATGAACCTTTTTTCCCGTCAAAGCTCTAAACGTGAGATAGAGCTAGGAATGACGTGGATCTCCCATGGAAGTCCCTGGGGTCAGAGAATCGGTGTTTGACACTGCTCTGCAGCTTCTGTCACTGAAGAAGGGGAAGGCCATGTGGTCAATGTGCTGTAATAAATATAGCTGGCCTATCCGAAAGAGCTGCTGTGGACAAACAGTTATCTGTGGCCTGGGGGAGGTGATCAGTCAACACAAGGAATGTGTCCTCTGGGTCAGATTCAGACCCAGAATCAAACAGACTGGGGTTAAAGAGTCTGAGAATGACAGAGCTGCCTATGGTCATGGTAAAAGACCATGCTCTAATTCAAGGCAATGGAAAGTGCATACAAAAACTGTAATCTCTCAGGCAGCATGAGGCTGAGATGAGTAGTAAAACATCAATGCCACCATTTGCCTTCTCAAAGTGTACATGCACTGTCATTTCATGGTGTTGACCTATTCTACTTAAACAGAGTGCTTAGAAAGTAGATCTTACTTGGACCTCCCGGGCTCTAATTTGCAGCAAGTAAAACTTATGCCTCTATTAATTTTAGAGAAAGGCTATTTTAAGGCTTCATTTCAGGCATTTCTTTTTATTAATGACTATACTGTAGCTCTTTGATACCACTCCTCTTACCCAGAACTCAGCTGCCAACTACTCATAGACACCAAGAATCATGGCATCCAAAAATGAAGTCAATGCCTTCAATATAGCTGGACTGATGTAGAGCTGTGCAGCTACGATGTGATACCTGACACAAGAGGTAAAAAGTGGTCTCTGTCTTAGCTGTGGGCAGTAACAAACTCAGAGTTTGTTAATCAGTGAATTCTTACCTTCCCTTGATTTGAGGAACCCAAATATTTTCCAACTGAAATGTGGATATCTACAAGGGAAATTTAAAGCTTAGTAAGCAAGGCTGTGGCCTTGCTAACTGAGCTTTTCAAAGTCTTTGCGCTCCTCTGAGTGCAGGCTTAAAGACATGTTCTATTTCAGGTGATTTCAGTTATTTAATCAGAAAATTATGTGAAGACTGGAGTGAACAATACAGGAAAATCTGATAAGAAACAGAGAACACAAGTTTAAATGCCACACAAGAATGCTGAATTGTGAAAAAAAGAGAAGCAAACTATTTGAATTAGGTGAATTGTCTAATCTGGAGAACTCCACAGTATCACAGTTCCCAATGAAATCAATGGACTTTGTATGAATTCTTGGAGTATCTTGCAATATTTGTAAAACTTTTCACAATGATGGATGCAGAGGGGAATTATCTGAATAGAGAAATGTGAGTATTGCAGTACCTTCTGTGAGGCTGTGCCAAGGGTAGAACCAGGTAACAGAGTGGATGACATCCGACTGTGTCAACACAGGCACCTAAGGCAAAGTGAATATTGTCTTGGGTCTGTTCAGTGAAAATACCGTTTGTGAGAGACACAGGCAGAATAATCCATACTAGAGCCAGGTCTTGCCTCCCTTAGTGGTCTAATCAGTCTTGATTGATGAGAGTAACCAAAACCAGTTTTCTTAAGTGTGCTAGAAATTTTATGTCTTCCTTCTGTCATATCTTTGCTGACGTGCTGCCTGCATTTGCACAAGCTGTTTTCATTGATCTGGGTAGATTGATCCTGGGGAAAATGAGGCAAGTCAGCCATACTCACCATGTCGACTATGTGATTCAAAAGTGGTTTGGCTGCTCCTAAAAAAAAAGGAAAGAAAATTCTCCTTGTCTTTGGCAGAGGATAAGGTGACAACCTTCCAAACACCCTAATTTCCTTTCATTTAAAGTCTGGTATCCAAAAAATGGGGAGGCTGTCGTCACATTATGAGCGAGTTCATTTGAGAGCACGATGGTGCACACGAGGAAAGCTGGCCAACAGAACAAGGAGGAAGAGAGGCCTTTTGCAGACAGGTTTTTTTCCTGTGGGACATACCTGGGACCCTCCAAGGCAAAATACACTTGCTTTCACCCACAACAAATGTTCTCCAAGTGCTATACCACATTTGGCAGTTGCAGCCAGGGTCAGCTCAACACTTGATGTTGCCCAGGACTGTAAATTCTGGTCTACGTAGGTTTTTTTGTGGGGGACTATCAGATGAGATCTTTTAACTAAGCTTGTGGCTGATCTGCTTGGACATTGCAGCCTATACAGCATTTCTTATGAAGAGTAGGATGTTAAATGTAGCGCCCTGGCCAAATTCCAGCCTGGGTGTTTATATTCTGCTCACTTAAATGCTGCTGTTGGATCATTATATGAGAGCAAACTGTGGTGCTTGTCCTTTGCTAGTAATGAATATGCCCCTTAGACCTGCTTTATGGGCAGGCACATCAGCTCTCCTCTGAGGACCATGAAGTCATGATTCACATTCATAATGATAGCATGCACCAGACCAGACCTTGTGGATTTTTTTTTTCTTTTTTTCTCTGTAATCTCAAGGTTTATTTGCTTATTCTTGCAGTATCGTTGATTTTTCTACAGCTTTAGTGTCCCTGAATTATCACACGATGTATCTCCAGCATGCTGCTGTACCACAGGTCCACATAATGGGTGAAGGATAAAAACCAGATCTTTTAAATCAGGGTAGTTTCTCAAATGCTTATTTCTTCAAGTAGCTTGTCTAGTCTGTTTCTGTTTTGCCAGAATGTGTGTTTTTAGGGAGTCTCCTCCTTTACCCGAATAAATCATGATTCCCTTTTGCTACATCAATAGTAGTGGTTAAACTTGAAAAGACTTGGAAGGTGTTTTCGACAGGCATCCAAAGCAATGAATATTTATTCGTATTCTCTAAACCTTTCCACTCACCAGGGCAGGATTGCCTTGTTTTTCTGTGTTTATTCAGTGCCTAGCACCGTGCTCCCCTCCATATGATCTTGGTCCTGTGCCATGATTAGGCATTACCATTAGTAAAATAATCTTTATTAGTAATGATGTTACAAATTAATAACAGGAAGAGTGAATGAGGAGGCAGGACTTTGCTTTCCCTGCTTTGCTCCTCTGGGCGATTTGTCAGGGAGATCTCTATTCCAGCAAGGCAATTCTGCATGGATGGAGCAGAGATCTACTCCTGTCTTCTTTAAGGCTCGTATCAGCAAAGTAGCCACTGATTTCCCATTGTGAAGAGGCTGAGTGGAGTACCCGGTATGCTGTACCCACCGCTCACACTACTTTCAATATTAAAATGCATATGTAGGAGTGCTTGAGTATTCCCACTGGAGTTTCCCACTTAAGGCCAAAAGATAACCCAAACCATACCTTGATGAATTACAGAGTTCTTCCTCCATGGAGTCTGCTTTGCTAACACTTTTCCCTCTTTGCAGGCCAAACCCAGGTATTTATTTCATTTTTAAAACTGTTGATTGAATTATCTTATTTTCTAAGTGCAAAGAATGATAGAAATTATTGAGCTGTAGAACAGTGGCTTGAACTGGCCATGTCAGGCATACTGAGCCATTGAAAGATGGCAAGATTCTGGGTTTCACATCAGAGGTGTGTGCCGTGGCGTGGAGAAGCAGTTATAAATCTCATTAAGGCTAAGTACATGGGCATGCCATTTTATATTTCAGGTTTATTTTTACCTGGAACATAATTAATTGCAGAAGCTAGTTCCACAGGTTATATTTTTAGATAGTCCTGGGCCCAGCTGAGAAGAGGAAAACTCCTCATTTCCTCATAGTTGGGTTGCAGCGAACAGAACAAGAACAATAGTTTCTAAGGGGGGAACTGAAGACTCGAGCCTTCTTACATAATGTAATTGGAGGCTGGAGTTCACACATGAAGAGCATGTCTTTATACGTATTCTGAAAACAACACAACAGAAATATTGTGTTGTAACTTGCATAACATGCAACTCTCCCAATAGTTACTAGCAGAATGCAACACCATAGCTTTAACAGCAAATTCATTGTGTGAACTAAACACACCTAACCAACGTCAAGTTGCCTTCGGATCCCTTGACTGACAAACAGTAGAGCTGAACGTCTGTTTTTTCACAGGGGGATGGCCCCATTAAGAGGGTCGAAGCTATGTTGAGGCTGATGTTGGTCATGCAAGAGGCAGTAGAATGATCCTGCAAGTGCTACTTCCTACATTTTCTTCTTGACTTCATCTCCACAGATGAGATCAGTGGAAAGGAAGATGGGGAGGGAATAGCATGGAGATTGCAAAACATGCTGGGAGAAATGTACTTTTCCATGCATGTCCTGCTTGCTGGACTGCACATTCCTCTTTCCCTGATGACAGTATTATGTGCTGGGTTTTGCTGGTAGCTAGGCAGCTACCCAAAGCAACAAATCCAGGTGCCAATGAAACTTTCCATTGACTGAAGTGGGTTCAAGGGCAGCAGTAACAACTCACAATTCAGTCTTTTCTGAGGCCACAACACAAGGTCCCATACAATATTTTTAACTGCAAATTATTCTAAAATCTCTCTCAAAACATAATCTGTTCTTCATGCTGCGTATCTGTACCAGGGATTTAGAAGGAAAATGGGTTATTAGTACCTAATTTACATTTTGTGTTTTATCCTTCCTGGCAAGTTAAAGCTGTGGTCAATGGTTCAGCCCCAAATGGCCTTGCATTACTCAGGCTGTCCAGACATTCATAACGCTATGAGTCCTTACCAAAGAGGCTCATATTTGTGCCAGAAATATTGAGAGAAGAGAGCGCTCATGTAGAATATGCATAGTGTGAGAACTAAATGGAATTCAAGGAAAGTGAGGTAATATTGGTCCCTGATAAGCAGATAGAGATGCTTAATTATTACAGATCATAAAATTATACAAAACGTTGCAAAAATCTTATGAAGTCTCTCTTCTTTTTCCTCATATTCTGCTGGTTTATGTTTATCTATTTAGGCTGAAAAAAATCTCTGAAAAAGAAGCTGCTCATGTTTTGATACCCATATAACCATCAAAGATAGCATCCTCTTTGAATTTTCCAGTCAAGCCTTCTGAATTCAATGAGAATACTCACTGGTCAAGGTCCTAAAACATCAGCAGTCAGGACAGAACTGGCCCTGTAACACATAATAAATAATAAAGACGCGCTCCTCCCAGAGCCAAACCTTCTGAGTGAGGGTTGCTGCTATTAGTGGGCTGGGTAGCACCATCCATTATTAAGGTTGCCTAATATTGCACATTATAAGATTAAGATTTTGCCAGAGTTATGTAGACTGAAATTTTCCATGCTGGATGTTTTCTGTGCTTTTTTTTTTTTTTCCTTTTCTTTTTGATTAAAAGCAACAGGCTGAAAGTAGGAGCCAGGATTGATCAGAAAGACAAAGGAGCAGTATCAGTCCACTGAGGGAATGAGCAGTGGTGAATTAACACCACTATAGCTATTCCCTTAAATATTCAGGCTAAGTGCAAGATAGTTTATTCCACTTTCAGATGAGGTTAGTTACATTGCGTATTGCTGAGGGAGTTCACAAAGGTTAACTGTATTTTGCTGCAACTCCTCTACCTATGCATCCTCTTAGTCAAAAAGGAAAGAGGCCATCTAGGGTGCATTTCAGGGCAGGATCCCACCTTGAGGGTCTCTGAATGCTTTTCCTTCCAGTGACAGAAACTAGCCACTTCAGACTGAGATGCAAAGTCTTAACAGACGTCTCCCAGAGGATATTCACTTGGAGAGCTGTTGCAGAGCTGCCAGTATGCATTAAATTCATATCCCACTTGTACTGCTGCCTACTATCTTGCTGGTGTAGGACAAGTCCTGGGATCAGATGGGTGGGGGATTAGAAGATTGAGATTGAACATAGAAAAGGAGGGAACTTGCTCCTCTTAGGGGAACTACAATGGAGAAGCAGTGCTGCTGGAAAAGATGTCAAGAAGTCAGGGAGGGAAGATGAAAGAAAAAAACGGGGAATCATGGTCCAGAGAGACCCTAGAACTGAGGATGATCAGATAACACAATTTACAGCTCCTTTCCCAGCTCTCAGCAGCACAAGTGGACACAGTGACATTCTTGTTTCAGCTCTGCTGGTATGGGTATCAGTATGGGTGTCGACATGATGGAGTCTCTGTTTCAAAGAAAACTTAGAAAAGAGCTCAGGAAAAGCTGTGATAAAAGGATGTTCTTTGAGTTGCCAAGTCAAAAGTTCCCAGCCTTTTGTGTGAGGTCTTCCTAATGAGCAAGGGCATCTCTGTTGATCCACGACAATTTTTTTTCTCCAGTTTTCCAGTTCCTTAAAAGCTTAGGAAATTAAACATGCAAAAATACATGTTAAAACAATGAGCACCTAAAATGGATTTTTAATTAAGGCTGCCTATGCAGCTTAAATTCATATCTCTGTATATATCACATGCTTAATTTTCTTCCCCAGGAGCCCTAATGCAGTTAGTTCAAAAGACTGAGTTAGTCTGGGGATGAAACTGGGTTGTCTAATAAAGGAGGATAGAATGACTGACTCATTTATTGCATGAGATAAAAGGTGTGTGATGAATTTAAATAGGCATTTGCAGCATCAAAGGAAGTGGTCTCGTGGCCAAAGCAATTGAATAGCACACTAGGGAACTGGACAGGGATAGGTCTTACATGATGACAGTAGAGTCACTTAGAATGAGTTTTTCACAGTTGGCCTCTAATTGTGCATTTTTCATTTTCTGAGTAGCTGACTTGAGATTTTGGGGTCTCAGTACTAACATCTGCAACTGAAGCAAATGGAAGATTGGCTTTGAACAGAGAGAATAGCTTATAAAGTTAAATATACAAAAAATCAAGTTGCACAGATCAGTGGATGCTTTTTTACCTTAATCTTCATATGTTTAAGTTCCCCATCTGTAAAATTGGACTAATGACATCCTCTTCATCTCCCAGAGGTGGTGTGAAAATAGATCCACGAATACGTGTGAAGTATTCAAAGGCTACAGTGGAGAATGCCACAGAAAGGTCTGTGGGGAAATGAATCACTCTGTCTTCAGAGCAGGCCTGACTGGTGTGCAGTAAATAAAGTCTAGGGCCACACACTGAACCAGAGGAGAAAATGAAATACTGAATAGCTGCTCATTAAGTAAGCACTGTCTGTTCTGTGCATTGAATGAGGCAAAGGTCCTGTGGGAAAAACAGTTTGCAGTGATGTAATTAAAGACTGTACCAGAACGCACGCACAGTGAGGAATGGCATTCAGGCTGCACAAGCAACTTTAATTTAGGTTTTTCCTAGGTTTTGAGGCTTAGCTTTGCAACCTCAGTCATGTTCCTTTAATAATTTGGGGTGTGTCAATGTAACACTACAGCTGAATTCATCCTTATGGAATATTATGTCTTATAAAAAAAATATTCTCTAATCAAAAGTGAACGTGTTGCATTACTTCCTGTTTGCTTCCCATGCTGCTACGGTTAATTTCTTCTTTCCTGCGGGTGGAATGAAGACTGTTGAAGTCCAATGGCCTCAACCGTGGGCTGCTTATTCAATGTGGCATGTAAGCAGCAGGGATTTCCTTGTCCCTGGCTGCAGACCTGCATACTTTACCTCTTCCATGCAAGTAGGATGAAATTAATCAATGTTGGTTTTCTCAGCAAGCAATGAAATTTCAACCGCTGCAATGTCAGAGGCGGAAGACTCCTCAAAGGGGACCAGGAGAAAATGCATGAATGAGAAGTTCCTGCCAAGACATGAACACTACACTTGAGTGTGTCTGAAATGTTGGGCGCAGAGAGTAAATAAGGCCCATGACAGGTCTAGCCTAAATACCCGGCACTTCCATGGCAAGTAGCCCATACTTCCACCGACCTTGGCATCATGACGAGGATAATATTTTTGCAAGGATGAACTGCACTCAAACAATGTCTCTAATGTTTCAATGTCGCTGAAAACATGCTTGCCTTTCAGATCAGCCATGTGGCTCTTCTTTTCCATCCCTTTTTTCCCTTTTTCTTTCATAGAAGTACATTTTATGTGTCTGCTGAAGAGGAAATCCCTGTCTTCTGTGCAATTCCTGGGCTTACCTGAGGACTCAGAAGACAGTGCACCTCAGTCCTGGGAGGGAATGTAGGTCTTAACCCTTAGCTGATGGTTCTCTCCCAGCCTAGCTCAGTTTACTTAGTGTTCCCATATCTCACTGTCATAGGAGAATCTGTGCATCTCTAAAGGTATAATCTCACATGGCAATCTTGACTTCCATATTTTATGAACTCCTCCCAGCAACCGTTGCACTCACTAACTGAAGTAACAGGAGTCTAGCTATGCAGAATATTGCTGGTGAAGCGGCAGCTTGCTCTAAACATCTGAGCACCGAAAAGCCATCTACAGCATCTACCGTACCCATTCTGGAGGTCAGCATGAAGTTACAGGCACAAGAGGGTACTCTTTTTGGTGGCAGAATTGAAAGGGCAACCAGAATCTAAGTGGCTGCCCTGGAAGTGATCCTCTTCCCCAGGAAAAGGGTCCTAAGAGCACTTTATCTCTGAGCATCACTTCACCTTTATGGACACAGAGCTGGTGCTTCACACAGAGAGAAGGTAGAGTCACCCAACTGATCAAAGGCAGCGTGAGCTGTTGCAGAGTTCCCACAAGTGGAGATAAGCCCACGCTTACTTCTAGCCTGATCCACCCCACCTCCCCATATGTTCTTGACCAGAATAACTTGGGAAAGGTTTCTCAAAGGACTAATGACATCTAGTTGTGACGCTGCTCTTACCACACCAGTACTATTCCTTGACATGCATCAGTCCGGTATAGAAGTTTATGAGATAACCGGATTAGATTTCAGTGGGTTTTTCTAATACTCTGCTGATTTTACCAAGCAGTGTGTGCAGACCTCCTGTTGATATCCTTGAGTGAAGCAGTGCCTGAGTGGGTCAGCAGTTGACTGGTAGGGTGCTGGAGAACGCTTCAGACATGCATTAGGATCTCAGTTATTGATGTATTTCTTCAGATCTAACATGTCGTGCAAAGGAATGCTCAAGTATCATCTTCCAAGTGAGAAGTTAGACGTCTAAATATGTTTTCAGCATCTAAACACCATAGCACTAATTATGAGGTAGGCAACCCTAGTTGAAGTTCTTGTTAATTTTGTCTTCTGTTCGCTGAAATACTTTCAGTAGCTTTGGAGGTGATAGTCTGGGCTTGTTTCGCAGATCTGAACACCATTATTTTGTGTTGCTGAAAATTTGTGATTCTGTGTTGAAATTTAGGAAACAAAATGTTATGGGGAAAAAACGCTTTATGAGGATAAGACTTTATTCATATTACAGTGTGAAACTAAACCAAGAAATGACAGAAAAAATGAAAAGATATAAACAATACAAATATTAGAATAACCTTTAAGATTACAAAAGTTCTCACTTAGTTTCCCTATGACAACCCAGTTTTCATAAGAATGAAGAGGAAGTTCTCTCTAAAATTGCGTAATTTTTTTGTAGACCTGAGTAAGACTGTTCATGGTTCTTGTGTCTGGACACCAGCTGCCATGCTCTCTACATCCATCTCAATAATTTGGTATGAATTGATCCTTGGTACTGCAGACTGCTGTCAAGAAGGAGAAAAAAAATACTTTCTGTTGGCAATCCCCCTTTTGCACAAGTTCCTTTTAGTGTATTTGGGGTTTCTAAATGACTTCAAAATCTCTTTTCCACTGTTCATATCAATTTTACTCAGCAGCTCAGCTCCATCACACCCACTCAGAGGGGGCTGTCACTCAGCAGGCAGTCAAATCAGCCTGTGAATATAAACCAAGTCAAAGTCAGTGTCTGTATTATTGCAAGTAGACCACTTGTACTTGGGCAAAAGATCCAGTTAAGTGGTAATTTAGCAGTGTTGTCAAAGGTCAGTGATACCCCTTAAAACTGTTGAGGATCAATTATTTTTTTTCAGTGTATTATTGTCCCTTTGATTATTTAGGTTGATGATTGAGCTTATTCTGCAATTTTTTAAAATGTAACTTACCAGTGTAAACTTGTGGAGTTTCGTTGTACTTGAAGCTTGGAGTTTCAAAACATCAGGAGAAAAACTGAAAGGAAAAAAAAAAGTAAATTTAGCAATGAAGTGACAACTAATAGTATCTAGTATTCTGTTAAAGGAATCACTAATGACTGAGATGTTTAGAACTTGCAGTGACTATTGAGTGGCATGCAGAGTTAGTAATCCCCATGAATAGTTTTATTATGTGCCTGTCAGCAACGTATGCTGCTTAAATATGCATTCGCAGAGTGACTGTGCTGGTGGCTATATGCATTCTGCCATTTTATTGACCTGGTAAAAGTTTAGTCTTAACGGCTGCTTCAGTTTCTGCCCAAGCTAGTTTAGAAGTCAAAGAGTAGTTTTGCAGAAGTCTTTTCGTCTTAAGAAAGCGATTCACAAGATGTCTCCTTTGGTTTCCTGGAATCGAGATGTTTATTTTGTGCTATGTACAACAGCAACAGTTCTGTAGATTTCATAACCTTAAACATTCAAATTACAACTTTTACTGAAATTTTCTTTCAGCACATATTACTCAGAATATCACCAGGCAGGAGTCTAAATAACAGCACTAGACAGAAAATAAGTTCGGTATTTCAGTTAAAATCTTTAAGACTGGTCATAAAAGTCACAAACAAAAAAATGTCAGTAGCTACCTTCTATGAGGACAAATCATCTGGTTCTGTCATCCTGATCCAAAGCAGAACAAAATGAGAACAACCAAGTGTTTGTTCCCAGAATTTCCCAGAGTGCTTCTGAGGTGAGCTTTCATATTTCTTTGAGGGCTTTTTTCCCTTTCTCTGGCCTTGCTGCAGAGACATTGTTGAAAGTCATTTCAGAAAAAGACCAACTCCTTTTCTAGTCAGGGTGGTGGTCACAGCTATGGTGTGGGCAGCCCTTCCCCCCGGGCTGCAGAAGAAACACCACGTTCAGGTGCTGGGCAATTTTGGTGATGGTGCATCTTCTGTGATCAATGTGAAGTGGCTTGGAAGTCCACCGTGCCCTGAATAGCTTTGTGACCAGCCAGTGCTCAGAAAACTTCGTCAAAGGCATTGATCCTGGGGCGTGTGCTTTTCAAGTGTAATTTATGGGAATGGTAACCAGCTTACTGCTAGTCATTTGAATTTTTTAACTAGAAGTGTAACATACCCGTCCATCTGTCTGTCTATCAGTCAGTCTCTCTCCCTGCTCTTTTTTGGGTTTTGTTCCCTTTCTATGCACTGTTATTCTAACTGGTGGCCAAATGCAAAAGAAAGGATGTGTTTAAGAACACGGTACCTAATAATTTCAGTTAAAAAAAAAATTTAAAATATTCCCGTTGCACATTCACAGTCCAGATTTCCTGATGATTAGTCATGGTGCATGCATTTCCACTGTCATGCTGATGTTGACTGTGGAGCTGAGAGGCAGACTTTTATTCATGTAAATTGTGCTTAACAGAGGTGGGAAAACTAGGCTTGATCAAAGACCCGCTGGAGTCGATGTCAATCTTGCCATCCATTTCAGCAGGCTTAAAGATCGCCTTCATTATTTGTAACAATTATTTGTCATCTTTCCCTGCACCCCATGCTTCACGCAACAATATATTTTTTTCCTTCTATGATTTGAAGAGGCTCAAACATTAATGGCAAGCTCCACCTTCTCCAGCTAAACCTTCTCTTGACCCTGAAGTATCTGCAGTCTGCTTTTGAACTCAGGGCTTGATTAGCGACCCAACGTGGAAAGGATGCTGTTGCCTGAATGAATAACGTTTAGAAGATACCAGAAGCGTTGGAGGAGGGCTGGAATAACTCAGCAGATTTTTGTTAGCAAGAGAATTAGTCTTCCACTGGCGAGTAGCCTAGTCTCAGGGCAGAGCACCCGCTCCTCGCCATTTGACTGTGCTCCTGGCACAAGGCTGGGTGACCAAATGTCCCCCCTGAGACAGCTGAGGGTCCCTCCCCGGGCTCTGGGCCCCACTCGTGTTTTTCTGTGCGGTGACTATATTGAGCTCACAGGATCTCGTTTGATCCTCCTGCTGCTGCTACAGAAAGGGTGGGTAGGTTGTTATCCCGCCTGCCAAAATCTTTGTCCAAAATCAACAAAGCCACATACGTGTTCTGGTTCAAGTACTCGTGCAAACATATTTATGCAACTGTTTGTGGGATTTGACTTTCAAATAAAATTCCATGAGCAAAGCTTCAATACAGCTGCTTTCAAAAAAACAAGTGAGAAGATCCATATATATATATATATCACCAAAGTGTGTTTGACTGCGAATTTGTTACAATATTCTCCAAACATTTTTTCCGTATTGGTCCAACTCTAAGGTTTGGAGTATTTCCATCTTCAGTGTAATGCTGCTATGATGTGTGGAGTTTATCCCTGTAGCCTAATACCATGAAAAGAGTGGAAATAAGGAAAGTTATACAAAGCAAACACTGTCTGCATCTGAATAATTACATCAGATGTTCGATGATCAGGAGATTAAATTTTGTTTGTTTTAAAAAAGACAGCTGACAAGCAGAGAAAATTAAGTTGGCAGGACTTAAAACCAGTTTGGGGTAATTCCATTGTCTCAAGTAAGCTTGATTGCATTTGTACTTTTAATTAATTAAACTTGGATAGCCAGTGCCAAAGCAATGCTTGCTGTAACAGCATAGATGAGGGTCTCCAAGTTTTTTGTAGAAAATCCTGAATTCAAGGGGAAAAAATGAACCAAGGCCAAAAAATGTGTTCTTCCCTGGGGCTTCATATGTAAGGTCTAGAGCCTTCTACAGCGATGAAGTGCTGGTTTTAACTGCAGACTGGGACGAGCTGCTGTTTAAAATAAGGAATCTATCAAGCCATTATCCTGTCATAAGTTGTAACAATTTCCATATTTTATTAAAAATAAAGAAAACAGATGAAATATTTATTGTGAGAAGGAGTGTGCTTTTCCCACCAGCAAGAGAACTTCATCACGGCTCTTGGCTTCAGAGTTTCGGTCCTGCACCTGCGCAGCTCAGGCCCTGCCAAGATAAACACTCTCCAAGACAGGGGCTACGTCGTCATTTTTAATCTCTGCGAAGTGCCAGGTGAAGTTACGGAGCAGTATAGCGGTTAATGTATAAAAAGACTCTGCTGTGCTCTCTAGGACTAAATTTCCGCCCCGGGAGTTTGCATTGCAAGTAAATAGCAAGGAGCCACAGGGCTATCCAGTAGCGCTCTGGGCTCACACACTTTAATATACTTTTTCTGACCATGCTGCTACGAGGCAGGGCAGTGCTGTTAGCCCCGTTTTATAAATGCAGCACGCCACTGAGGTCTGCAGGACACGGAATATTAGTTGTACTGGTAACTGAATTCCCACGGGAGCCTAGATGCTTGTATTAGGCTTTTATAACATGACTTACTGCCACAGTTCCTGGGAGTTTTTGAATGAACTGAAATGAGGCCTTTTTATTCCCGTCTTGTATTCTCTAACCATCTGGCTTGCCTCACTTTTTAAATGCATTGCTGGAGACAGGGCAAATGGAGAGTCCTCAGCATCTCAACAACAGGTTTCCATATTAAAAAACCTCACAAAAAAACCCAACAGAAATCCAAACCAAACAACTCCCAAAACCCAGAAAAAATGGACAAAAAGGACAAGAAAGTTCCCCTCTGTTGCTTCCTCCCATTCCTGCAACATTCCCAAGTAGTCACCATGAAAAGGAGATCCCTCACTACCTTACTGTACATGTACTTGGCCAGGTTCTACAGTTTAAACAGAAATCTCTATGTTTCTTCATCAGAAATGGGCCCATATTTTCAGTTTCTCAAAGAAAGAAACCTGGTGTGTTTTTCACTGCAAGTACATGGGTTCCCAGCAAAGTTTATGAAGTTCTGACTGGCCCTGACATCTCCAGTACTGAAGGCCATCAAAAAATCAGAAGGTAATAAGAGGGTCTGCAGAAGTGTTAACATGGCCCACCTTGGGGTCTTGCTTTTGAACACAAGGATTATCTTTTGTATTGAAGCATATTTATTAGAGATGGAAAACCGTCTTTTGTAGAATGCAAGAGCTGATGTTCCAGCTTTCCAGATTATACTGAAATACAAGAGCAACACAGACACTGTTAATAATGCAATCAAAGCAATTTAAATCCTTTTAAAGCATCCACAAAGGATCCTTTGATAAGAAGCAACTTTCATCAGCCTCAAAGACTAGGCAGTTTAGTATGTACTGTTTATTAAGTTTATACATAGACAGTGGTAATTCCACTTTCGGCTGGAGAAGAGCAGCCGTAAATTACAAGATATAAGCACTAGTGTTAGACTTGCTGGTTTTAAATGAGAAATGTATTTATATTAATATAGCTCTAAATGAGGTTATTCAGTGTTTAAAGACTCAATTTGTTTTCCATTAGTACCCTGACTGAACACAAAACAATTGTGTAAACTTTAAAGGCTTTGGTCTTCTTTTTTTGACAAAAAGAAGTAAATTGCTCCAAGTGCACATGCCGTATGATGGGCTGCGAGAGTCTGTTTAGTTCAGTCATGTTGTATGTTTTTTAATCTTGCTTTTATCCTCATTTTCATTGTGTGCTCCTGTAAGAGAGCTTACATGTAGAAAGCAGAGATGGGCAAAAAACCCAGAAGTAGTTTTAAGTTTGGGCTGGGGTGGTTAGGATCTCTTTTAGCAGCATCCCCCTCGAGTTTGAATGAGGAGGGAGGTGTGTGATTTTTTGACATCTCCAGCTGAAGTTTCCATCCATCCCAGGGCTGGTGGGAATCTTTGACAGGCCTCAGCCCCTTGGAAAAAGAAAGTTTTACTTACTGACTGCTAGCCCCTTCTGGCTCTGACGCTACTCCGTATTGTCCAGCTTGGGCTTAGGGACTGAGGGTTACCTTGTATTCGAATGCTTTCTTCCATGGGTTTGGTGTGCTTTTTGTTGGTCTGCACTAAAGCAGGCTAGAGGAAGAGAGCAGCAGACAAATAATAGTCTTGGAACAATGTCTGTTTGAAAGATTTTGGTTCACCTTAAGGAAAAAAAAATTGGGAAAGGAAGATGAGTGCTCATCTTGGGTCACTGAGCATGAGCAGGAAAAGAACAATTAATTCTTCCTACATCCAGTTTGGGGTTTCCAGGTGTTAAGAAAGGGTTTTTTGGTTTGGGTTTGGTGGGGGAGATATGCAGGGTCTTTTAGATAGCAGAATTACATTGAATTTGGATCTTACTCGGTTTTAATCCAGGCTGATATAATGCCAAGGAGAGCAGAGATCCAGAGGCCAAGTCCAAACTTTCCCATGCAGCAGCATGGTGCATGTCTTCTTGGTGATTCTCCATGCATTTCTTTGAAATATCTTCTCTTGGGATTCCAGTATGTTGGAAAATAAAATGCTACTTAATAGTTAGTGTGTAAGTGCAATCATTGGCCACACCAGTAATGACCAAAAAGCCAAAAAGATGTTCCTGCCTTTTGCAGACCTGAAAAGTGGGATTTAAACTGAGTTCATCCCTCCCCACAGACATCTACAGGAGGAAGTCTCACCACCTGATTGCAGGTGTTGGATTAGTGGCCCTTCAAAACGAGGGCTTCTGCCCAGAAACAGAAGTACAACTTTCCATAGCAGTCTCACTTAGACACCTGCAGTTTGCACTGAATGAAACAATATGAGAAGAGACTGGTTTTCCACCAAGTCATCACCCAGTTTTGTAGCTCACCACTAACCCATGAAGACCCATAGATATATTGCAAATATGAAAGAGGAGGGGGGACTCGGTCTCTCTGCAGAACACTGTTTCTCTCCAAAATTGCTAAGGTGGTATTTTGAGCCAGCAAAAAAATGCTAGGTATTTAAATGGGAAATTAAGACCAAAAAATCTTCACAAGGCACAGGGAAGTTTTTGTCTAATTAAAATATTAGATTTTCTTCCCCTTTTACTTGAAAGTCAGGGATTTTATCATCAGCTTTCTTTATCACCTTGGTTTGTGTTTTTCACTTCATCAATGGCATGTTTTGATCAGTATGAAATTTTATTAATAGGACTGTTTTTTCCTAGGCGTGTACTTATATCTTTTTCAGAACCTTACCAGAGTATCTGTTGGGGAAAAAAAATAGGCCATAGACTTTGAATGGTGATGGTGTTATCTGTATGCAGGTGTAACTGTTTAGGTATGTTCTGTGTGCTGGGTGCTCTTTAAAGAGCTATTTCAATACATAAGCTACATAGTAAAGGGAAAAAAGAGTCAGCAGAATTTAGAATAAATGTTATTTATTTATCTTACAAATGTTTATGATTGCATTTTATGTAAGACCTTTTCTATATTAATCTGTGTTGTTACTCTGTTAGGAAGATAAAGAATTCGCTTGCATGTGCACGTTATTTACCAGGGATATTTTCTAAATAAAGAGTTTGGCATCAGTGAGAGGTGACTGCTTTCCTAGGGCTTTGACCCACCCAGCTTTTCACCCCTCTCTTGGGTGATTTTGCAGGTGTTAAGCAGGACTGCGCTGAAGCAGGAGAGGCTGACTCCCAAAGATATCGCTCTCGGAGCTGTTTTAGTTACATTTCATCATCGTAAGCATATGGTTTCACTTCCAAGTGTTTAACATTTCCATTTCCTCAGGAAATCATTCTTTCTATTTTTTAAACTTTTGAAACTGGATGGATATTTTTACTGGCAGGCGGACCCAGAGCGACAGGACGATTAGCCCCGGCCCAAGGCAGTCCCTGCCTGCGGTGCCCGCCTGGCTCTCCATCCCCTCCCCTCAGGCAGAGCTCCTCAGCACAGCTCGGGGTGCTTCAGCCCGGTCTCCGGGGTGCCACACGCTGCCAAAACACTTCTGCTTCCCTTACTGTAATAAAACTATCCGCTGCTTTTTTCCCGCTTTAGCAGAGAGAGGTGTTTTTCTTTTTAGTCCGCTCCAGGGCCCGTGCATCCCAAGCAGGAGTTGAGAGCAGGCTCCTTTAGCGGACTTAAGGAGGCCAATGGCAAGATCAGGGCCTAAGAAAATATTTTGTGTCACCTACAAGGAATGAAAGCAGTTGCATCATGTATTTATTGTCTGTATTGGTATATCCAGCACTTAAAGGAACATGCCCGAGTGGATGGCTCCAGGGAACTCTTGTGTTTTCAGAGATTATTTCTGGTATTTCCTTTTTCCTCATTATGAATGGGTCACCCTTCTCACGTGTTGGCCAAGTTATGTACCATAGGAGGAAATCTGTGCTCGTCTTTATGTTTCATTTATGCACACACGTAATAGTGTTTAGCTGCTTGTCTTCTTTTCCTGTTACGCTATAAAGTACAGTTATTGGATGTGCAATTTGCACACTTATTTAGCTGCTATCACTAGCCCTTTTGTTAGAAAAGCATCCTCTGCAACAGTGAGTGTCACCATGTCATAACAACTTTGATCAACTAACTGCATTTTGTACAACAAGCGTTGTCACCATGCATCAAATAGCACCGTACAAGAGAAAATATAGGGCAAGCTAGCTGACTAATGTATTTGTTCCTTTGTGCTTCATTCTGTTACAAATTCAGACAGTCGCACTTTTTGCGCTGCTTGTTTAACATGAGGAAGCTTGCTGTGGGTTTGGGCTTCTGGAGGGATTGAGTCCTGCCATCAGGCAGGCTGTGTGCTACCGATATTCATGTACGTATATTTTATTCATAGCCTCGGAGGAGTGAGTTAGTCAAGGTAGCAGAAAATAGCATCAGGCAGGTGGAGTTCAACCTCCAGACCTCCCTGACCTGCTCAGCCTCTGGCTTCATGCCGGCCTCTGGGACATTGTGAGTTGCTGTTTTGATCCACTCCGGCTCTTTCCTAACTCCTTTGCTTACCTTAGCGCTGTGCGTGTCTGCACATCCCTTCAGCAATTACCTTCTCACTAAAAAAGCTACTCAGTCAAGCAGCGCAAACTTGTACCTCTCGCAAGGACGGTCCCAAGGCTGCTCAGCGTCCAAGCAAGCCCGCTGGCTTTCTCACCGCACGTGTCTGCGTTGCGATGTTCCACGCTGGAGGCTCCAGCTCGTGCAAACAAACCAGTGCCATGGGCTTGCTGCTGATAGTTAGACAGACTGGAGGTCAGGGCAGGATTTACACAGCGATTTCAATCCAGTTTTATTTGTGGGAGGGTATCAAAATGTCACAGTCTTCTGGATAGATTCAGTGTTATCCTGGTCCAAAATGGACTGGCAATGCCAGCCACAAAGGGTGCTGGTACGTTGTTCCAGACTGCTTCAGAAGACCAGACCAGAGCAGGACCATACTGAATTAAAAGCACAGTCCAGCTAGCCCCAACCCACGTCTCCGGCGACCACCCTGTAGGTGCTTCAGGGGCCAGTTCCTGAAGTACAGCCATACCTGCACACAGGCGCAGCGCCGGGCGAGCACCCTCCTTCTTCTTACGAGAGGCAGCCGTGGGTGCTCCTGCCCACCCAGCGACAGGTCAGCAAGTCCAACATCTCCTACAGCCTTTTCCATTCAGGAGGGATGTCCTGGTTTGGCAGAACGTGGTCCCCAGGGTGCGACCCGTGATGAGCGAGCCCTTTGGCTGGGTGCCGGCGTGGCAGAGGCGAGCTCCCATGGCAGCCGCGCGCCTGCGGATGTTCTCCTTGATGGAGCTGAAGGGTGCGGGAGGCCAAAGCAAAGGGGGAATAAAAGACATTGCGGGAGCGACTCCGGGCCTGAGAGAGAAGTAACCGAGGCACTGACAACTTGTGTGGGTTTCCTATGTCTGTTTGCGGTGCTGTGTTATGTGTTTAGAAGCTGGTTGTTTCCATAATAACAGCAAGTGCCATATGGCAGCGAGGAGGGTGGTGAGAGGAACGCTCAAGGAAACACAGTATGTTGTTTGACATGTGTGTGCTTCAGAGGAATGTGTCTCGAGCAAGTACTGCTGCTCCAAACAGGCTGGGGGATTTGCTGCTCTCACCAGAAAAATATCCAAAGCCCTCGGCATTGGTACTGGTGCAATGCCGGTTAATGGTGCCTGTCCTTCTCCCATGTTTTCCTGCAGGTTGTCCCTGTGATGGGTAAAGGACCTTTCGCTTTACTGGGAGTGATGGTTCTGGAGGCACCAGCACAGGGGAATGGCATTTAAACGTGGTGTTTAAGGGGAAATAGAGTTCTGTAAAGGAGTGCTGTGTGAAACTGAAACCAGCTAGATGCCATATGCTCCATCTATTTGTTAATGCTCAGCGAGTAAAAAGCAGACATTTCGAAACCTTCAAAAATAGATAGTTTGCAATAATTGTTTAGTAGAGAGTGGGTTGAGGTATTTCCAGAGATCAGGGGCACTTCAGTGCATATCTAGGAAGGATCCAGGAAGGTCTCCACAAATTCCAGCTTTTCCTACCCTTTAATGTATGACTCACATTTCAAGGACTTGTAATTTGCTCCCCCCATTCCCACAAACACCACCAGTCTGAGCGGTACCTTTGCAGAGTCCATGTATTTCCACCACAGAAAGACGTGAAATTATTTTTTCATAATAGCTGAATGGCTTTTGCGGGACTTTTACCAACATCAGCTCTAAAACTGAGCCTCTCTCATTTGAGTCTTAGTATTTGGATACCTGAAACATGGTGGTGGGAGAAGGCGGCGGTTCTGATTTGGGATTATAGTTCTGCACTCACTTGCAATGCTTTAAACTCCTAACCAACCCAAAAGGCATAGCTCTTCTCATTTTCATGCTTCTCTTCTTCTCTTTATTGCCTCTAGAGAGAGATTACTGCAGCATATGTGAAAAGCAGCCGATCGGAAGGCTTCTCTTTCGGCAGTTCTGTGAAACTCGGCCTGAGCTCGAGTGCTGCATTAGGTTCCTTGACTCGGTGGTAAGTCAATTCTTGTGATATTTTGAGGTGCTTTGCAGTGCTCTCCTGACAGAGGAGACTCCCCCGACCCCAAGAAATCCCTGTTTTGTGGGACGTGATTGTGTGTCTTTAGCACCTGAGCAGACAGCAGACAGGGCTGACCCCGTCAGCATCCCAGCATCATCGGCGGTGGAAGGGCAGCGCTGCAGGCGGGCTCGGTACCAGCCTCGGGGAGCACGGGCCACTGGAGCGGGAGAAGGACAGGCACCCCGGCACCGTGCTGCCATAGCCTCCCTCCATCCCAATGCCCAAGCAGCTGAGCTGCGCCGAATAATGTCTTTTAATGTGGGGGAAGCCTGCAATGCTGGGAGGCACTGGGAGGAAAGCGAAGATGATGAATGGACTGACAGAGGATGAGGAGTATGATAATGCTAACAACTCTCTCTTACCAAGCCTTTCGTCGGTAGACTTCAGGGTGATTTACAAAGGACATCCTGAGTGTTATCCTGGCCTTTCAAATAGGAGAACAGAGGCACAAGGTGTAGAAGTGACTTGGTTAAGGTCACCAAGAAAAAAATCTGCTCCATTTTCCATCCCAGTGAGCTATCAGTTAAGCCGGCCACTGAGCAATACCCCCCAGCCCCGGGGGGGACTTGACACTCTTTCCCAGTCTGGCAGCACTTGGCCATGTGTAGTGCCAGCAGGAGAAGCTGTTCACAGTGGAAAAGTCTCTCAGTGGCTTTATTTCTGGGAGCCAGTGGAAGGGTTGGGAGTTGATGAGCCAAAAGGCTAAATCATACCGGAGAGGAAGATGAATTTGTCACTGCTGAGTGTGAGTGTCTGGGGGGGCTTCGCTCTCTGGCTAACACTGACAGTCAAAAGCAAAGTGATGGATGCTAACAGGAATAAATTTCTTCTGTTTGTACCATGGTGAAGCTATTCTGAAGTATAGGGAGATGTGAGGATTGCACTGAAGTTGTTGAAGTAAGAGTCTGGGAGACGACACATGGTCACTTAAAGTTTATGTTAGTACTGCCATATCTACAGCAAATCTACAGCATCACAGAAGGTGTTGGATAAAGTCCCATTCAGATCAGTTTTAGCTGGTCACAAATTCTACCTGATATTCTAGCAGTGGTTGTGTTTTTTCCCCAGTGAAGGGTTTAGGCATCGAGGTAAACGAAACTGCTGTATCTGACAAATGCTCTGTGCAGCTGTGCTCAGGGCCGTCGGGCAGGAGGACGTTTCGGGTACCCTGGATGTGTTTGTCCTGCACCGAACCGGCATTGTCTGGTGAGGTGTCTGCCGCTGATGGAACATCAGGCACTCGTCTGGGGGGAGGCATCCCCCAAAAAATGCCACATAAGATGTGGTGCCCGCAGCCCCGAGGAGACGGGCGATGGCCGTCCCTCTAGGAAGCCGCAGCAATCCTTTGGGAGACAGCCACAAAAGACTGCTTCCAGGTGGCTTTAATTTCAGACAGAAGAGACAGAGCCGTCCTCAGTTCGGGGAGGGTTAGGGAGGCTCCGTTCTCCCCTCACACCTCCTCGCTGTGGCAGGCGTCACATTTTGGTTCCAGCAGTGCCCAGGGGCTGCAGAGAACAAGCCCACGTTGTGCAAACCCTGCACACGCCTTGGCAGCAGGTTCAGCTGACGGCGGTAATAACATCTGGGCAAAAGGAAAACCTTACTGGCCGCCCCGTGTGTGCCCCCAGTCCCACCAGCCCCAGAGCACCGCGGGATAACCTTTGCTGTGGCACTGCCCGGAGCATCTCCCAGCCTCTCCCAGCAGCACCAGCTGCCCAGCCCGCCTCCGGCTGTGGGAATCAAGGGCACTGTGTCACTTCATTCTCCCGAAGACCTGTGGAGTGGTGCCAAGCGCTGAAACTCCGAGTCCTCCCGCCGTCCCTGCAGCGTTGGCGACACCGGTCCTGTGAAAGCTTGCGGTGGGACTGGCGTTGTTTTAAATCTCCCTCTCTGAGCTATCCCGGATGGATATTCCCAAATCCTTTTGCAAGGGTGTGCTTTGCACCCACTCCCAGGTTGCTTTTGCAGACTGGAGCTGCCCCGCATACCTTTACTGGGCCAGCGATCTGTTCCCAGTTAGGCTCAGACTGGCAGCATGAGGATTTCACGAGCAAAATGCCTGGCTGTGTGAAGGTCTGAATATTTACTCTTTCTCTCTTCTTTTTAACACTAATTAACAGCAGTCTCCTGTGTTTATGGATTTCATATTCTGTACAAGCTTGCTTCCAGCCCATGAAAATCCCTGTATTAGGCAATATTAAGGTTGAGCAACACATAGAATCATATAGAATCATAGAATGGTTTGGGTTGGAAGGGGCCTTAAAGATCACCGAGTTCCAACCCCCCTGCCATGGGCAGGGACACCTTCCCCCAGACCAGGTTGCTCCAAGCCCCACCCAACCTGGCCTTGAACACTGCCGGGGATGGGGCAGCCACAGCCTCTCTGGGCAACCTGTTCCAGTGCCTCACCACC
>JAVJGG010000094.1:36507066-36531235 GCA_035590195.1 Aviceda cuculoides
ATACTGAACTCAAAACACAGCACCGTACCAGCTACTAGGAAGACAATTAACTCTATCCCAGCTGAAACCAGGACAGCGGCTCTCTAATTCACCTATCTTCATCCAGGAGAAATGGATCCAGCGCCTGGTATAACTGAGTTCCACCTCGCACTGGTTGATAATGGATATTCCCCTCCGCAGCGGCGGCTGCCCTCCCTGCTGACGAGGTGGGAGCTGAGGGCACACGGAGCCAGCTCTACTCATCACCTCCTACCCGAGGCTGTGTCCTTCTGGCATCAGAGGTATCAAGACAAGTTCAGCATTACTGGCTCCTGCAGCAATTGAACCAGTGTTGACGGAGGGAGGTGATAAACAGAGCTGTTTTCCAGTTTGATTAACATCGGTTTTTGTCTCTTTTCGTACCGTTTCAGCAATAGCAACAACGTTGTTAATGCAGCTACAGCACCTGTTAGCTTATGCAGGCCTCTAAGGAATCTTAATGAAAAATTATATTGCAAATACTATCTAGGTATGAGGAAGAGATAGAGGAGAGGTTAATTATTTGGGGACCAGCTGAGACATAGTACAGTCCAAAGTCAGCTGCAGCGTACCACTGAGACTATCTGAGAGACTCTATAGGCATGTTGATTTAGTTGCTTTGGTGCTCCAGTGGGAAACACAGATTCACACCGTGTCATGCAATGCTGGTTCCCAGTCTACCTGTCAGAGCTGGTAAGTGTTATGCCGGGGAATCTCCTCTCCCTACTGAGCATTAGTGGACCAGCAGGTAAACATGGTCAGATTCCAGAAAAGAGAAACTTTTTAGCTTCTGACCTGTAGGAGACTAGAAACCTGGTTGACTTAAGGCCACACTTACACAACACCTATGACCCACAGGGACATGACACCAAACGCAATACAGCTGAGTAATTAAATGTTAGTTCAAAATCAGAAACCATTGCAGCTATAATTTCAAATCATTAAAAGCACTAGGGAATACTTCCCCTCCTCTATACATATGAGAATGAATTACTTATTGATGGGTTCAATAAAGTCTGATTCTAACAGATGCAAAAATATCTAATGTACTCACTATTTCAAGACACTCAGTGATTAACTACATATGTCCCTTTTGTTATACAAAGAAAAGCAGCAGCTTTATAGCATGTTAGAAGAACTCAAAGGCAATAAAAGTAAGTATGTCTTTTTGTTAATGTCTCATATAACAGGCTTCAAACTTCCCAAGAAAGTATAAACACCTGCCATTCAATCAGCTTTGCAGAAATAATGCAGTTAGACCAACAATATCAGGCATATTCTTGTTTCTGTTCCTCTCCAAGGTGTGACTAAGAGCAACCAAGCTGGTCTTGCTCCTTCTCCTTCCTTGAACTCAGTATTGTTGCTAGCTGGATCCGTACGCCCAGGTGTGACCTGTCACTAAGTCCTGTAAATTCAGTATGCCACATAGTTAAACATAAGATAAGGATAGGCATAAAATTTCTCTTAAGGCAACACTCTACCTAGGGATGGCAAACTGAGGTTTATCTTTCTTTTTTTAACTCACATGGTTGCATTTACAAATTGCGTGCAATTCTATCATTTAGAAAACAGCTGAACCAGTTCAGCTCAATCTCATCTCAGATTTTTCATTTTGAGATAAAAACCTGTGTAACAATGCTCATTCCAAAGCAGATTTCTACAATTAAATAATATATTCCAGAGCATTACTGTGGAGAGTTGAAATCATCTGAATGTCACCATTACTGTTATATCAACATATATCACTGCAATATAATCTTAAGCGATGCAACACTCATCAGACGCATCCCACAACAACAAAGCCTATCACACACTGATTATAGCAGAAGCTGTGAAAAGACTCTCCTTGCAACTAAAGATTAAAAAGTGAGACTTTTGCAGCTCTTCTTGTTCCTAGAATTCCATGGGGTTTGTACATTTGGGCTGGACATGGCGGTTTCAGGGAGCAGTGTGTGAAAATGCTGCGTCTGCTTTTGGAGAACTGCTTCGTTATGTCAAATAGCGCAGGCACGTACCTGCACTGGGAAAGAAGGGCCTCAGCGTCACATGTACGGCACGGACCCACTGGCAGGGTAAGAGGGAACAACCGTGACAAATGAGAAGCTTTTCCAGCTAATTCGTTTTGTGTGCAGTCATCGCAGAGCCAAGGGGCTCCAGCTGGGACTGGTGCCTGATTACGCTAGAAGCTGTACCAAGTCAGACAGCATCCTTCTCTGGGCACCTCAGGGGCTAAGCAGACAATCAGACAACCAGCGAAAGAAAAGCACTCCAGTTGTTCCTTTTCAGCAAATGAGGAACTGAGTCACAGAGCTAAAAAAAGGGCCCAGCCCTCCGCCAGTCTAAATTGGCACAATAGGATTCAGGTCAGCGCAAATACACCAAGTTAGAGCAGCTGAAGCAAACCCTGGAATTGAATCTATAATGCCGGAGACAATTACAATGCATCCAAGTAAAATTTAACCAGCCGCAAACAGTGTAAAGGATGAAATGAACTTAAAAATACTGTACTTCACACGTCTTGTTTGACAAAATCCACAGAATAAAATGATGGTGCCGGTTATCAAACTAGACAAGCACAGAATGAAAACACTGCAATATAAACCAGACAGCTCATTAAAACGGTAGGGTATATAACATGCAAGGGACAAGATACACCCACCTTTTCTCAGGGGAAAATTATTTTGCTTATCATTTTCTTAGTCCCAAAGTAACTGGAAGAGTTGAAGAAATAAACTGTACTTTATAGTGGGTTCCGGAAAGGGGGTGAAGGAATGTTCCAGGGATTTTCAACCAGCTGGATCTTGAAAATATTCCAACAGAATCTTCTGGGTTTTAATTACATGTAACAATGCTGCACTTTTGCCCCCTCGTCGCCCTTTTTACATAAACACTACCTACACTTGCATCCAACTCAAAAGGTGTTTCCCTTCAAAATAAAACCAGTGGATTTCAAACGCATTATTTTACTCTCTGATCTACAAGTACAGTACATTTCCACTGTCTTTGCCTTGTCCGTAGAAAACAGCAGTGTGAAGGAGGTGTGGAGGGCTCAGGCCCGGCTCCTCAGAGCCTCGCTTCCCTGCCGGGAGAAGGACAGGGACGTTGCATTCTCTGGGACGCCGACTCCATTTCTAGCTGCTTGTTCCCGAGCTGTCGAATGGGCCATTTCTGGGACCATCCCAACTCGTCCCTCTCAGCACGTGATGGCCAGGAAATAATCCACTCCCTTGACGCCAGCCACGCACAGAAGATAGAGGAAAGCTAATGGAAAACAGCTGTCTGATGGGATGGATGGAAGTGGAGCTCGGGAGAGCTACTGTTCTCTGTTCAAAATAGAAAGAAGGACCTGGTACCCCTCAAACCAGTGATTCTCAGGGAAATAAAGCACTTTGGGACTGAGAAATTCAATGCGGATAGAAATCCACGAGTAGCAGCTGTAGAGGCAGATTCAAGAAATGGAACAATTCTAGGATAGTCAAGAAAGACTCGTGTCTGACCCACTAGAAAGAAATGCCACGGTGTCAGTAATGGCATGAGAAACACTATCATTTTGTTGGTTAAACAGTGTTTAGGAAGGTACCTGGGTCTGCCACTTGAAGTCACTGTAAGTACAAATAAAGCGAAGCTGTAGATCAAGAGTTGCTCCTTTCTAGTCCCTTTTCTAGCCCTTTTATTTTTCAGGATTATTTTTGAATGTTTTATATCAGTGCTAATAAGGAACACTTCCACGATCCATAGAAGAATGAGGATGTAGAAAGGACAAAAGAAGAGGGGAAAGTCTTTTCGATGTGAGAGACTTTGCAGGAAGGAAAATCTCTTCCTTGTTACGGAAAGGTTTCTCCCAAAGTTACCTCGCTCGAACTTGTCCCCTTCTCCTTCAGAGACCTGCAGGCCACGGGAGGTGCAGTACCGCAGAGCCGGCCCCCACGGTAGGGTTCTTTGGCAGACATTGCACAATTAGCTGAGCACAAGCGTGTGCTCAAGACGCTTACCCGTTTTTGTAATGCTGTTTGACGGGCATGTCTAAAATCCACTAGTGAAGAGCAACGTACTCTGAGCGGAACGAAACGCTGCACTTAATATCTGAGAAGAGTAGTCCAGGGTATATGGCTCCTCCCTGTAAAACCTTGCCATATGGTAATGGCTGGGGACACCAGTAACGGAGCTGAATCTGCAGTCAGTTTTATTAAAGGTGAATTCCCATCTATCCTGACTCCTCTGAGAAACCTGTCACTGGTCACCTGCCCTTATGGCTAGGTTCCCATCCTGAAAGGGCAAGTAGGACACGAATAAAAAATCACAGTAAGCCCTCACATACAGAAATCCTGAATGTCAGAGATGATGCCAAAGTTGTTTGCTATCTTCATTAACACAGATGTTTCTCATGGGTTTTGACGCGTAGTTTATCATTGTGTTTTCAAATGTTACAAACCCCAGCAAAGATTATAATGGAAAGTACCCTGGCATGCAAGTGCTCACTTCTTCAGAAGTCGTGGTGCTGAATGGGAGCTTTTTAGAAGGACATTTTCATTCAAAGTTTGGTTACTTGCTTGGGAACAAACTTTATATCGGTACTTTTTGCTGTTACTTGTTAGGAAACAAAAAAATTTATATACCACTCTTGAACCAAATGTACAGCTGAGAGGATCTACTCTGACAGGAATGACAAATTATTTTTTATATCCTGCTTTGTCTATGAACACAACATCATTTCTTGCTTATCTGTTTCAAAGGAAAACTACTATACCTGTGTATTCTGCGCCAAGTGTAAATCAGGATTCTCCTCTTGTTTGTATACGTGTAAATTAATTCTATCAAAGTACCAAGTGTAAATCCAGTTAAGAGTCACGATCAAATTACGTTTGCGAAGTTAAATAGATTTTCTAAAAAAAACCCCTCTAGAAACCAAGTCTTTACTCACTTTGTGTGGACAAGACCATATTTCCACTCTAACTATTCAAGCAAATTATATCTTCTTATACGCACTTAATGTTGTGGGTGGTGTTTTTTAATGTGCTCAGACATTGTACTAGATTTTAATCAAAACAGCCTCTCCATCAGTGTAAAACTGAAAAAAAAGGGAACTATCTTTGCTTTACGTATTTGTTAACAAGACCAGAGTCTGTTCTGTTTTGCTGATAACATTTCTGTGTTACTGTTTAACAATGACATATACAAGACATTAATTAACATTACGAAGTAGCTAAATTAACTACTATTTTCAGGGAAATTTGAAGATCTAGAAAAAGAAACACAGGAGAGCTTAAATACAGATTTTCTTCAATCTGTTAACCTTCTAATTCTCTTATTAAAACTCTACCAAAGACAGAAGACCAGACATTCTGCAGAAAACAAAACAAAAAAAGAAGTGACAGGCCACCCATTAAATATGTTGATTTTCAACTGCAGTAGCAAGGAGTGATCTACAGTTACATGTTAAAGCAATATACATACAAAAATATTACAAAAAATAGATTTGAAAAAAGGTTATTACTAAAGAAAAAATCTCTCTGCTGATATCCTAATACCGCCATAAGCAGAGATCCAGCACTAGTCATAAGGAACGCTGTTAATTTTCTAACTCTCTTTGACCTTCATTTCTTTCCAGATACCCAGAAGGACAAAATTCTATTCTTATTTACAAGAGTATCCCATTTGATATTAATGGGATTATTTTGCTAGTTTGGTTAAAGATTCACATACAAGAGCTTTCTCAAAGAATCTTAGACATAAGTGCTGCCTGGCTTCTGTTTATTCCACTCAGCCGCTGCAGAATTTCTTCAGTTTATTGAAGAATAAATCCTCCTTTTGGAATCAAATAGTATTTTCAGGTAACTTTTAAATCACTCAGACATTGTATCTGATTGTACTGTCAGATAAAAAGTTGCAATAAGTCATAGGAGTTGCAAGAATTTATACCATGGGACTTGCAAAGTGCTCAGCAAGATAGCTACAGCCTGTAAATCCACAGCGATGCTGAAACGCTCCGCCGTCTTTCAGAAGTCTGGAGGAACCTGTAAACCCTCACAAAAGACACTACAGAGGTGAAAGAATTCATCTCCCCTGAACACGTGAGGTTTAATAATCCAGCCACCACAGGCTCCTTCCCATTAGCAAAGTCACTAAGAACATGGCACCAAAAAAGAAAAAAAAAAAAAAAACAGTCCGTACGCTAATGCATGAGTTACTGTCTACTTGGTCAAATAGAGGTGTTTGGAATGTGGGATTATAGTTTCACTTTTCATATTTACTCCTTTAATTAATAGCTTTTCCATTACATCTTTGAGAAAAAGAACTAAATATGTGAATTTTTCATTAAACTAGTAAAAAGTTCTATTACATGATAATTGCATTTCTACGTATTCAGCTTTAATATGCGTGGTCTTGCACTCAGTCTGAAACTAAGACTAAAAATATAATGATGACCATGTGCAGCAGTGAATGCTATGGGTGCCAGACACATACATATGTTGACATCTTGCCATCTCAATTATCAGGGCAGACATAATTAAAGACATTGTGAAAATGACTAACTTCATCACTTCCATACCGTGGAAAAAATAACAAACTTGTAGAGTTTTTACTTTATTATAAGCAAGCACATGTCCTTTAAAATGAAGTCATGCACCTGCATTGGACTGAATTTGATCTGTTTTTCAGAGAGGAAATATGCAATCTCTACATTTAAGAAAATCATCGTTTGTAGTTACATTGGATAAAACATCCTGGCAACCAGGGCTGGAATAGAGGCCTCTGTGCCGCCTCTCGAACAGCGTAAAATGGGTGTTATCTCTGATATGCTGTCCTAGACCCACTGAAAGTTAAATTCCTTTCAAACCGAGGCCAGGCAGCAGCGGGAGAAGTGGAGATCACGCTGCCCGCCGGAGTCTCCGAAGAAGTCTCCACGATAAAACACCAGCAGAGGAATGCTACTTCGGCTCTTTTACGAGCTGTGAAATAGCTGAGCAGGATCCTCGCAGAGCGGCAGCTCTGGGCTCGAGCCACGCCACCCTCGTAACCCTTTTTCTGGGTCGGGCTTGAGGGATGGTTCCTCTCAGCTCATCGCCTTGGGTCTGTTTATTCTCGGGGGAGAGAAACGTGCACCTCTAGGGCCCGCTGCGTCCCACCCTACCGCAGGTGTTTAAAAGCACCCCAGCTATACCTCCATCTCTCCGCTGACTACAAAGATACAGCAATTAAAAGCGGGCGGAGAGGTATCAGCAGCCATCTAAACCAGGCACTGGGGATCCCTTTCCTTCACTCCAGGGAGGGAAAATGCCAAGTGCAGTGTCACAGCGAGGCAGAAGAGGCAGGACCACAGCCCGAGCCAGAAGCCGGCCACACCACCCAGGAGGTCCTGCTGTTGTCCTGCAACCTCCTCCATGATCTGTTTTCTTGGAGCATCTTAATGTTTCCGTGGTCGTAACTTCCACATTTACACTTCAGCCACGTGTCTCTGCCGCCTGCTCTGTCTCTCGTCTGTGCTTGTCTCCCTGACCCGACCCCTGAATTCCCAGTGGATCGCTGGGACTGGAGGAGCCTTTGCACACTAGAAGGTGAGTGGGGCCGGGAGGCAGCCAGAGTTTGTTGCAGGATGGAAACCAAAGGTAAAAAGTGCACCTACCCTTAAGTATCGCTCACGTGTAACTGTCTACATAAAGTTCAGCTGCCTGTGTTCTCCTCCGCACGTGTCTGCCTGGGTTATGTCTAATTCAAAAACGGTAGCTCTTCAGGGTGGGGACCTGTTTCTTTCTTATGCTCTACCTAGGGCTTAGATAAATATTAAATTATAATAATACTAAGAAGGCAAAGCCAACCTTTACAATTATGTGATTGTTTTTCACAGCACTGGGAATGGATTTTCAAACTCAATTGGTTTTCTCTTGTTGTTAACACAGTCACATTTGCAGTATTAATGCTAGCGTTCAGAGGGACGGAAAATGCCTGTACTCAAAAATTAGATGAGCCTTTCTGTGCCCTTAGTTAACATCAGCCTCAAACAGAAATTGCTTAATACTAAGCATTTTGGGTTTTTTTTCTGATTTTACCAGTTTCTTGCTAAAGCTTGTTAAGTCAGAAAAAAACCTGTGAAACAGACAACACTCTTAGAAAGAATTTCTAGAGACGTGTAATTCTAAAGTGTACTTCAGTCAAAGGATCATGATCCTGATGGTCTTCACTTGTGATTTAATACTTTGATGTCTCAACTTGACTTTATTGCAGTAGCAATGCAGTGATGCTAGAACTACACTGTAAATAAAACATGACAACTTAGTTGCACAGTCCAAATAAATAACTTTAAATAAATAAATAACTCCATCACAGAAACATCAGTCAAAAATGCAATTAAAAAGAGCCTCTTGCTTTGTGTAGTAAAAACACGACATAGTACTTGGGACAGGCTGTTTCACATAAAATTCTTCCCTATATTCAGCAACTCCAAGGTCAAAGTACTGGAACTTCATTTTTCAAAGTTGAAAGGATGATTTAATAATTATTTGGTATGAAGACAACTCTGTTTCTCTACCCTGCGTACAATATCAAATTCAGTATTGCTTGATACATCGTGTATTTTCATTCACGCTTTCATTACGGCGCCGTGAAGTACAATCATTTATTATACATTCTCTTGAATCTTTTTGAAACAGCAAACAAAATGTAAAATGCAAAGGGAGAGAAAAGAAAGCACCAGAAATCTTACTAGAAAACCAGTTTTCCCTTTCTTATCCTCCTTATTCTAACCATGAAGTGCAGTGAGCACTGAACAGTGCTGGACATTGGAAAATAAAACTGAACTATAGGACTTCACGCAGCTTTAATGTCCTGGTACAGCAGTGATAAATTCTGAGTGCCACCGCAGGGTCACCTCTATGATAATTACTCAAGCAATAGATACCTCATTATAGAGAACTAAGTGTCTCAGAAATGGTCTTTGCTAGCTGAGTTAGTTAGTAATATACTGGAGAGAAAGGACCCATCAGCTCTTCTCAAATTCTTTGCTAAACTTCAGTTGAACCATCTAACATGTCTAGGACTAATAGCAAAAGTCACTCAGGCCTTCGATGCTCCTCTTCCTTGCCTCAGCCCAAACGACCTAATTTTTCGCAGAGCACTGGGTGAGTCATTCACACAAGGCTCAAACCACAGACAAACGCAAAGCGTAGAGAGCAGCATCACATGAAGGAGGTTTTTGGCCACATACTCGTGACCCAGATTTCCTTCTTAACAGCTAGATTCAAAGGAGGAGACATCAGGCAGACTGCAAGGAATCATCTCCCCGGTTAACCTCGCTGGCAGAAGACCTTACAGTACAAGGACGTGTCATCAAAGTAAAGAAATCTTCATGTGAAAGTGGAAAGTGGAATTTTAGTGGCAAATACTAACTTTAATCTATTAAAATGCTGTAATATTGTAAATGCTTGAAACATGGAAATATTTCTTTCTTGTTTGGCTGAATTTCTCTCATCTTCCTAACAGAAGCTTTGAATTTACAGAACAACTAGCTTCCGTTTCTTTTTCTGATGTCATTTTTGCAGAAAAAAACTGATTTGGAAAGTCGTGCAGCTCTTACTTGTTAGTCTAAGAAGAGAAATCAGCAATGTTTTCACAATAAAAGGCCAGCAGGCTTTTTGCAAAGTCGCTGAGAATGGTGTAATAAAATGTCCCTACTAATAGGGGTTGCAAACTAAACATTTATTTACCTTTAGGTAGTCTTAGCTAAACACCATTTGGTCTAGAGGAAACAGAGTGACTAGGCAGCCTCAGCAGTTTGAATGAAATGTTAGGAGAGGGTACCTGCATGACAATAAGAAGGTCAAACACCAGGATGAAAGAAGCCAAGAAGGCTCTTGAGACCTCGTCACTTGGCAGAAATCCACGATTCAGCTTGTCCCAGCTGATCCAGTCAGTAGTGATGACAAGCACAACTACAGAGGTCAGAGTAAACAGAACTGTCCTGCAAGGGGAAAAAAAAAAAAATAGTTCAGAGAGAACACGATAGTAATGAAGATGCATCATTCTATTTTATCTGTCTTCTAATGGTCAACTAGTGCTTTATCAGTACTTTTCTGCTGATGAAAAGAGATTGAAGAAAATTAAGTGTACAAACAAATCATTTAATTCAAAATAGGAGAGCACTCAGCTGTATCCTTAGTAAAAAGAAATTTAGTAGCTGGTACTAACCATGTCGCAAAATTAGGCTGGAGTGTACCACTCTTGTTCCTCATTCCATATTTTTCACTGCAGATGCAAACCAATTAAGTAAAAACAGAAAGAAGTAAACTATAACAATGTACCAAGGACTGTATGATCTAGGCCAAATTCAAATGAACAATTTGAGAGAACATTTTCTAAGGCACCAAAGACATTAGAACCTTTGAAAAGTCTTTTCTCAGCTGTAGGAGCTATAGGACACTGACTGTGAACTCTAATTTTTATATAGAAACCCATCTGTATGAAAGCAATTTTCATTGCACTAAAATAATCTTTAGTAGATTCTGGGGGTTGTAGAAAGATTTTGCTTTGCATCTCCTAAGATGTCCTTTGCACAAGTTTTCAACGCATCTTATGGCATTTCTGAGAAGTCAGTGAAGAGTGAATTACAAAAGTAATAAAGCCTCTATATGGATGCTGTGAGAATTCCAGAAGACACATTTGGCTAATTCATACGATTTTGCAACATGGTATTTAAGTAAACACCTTTCTAAGCTATCCCCCCAAAATAGCTCTGCATCATTTCCAGCAGCACTTTGGTGATATCCTTCAGAGTTGTCAGCGATGACGGATTGAATTCCTGGTTCTGTGGAAGCAGGCAAATTTAGCTGGTAATTTGAGGGGGAGCAAGGCTTCTCCCAGTAGCCATAGCTGTCAGTAAATCTGTGCTGTAATAGGGGTCTATCAACATCTGAATGCACGCACGCAGCTAAATAATTGTGGCAGGGTGGAGTTTTTTTCTACAGCAATTAAGTCTCATTTTCTTCAGCTACCGAGGGCTGTAAAACAATGTGAAGAATATTTCTCATGACACTTCCAAACAGGACAAATACTCAGCAGAGTAAAAGAAAAATCTGTACACCAGTAGGCACAGGCTACCAGCCTGTACGCGTTTCTTTTTATACATCAGCCTTGGCTGTGTCTGGGTAGGAAGGGAAAACAAATACGCACATAAGCAGCAGGGTACACATTTGGACTCCTAATCATCATTCTTCTGTGGCACGATGGGCTGCGCTTCTTCACAATATAATGAGACACAAAATTACTTGATTGCTACCACCTTTACCTTTGAACATTTATTTTTATTCTTAATAAATAAATCCAGTTGTATTCAACACTGTGGTTGGCACTATACCTGTATCCCTTGAGTGTATTACCAGCGTCTGGGCAAGAAAAAAAAGGCATATCAGACTTAATTAGACCTACGCAATATTCAAGCCTGCTCACCTCCGAAAAATTTGCTTAGCTACCATCTCACCTGCCGGTACCTGAACCTGACTGACTTTTCTACGAGCTCCACTTTGGCCCATACTCAGAATGGTTTACTTCAGAAAGGCAACTCATTATGGTGCTTCTCTCTTGCATATAGTCTTTTGAGACCACAAAGGTGGGTTTTCCCACCTATTTCACCTTCATATCTGAAATTCACACTGAGGTGAATGTCCCCACGTTAGCTGAGAATTTCTCCAGAAAGAACACAGTCCGCAGCGCTTCTCTGCGGCCGCTGCAGACTGCCCTGGCCGCTGAGCACACTGATTTTCCTCGTTCTTTTTCTGAGGAACCCACATCTCCCGGTGTACGGGCAGTTTAGAACCGTAATTCAAGTCTGCATAGTTTGCTACGGGAAGGAACCATGTACCCAGACGTTATGCTCAACACTATTCGGCTTCAGTCCTCTTGAATTATGCATTTGCCTTTTGGAGCAAGAGTTCAAAGCACGGAAGGTCAGACTTTGGCATGTATGCAAGCAAAGGCAGACATATTTTTATGCACGCTTCATTGGCATGCATGCAAAGACCAATGTGTGCTCAAGTCCTGATTTCCTTGAGGAAATGCACATGCACTTAAAAAACTGCTTCGTTATTCATTCTGAAATGTCAAATAGGGAGGGAAGGGAGCAGAAAATGGGCTGCTATTAGAATAAGAAAATGTGAAACCAATAAAAAGGGTTAGAAATAGACTGTTGAAATGGTTGCATTAAACAGCATAATTAGCACTCAGTTGTATTTTCGACCTATGACACTGGAACACAGCAAGATATTCAACACATGCTTTTGGAGTTATTATAAACCGAGTTTGTCTGGGTTAGAGTTCAGTTCACTTCCCATGAAAGTGTAGCATTGCCCCCGTGTCCTGGCGATTAAGAGAAGCAGCTGAGGATTTCATTTAACTTGACAGAACTTGTACCAGATGAACCAATGTGAGCTACCCTGCAATATTTAGGCCAGTGTAGGTTGTCCTTTATTCTGCAAGGCACATTATTGAGAAAGAGCTACGCCATCGAACAGTTCACAGCATTGCTGGCAGGACCTCTCCGTCTTCTGCTTACAGAAGGGCTGTGAGGGGAAAGGCAAGAGAGGATTGTACCAGACACTGTCTTCTCTGTACCAGACATCACCTTCTCTGTACTAGACATCAAGAAATGCAACTTCTTTCTCTACTTCACAGAGGAAATGCACTTTTATATTTCACTTCTAATTCTAGCTTGCTGTACTGAACGATTATGTGCCCTGGGCACCTATTCAGCTACAACAACACGCATTTTACAACCTAGCCCATACTCTTCAAGATACAAGGTTACTATGAAGAATAAAAATTAAAAAAAAACTATCTGCAGAAAAACACTGTCCAGGCCAATTGCATACTGAGAAGTTAAAATTATTAGGTAGGTCCAGAAAAGTCAGTACTGTGCTCATCACTGCCAATGATAATCTAAAATCCTCAGTTCTACACCGAACTGAGGGAAAGCTTGAAGAGAGGAACTTTTTACTGCCAGCAACCTCTCAAGAAGCAGGTAATTTTTAAGACTGTATCTCTATGATCTTTTATAGTCAGGACTGAGTTTGGTCTTGAATTTGTCAAACCAAGTCACTAACGCCAAACTGAATCCACACTGCTGGCCTTCATTCGCCAACAGAACATTAATTTTGTCCTCACACACTTAGCAAGGGCCAAACCAGACGTCTTTGGCTTCTGCATTTCCCACAACAGCACTTTGTGGGACCATAAGCTTTGACCAAGCTGACTGACCACTTAGCACCTACCACCCAGCTTAGTATACACTACAAGAGGTTACACAGAACATAGGCCAGTAGCTCAAGCAGGTTTTTGTCATTGGCAGTGGCTGCAGACAATTCCTCATGGCAGACAGGCTCATAACCTCTATCTTGCAGTCTCTGTCATGCAGAAATGCCATTTCTGGAGGAGAAAGGCTGTGACACCTCATTTTCCTCTACACTACTACAATCAGTAGTAAGTACAGAACATCCACAAGCAATGGGCCATCTTCAACAAACTATGCCAAGTACTTGGCATTAATTTACCTACAATGTCTCCACACTGCCAGCCTAACGTTCAAGAACGTAGCCATCATCCTCTGAAGTCTGGACAACCCAACCCTAGACAAGTTGTTTGGAAAGCACTTAGAGGTGGGAAAATTCAGAGCTGGTGTGTTATGTCACCAGTCACATGCTCCCATCACAGGCATCATCCACAGCTTTGCTCTGTGTGATTCCTTGAACTTTGCAAAAGACTGAGATGCTGGTCACATATTAATCTTCTGTTTGCTCAGTAGAGGTCATAGTTATGTGAAGAGAAAAAGGCTGTTACGGCAGCATAATGCAGACCCTGGTGGATAACAGGTTTACATGAAATGTTTAGAAAACAGGGCATCTTTGATTTAGGGCAGTCCAGTATACAGGTACAGACCTGCACCGTAGGCAGTGCTGCATATTCCCTGCTGTCTCTGGGGAATCTCAGTCTGTAAATTTTTTTTTATATGCCTATAAATTTCACAGCACACTCATGGAGCTTGCACTGGGCTACTTTGCTATGAGATCACAGATTTCATTTGTTCACCTAGAGACAAGCTTCCTAAACCCTGTGCACATTAAGCCAGCATACAGTGCACTGCATAGCTGCTCCTAAAGAAGGAACTCTGCTACCAGGACCGTCCCTGGAAACAGCAGGCTTCATTTCGTTGTGCGAGTCCATACATACCTACATTACCCACACACTCAATGGCCACCATGCATATTATCTCAGCCTTATTTTGGCCTGTTGGGCTGAAAAGCTCTCACCCTTCTCTTAAACACCTCTTGCTCTTTCAAAATCACAAAAAAATTCTCCCTAGACTTTCTGCCTCTCTGCCCCTTGTATACAATGCCTGAGCTGTCACTTGGCACATGATGACCAGAGATCAGACTGGACTTTCCTACTGATTCTTCAAATAAAAATTGTGTTGTAAAGGAAAGTAGCTCTTCATCATCTCTCCCTTGCTAGTGCTCTTCCCTCACCCTTGAAGAAAAGCTCTCCTCATGGGGCTTTCCAAGAAATTTTTCTGCTGGTGTCCCAGTGCCCAGATGCCTTGCATGACACACTCTGGCACAACTGTGGCCAAAGTGTGAACAAGAACCGAGAAAACTTAAATCAGAAACACAGGCACATTAAATAAACAAGACATACTTACAAAGTGTAATGAAAAAAATGACCTGGACACAAACACCAAAGACAGAAACCCAATGCAACGTCACAGCAAGGAAAAGTAACGGAAGCAAAACAGGGCCAATTGAGGCCAACACATTCCCTAGAAAATAAAATGAGAATAGTGTGCATTTGGGTGAGCAGAGCTGTGCCCTTCTTCAGCAGACAATACTCTAAAGTTAAAGTGCCAGGTCTACCTGCCTTCATCTACTCCAAAATAGTGAGGATAGGGTGTGATTTCCTAATAAGCTCTTCCAGAAGTAGGAGATAAATCCTAAATGTTGAGTGAAAGAAAGCAAAAACCACAAAACCCGGTGGAGTGAGCAATCCATCCAGTGCTGTGAGGACCTAATTTTTTTTGTAGGATCCTTTGCCAGAATCTTTCCCCAGTAGATGTTTCCATTCCTACACTCTAGGCTACTTCATGGGTGACATCACTCAACAGTGGAAAAAGTAAAGATGACTTTTCCCATTGCCTTCAAGCAAGCCTGGCTTGTTTCCATTTCCAAGTGGTAGGGACAGCCTGAGATACTCAAGTTCCTTGGGATATGAGGACCAGGAGCTGCCACAGTGCATGCTGGACCTAACTGTGTCAACATGTTAATTCCCAAAGGAGTTTTGTAAGCTCAGTCTGGCACTGAAGACTCTCAAGACTCTGCAGGCTCCCTCACGGTGCTGTTTTGCCAGTGCCCTCATCTTACTGCAGACATTGCCCTTGCCCTGGGTGACTGGTCCGTAACTTTTCTCCCTTCGCCTTGCACCTGTACATTCCTGAGCTTATGAACTGCAAGTTCTTTATGAATGGGATGAGCCCAAATTTGTCTGTGGAGAAGTGAAAAAGCCACTTATTACCGGGATCAGCAATGCAGTTGTTCTCTGAATGTGTAACTGCATTCAGATACATCAACAATTCTCTAGATCCATAACTAGCAAGAAATAAAGACCTCCCACCAGAAGCCAGCAATTTGGAAACTCCTTTTCGAAGAGCGTGGCAGAGACCGTCACAGTTGAGCCTGTGCAGCTCAGTGTGCAGCCTGCCTGCCGTACCGGGGCTTGCAGTCTGTCTGCCCAAAGGGAAACCCCACCACTGCCATCTGAAATGTCACGAGTGCCATCCCACGCTTGTGCAGACCTGGTCTTGAGAGAGCGCTGTGTGCCAGAGCAGCAGCTGGACCGCTCTGAAACACAAAGTTGGGCTCTGGAGGAAGAGCTGCAAGAGACTGAGCCAGGAAGGGAGAGGAAGGGAATACCCATGCTTTGCAATCTACTACAACCGATGTCAAGTGCTGATGCAAACCTAAGACTCTCTGGCTTTATTTCAGGGGGAGGGAGGGCCACATCATTTACTTTTCTTTTAATTCCAAAATAACATCACTGCGACCAGCCCTCCTGGTAAACGATTCTCCTGGCTATATCTGTAAACCGCCCACGCAAGTGCACATATTCTAATTGCTCAGTAACATTATGGGCCATGACAAAGGCAGTTCAAACTGGAAGGCTGGCTTGCCCATGCCACTTCATTAAATCAGCATGGCAAGCATGCAGTTACTGACGTTCCCAGAAGCCTTGGCTGAGCGATGACACAATGTACTGCCGTGACCATAGGTCCTGAGTGCTCGGAGACACCCTCTTCTGCTGTTTTGCGTGTCCTACCCCCCCATCAGGAAGTCCCTAGGCAGAGTCCCTGAGACCCCAACTCATCCTCTTGCAGCCCCAATGCAGCACCACAAACCCATTCCTGGCACATCTCCTCCAGGCCTCTGCCAGAAGTACCTTTGACATCTTCAGGAAACACTCTGTTATTTGTACTGAGCTGAAAGTGAACAAACCAGAATTGGTCCCTGGCAAGATAAAGACAAGGTAAGGAATGTACACAAGTTCACAAAACATTTAATGTTGGAAACAACAACCACTTCCAGTCTGAATCTCCTTATTCTTCATGTCTAAATCAGCAGGGAAAAGTGTACCAAAAACAAATTCTGGTCTGTGATGGGACCTCATTTCTAAACCATCACATAGTGAAAGTGAAGTTTTTCACTGCTCAAATATCAAACACAATTCTTTGCACAACCACACTTAAGGGGAAGATAATACTACCTTCGATTTACCGGCAACTTTGAGCTGATCATTGTTAGAACTATTTAGAATTTTCTTGTGTTACATGACCCTGTCAAATCTTTTCTGAAGCTACAGCTTTGATGATCAGATAGCAAGAGTTCTCCTAAGATCGACTGAAGAGATGAAAGACAAATTTTGTCTATTTACCTCATCTTCATTTTGTCTTTTCAAAGTGGCAAAAAGCTCTACACCTTTTCCAGAAAAAAACCTGCCTGTGCTTAGTCAAAAGTAGCTCTGCTGGTTTTGGCTGGGATGGAGTTAATTTTCTTCATAGTAGCTGGTATGGGGCTGTGTTTTGGATTTGCGCTAGAAACAGGGTTGATAACTCGGGGATGTTTTCATTACTGCTGAGCAGTGCTTACCCAGAGCCAAGGGCTTTGCTGCTTCTCCCCCCACCCCACCAGCGATATCCCAGATATCCCAGACCACGGGACGTCGTGCTCAGCACGTAAAGTTGGGGAAGGAGAAGGAAGGGGGGACATTGGGAGCGATGGCGTTTGTCCCCGTTGGGCGTGATGGAGCCCGGCTGTCCTGGGGATGGCTGAACTCCTGCCTGCCCGTGGGGAGGGAGGAACGGATTCCTTGGCTTGCTTTGCTTGCGTACATGGCTTTTGGTTTAGCAATTAAACTGCCTTTATCTCAACCCACAAGTTTTCTCACTTTTACCCTTCGGATTCTCTCCCCCATCCCGCTGCGGGGGACTAAGCGAGAGGCTGCGAGAGCTTAGTTGCTGGCTGGAGGTTAAACCACAACAGTAGCTCTTAGATTTGTATGACATCATAGCATTTCGAGAACTATTCATCACACTTTCACATATAATTGCCACTAAGCTGGGTTATTTAAAAACTGTTAAAGATCCCTAATAATCATTCCAAGTATTGCTTAATACTATGTACATTTGGGACAGAAGGACACATTAAAAAAGAAATGAGATCATAAATTCTGTATTCCTATTATTGTTCATTAAGGAAATTATCATATATACTTAATAAAACATATAATATATATGTGAACTTACTAAATAAAGAAAATTAACTACCATATAGCCTAGGTATATATAACCTCTAAATAAAACCACCTAGCAGTTAATCAGCATTCATCAAAACTTTCAGCTTCAGATAGTGCTGTAGGAAACAGAAATGCAATTTTAATCAATGTTTTGTAAATTATGTTTTCATAGAATCACACAATGATTTGGGTTGGAAAGGACCTTAAAGATATCTAGTTCTAACCCCCCAGCAATGGGCAGGGACACCTTCCACCAGACCAGGGTGCTCCAAGCCCCATCCAACCTGGCCTTGAACACTGCCAGGGATGGGGCGGCCACAACCTCTCTGGACAACCTGTGCCAGTGTCTCACCACCCTCACAGTGAAGAACTTCTTCCATACATCTCATCTAAATCTACCCTCTTTCAGTTTAAAGCCATTACCCCTTGTCCTATCACTACATGGCCTTGTAAAAAGTCCCTCCCCAGCTTTCCTGTAGGCCCCCTTTAAGTACTGAAGGGCTGCAGTAAGGTCTCCCCGGAGCCTTCTCTTCTCCAGGCTGAACAACCCCAACTCTCTCAGCCTGTCCTCACAGCAGAGGTGCTCCAGCCCTCGGGTCATCTTCGTGGCCCTCCTCGGGACCCGCTCCAACAGGTCCATGTCCTCCTTATGTTGGGGGCCCCAGAGCTGAAGGCAGTACTGCAGGAGGGGTCTCACCAGAGCGGAGCAGAGGGGCAGAATCCCCTCCCTCCACCTGCTGGTCACGCTTCTCTTGCCGCAGCCCAGGATACGGTTGGCTTTCTGGGCTGCGAGCGCACATTGTTGGGTCGTGTTGAGCTTCTCGTCAACACAGACCATAGCCATTAAATTGGATGATTGCTACTGAAATTCGCCCAGCAGGGTCACACTGTGTTGAGGAGTGGGATTCAGGCCAAGTCCTATGTTAGGCAAAAAAAGTCCTATAATGAAACCAGAAGTTTGACTTTACAACTCTATTCTGAGACCACCAGGAATGTGAAACCTTTTGGAGACCACCTGCTGTAACAAGCCTCAAGCATAAAAAGCCAGAAGTCTCCATTTTCTTTTGACTTAGTTATTTTTCTAACACGAGATGCAAAACTTAGCTTTTGTGTAATATCAAATAAAAAGAAAAAAATAACAGAGGAAAATATTTAGCTGTTCATGAGACGCTCACAAAGCTTTTGCACATTGAGGAGTAGGACCACCTCTCTTTTACAGAGCACAGCTAAGTGACTTTACCAGGTCACACAGTAAATTGTTGGCAGAAGCCAGTAATTGATGCCTCTCACTTTTTAATACAGGTTTTTAACCAGTGCACTCAACTGTCTGCAAAGAAAGTAGGGATCGGGGCTCCTGAGATGAAACCAGAAGCTGAGTCGGACACTCAACAACCTACCAACAACCTCCATTCCCATACTTAAGTGAGACTAAGCTTTGCAAGCTCTTTCTCACACCTTTGCTTCCAAAGACTAGTAAAATCAACCAGACCTAGCAGACCAGAGTACGTAAAGAGAAAAAAAGATCCCCTCTTTGCTGGATATTTATTTCAACTGTAGGGTGAAATAACTAACCTCGTCTGATGTAGTCTCCTGCAAATCTAATTGCAGCAGCATCTGGGTTCTTTTGTCTGTACAGTTAAACAGTTGTTTGGCTATTTTCTGAAGAAAAAAGGATGTGTATCATTAAATTCTGCATCCATGTAGATATGTATCTGTCAGTTCCCTCTAAAACTTGTGAATACCTTGGCCGATTTCAACCAATAATCGAGATTAAAGTGCTCGGAGACATAAAGTTGCTACATGTTTTCTGAGAACAGTGTTTGGGTAATTAGCCACAATTTATCGATTGTAAAATGGACTACAACGATATGTGCTTCGTAAGCAGTAGGCCCCAACATTAAATGATAAAAGCGATAGAAATGAAGAGATGCAGAGCTTTGCAGCGCAGTGGTGGTGGAGCTGTGGGTGTTTGGTTCCCACCACTGCTGCAGGACCAGTAAGCGGCCATCAGTGTGGCTGTCTGTCGGGGAAATGGGGCAACAGCAACCCCTTCTCCTAGCTGGTACGGTAAGGCTATAAGGACAGAGAGCCGTCTCTTATTATGGATATTGTACAAACAGTTTCATGGCAGAGGTCCCGACTTGATAAATTACCTAGTACGAAGTACCGATGGCTGCAGCTTGTGCCTCTGAATGCACTGCGTGCTTATCTGTGTGCATGTAAACACAAATGTCTCCCATGAATAGTTCACCAAACCCTTACGTAGCCATTCAGATGAAGGAACTATGCGAACATAAACTATTATCATTAAATGGAGATGGTTTATGATTAAATCAGCTCCCCTGTAAGCCCTTAACAAAGAAATCGCGCACAGCCCTAAAGCATGCTTTGCTGTGCTTACAAATATTTTAGCAACATCATACAACTTGGGAGCTGTTGAAAGACAGCCATTAAAATAAAGCGTTAGGGGATACGTTTCCCCTGCCGAAAGGCAGATCAGTGAGCAGGGGATCCGCCAGCAGGGCACGCTTCCTTCCCCGCAGCCCGTGCCTCCAGCACGAGAAGGCGGCAGTTCGGTGGGGAACTCTTGCCCCTGTCCCCTTCTCAACAGCACATTCCCGGGGTGCTGGCTCCTGACGTTTCATGTTCCCCTCTCCTCTCCTGTGATTTTTATGTGCTGTTATAAGGAAGACTTTAGCTTCTGGAGTCCCTTTCCTGCTTCGTCTACTCACATTCATAATTTTTTTTTTTTTTTTTTTTCCAGAGGAGGGCTTTTAGCATTTTAATGTGGACCAGATTTAGATTGACTGGAGGAGAATACGGTGAATTCTGGTCAAGGAGAAAATAACCTGACATTATTTCCTCTCTAACCTGTATGATGTTATTTCTTTGCATTGCAGTCGCACAGAAATACATCCTCTAGAGGAAAATAGCCCCACAGCCTCTCCAGGTTGTTTCTGCTTGTGCTATCCAGGCACGGGGGCCAGGGGTGAGAGGCACGATCCCCTCGGGTGGACTTTTCAGCTGAACGCTTCACTAGACATTACACTTATCTGGGGTAAAAGGATGAGCGAACATCCATTTAATGCCATTTGTAAAAACCCTGTCTCACTGTTAGGGAGATTTCATTTGGTTAAGTCCCTTACATGGTATATAAACCATCTGTGTATGTGTGTCTTAAAGCTGTTCAAGGCTTTTTCCATCAGAAATGCCAGTTTGTTGATATCAACAAACTCATTAACTCAAAATGTGTTTCTAAACAGTCAAAAGGGCTCTTTTTGCCCTGCGTTTAAATAGAAAAAATGTGGTTTCAAGTTCACTTTTCATTTAAAAATGCGAGTTATTATGAATCCCAGCTGTCTGGGGTTTGCCTTCCAATTTTCAGTCACAGATTTTAAATCTCCAGCGGAGGCAAGTGCAAGGGCAGTCACTGGAGCACAGAGCAGTAACAGGGCAGAGCCTGGACTCCGAGGAAGAAGTGAGCAGGAGCTGGAGCAGAGAGAGATACTGGGGATAACAGAGGAGGGAGCTGAGAAAGCAGAGGTGTAAAATTGGGACCGAAATGCCAGTAGCCTCCTGCAGATGCTCAGGAGGTGACTCCACTGCTCCTGACTTAACACCAAGAAGCCCAAACTGCTCTGGTGGGAGTGTCTGTTTCCATCTCCTGGTGGGCGCGAGGGTCCAACTCCTGCGGCTGTGTCGTGTTCCCGCAGGCAACCGGCAGCTGCCTGCCATGGGAGAGGGTCCTTCCAGATCTGCAGAGAGATCCCTTCAGCTCCGTTTTTCAATTTTCTTGTATTTGTAAGCCATACAATTTCAGGAGCTCAAAGAATATTAAGACGAAAATCAAACACTAGATAAAACGATACGTCGGAATTATGGTTGCTGATGCGAGCCCCTGCTGGGTCCCTGTCCCATTGCCCCAGTGATGCTCTCCACTGGTCACAGGCACCCTCCAGCTCCCAAACCTCTTGCTCGGCCATCCACGAGCCCAGGGCCCTGTCTCACAGCCAGCCACAGGCTGGACCTTGCTCCCTTTCCCAGTGGAAGTGCGTTTTCCCATCTGATCTCGCTCAGCCCGTCCCGAGGGCGGCTGCTCCGAAGGGAAGGACTCTTTGCACCCCCCATTCCCCCATTCAGCCAGGGTTGCTTCTAGGGAAGCAGGAGCCACTGAAGTAACTGCTACCTCCGAAACAGCAGCCAAAAGAAAAGTTAGCAACAAACGGCGGCCAGCCCACATCCTCTCGCCATCGGGACTGGAGGATCCGCGCCTGCCCGCAGAAAGAGCCTTCCCTGCAGCTCGTCCCATGCAGTCAGGGGGATCGTAAATCCTCCCCTCATTTATGAGCTATGAATAGGGCCCTGTCTGACCTAACTAGGGCATGGAGAAGCTATTAGACTTCAGAGCAGGAGCCTTGAAACACATGCCTGGATTCATCAAAGGAATAATGGAAAATATTTTGTTCCACATGGATTTTAAGTAACGATGTTATTTCTAGCAATTAGGGATTTGCAAACTGTAGCCATGTAGCCATGTGTCCTTTGAGTATTGTGGAAGAAGGGGATGTATCTTGTGATTTAAATACAAGATTGAGAGTTGAGGACCTTGATATGCTTCCCAGGCGTGCGGCAGAGTGAGCATGGGGAAGTCACTCTGTCTCTCTACACAAGTAATTCTTTCTGCAATAACGGTCCATGGCTGAAAATGTACCTGTTATCTGTTGCCGAATAGCTCGAAAGTGGCACTGAAGGGAGAAATAATAATGAACTCAGAAACAAAATGAAATGGGCTTCTAGTACTTGAGCTACAGTGAAATCAACACTGTTCACAGTTGGAGCTTATGGTTCCTTCTCACATCCTCAGTTGTCTGTCACTTCCTACCTTCACCACCACAGTGTCGCATTTTCTGAGGATGTCAAACGCAAGTATAATTAAACTTTCCTTTTATTCCTTCCCAACTATCTTGAGATAGAATTAGATACTCTGTGTATATGTGTGTGTGTGTGCGTGCGTGCGTGCATGCATTTAGCTCTGCATATGTTGGATCCCATCAGGAACTGCGTTTCAGAACACTGATCCAATTCCTGCTAAACTTCTGTCTTCTGATCTGTCCTAATTTGCTTCCTTTCGTACAATTCAGATGGGATGTAAATGTAATCTGTGGCAAAAAGGACATCAAATTTTTTGACATCGCCCTGGTGCACTTCAAATGGCAGATGATGACTTTGAATCAGGTTTTTTTTTTTACTAGGGAGCCAATATATTACCAGGTTCCAGAGTCTAACAGCAAATGAAGGAGAGAGAAATGGTCATTATTGGATTAATTGTAAATAGCATTGAATGGAGGACTCAGAAGATCTAGATACTTCCATGCTGAGACAATGCCAAGGAGTTCTCCTTTCTTTGCAGTCTTCTGCACAGACAGTTACATTTAAGTACAATTATTTTCTTTTATTAAAATACATTCTTTCTGTTTTGTTTTATATGAAAAACACCTGGTTTGTCTGCGAATCTAAACATAAACAGTAAGGTCCAAAGAAGATGGAACTTTCGCCTTCAAAAAAATGGTTCCTTCTGTTACTCTTGCCATTGTTTTATCCCCTAGCAAGGAATCATGGAGAAAAATGCTGTTAAGATGCTGTAAACGTTCAAGAGTGTCTGTGCTTTAAGAGCTGAAATGACCCATATTCAGATACCATCTAAACGGACAGGAAATTGGATGAAAGGTTTTTTTAAACCCTTGTATTAAGTTTTATGAGAATGTAATCAGTTCATCCCTAAAATGATCACTAAAAGAGAAGTACTGCACTTGTGGATTTTAGCTTTTGGTGTATTTTTCATCAATAATACAGGTTTCTCTGTTATTTGCGGTCATTGTCATTTCCCAAACCAAATCAGATCGTAATTCTAGATTGTTCAAGCAACCTGCTATGTATGTGTATAAATATGTAGCTTCAGACTTAAGCTGCAATAGCTAAATCAGCACTGGCCAGATAGATGGGTAATAGCATTATTACTATATTGTGGTTTTCATGTCATTCCTAGCTCTGCTTAGCTAGGGTATCCATTACAGCCTGCCTTCGGATTTATTGCATCAAGCTTGGAGCAGTGCATACGTCTTCCAGTGGGCAATAGTTCTGAAATTTGTTCTTCCAAGTGTTTGCCAGTTCAGTCTGATTTACCTTCTTCTCCTTTTTTTTTTCTAACTTCCTCCTCATTTATCATCGCAGACAGCTTGTATTGGACCAGGTTACTTAATTGGTTTGGCAGAATTTTCTGGGACCCTTTTTTTAATATAAACAGTCATGAAAGCTGTTAGGCTGTCTTCTT